>OY992893.1:83498649-83593649 GCA_963921405.1 Cepaea hortensis
AAGTAAGTATTGAAAGATTTTTCGGTTGAATGTGTAGGGACTCATTGGTGTTTTCAGTTCTGGTGGAAGGCTATTCCACAAGTGAGCACCAGAATATGCGAAACAAGTTTTGTATAAGTTCAATCTAGGCTTAGGAAGCTGTAATAAATTTAAGCGCCTACTGTTCATTGCATTAGATTGAATTAACGGTAGAAGATACTCTTGGGTATTTTCAGATATAATTTTATTCACTAATTTGGCTTTGGTAAAAAGGAAGCACTTTTGAAGTGGTAGAAGTCTTAGATTGCTGTATAATTTATTAGCTTTGTGCTAGAAACTAGACATATAGCGCGGTTTTGAAGCGAATACAATCGTTTCATATTAGATTTAGGGCAACCATCCCAGACTGTGGAACAATAATCCAGAGGTGATTGGATATAGGATGCATAGAATATTTTTCGTGTGCTTTCATCCAAAAAGTGCTGAATTTTAGCAAGTTGGTAAACATTTTGTGCTATTCTCTTGGTAAGGCCGTGAACATGAGGGCTCCAGTTTAAATGTCTGTCAATTAAAAGACCTAATGTTTTATGTTCATTTACATTAATTATAGGTAACGTGTCCACGTGGAGCTCGAGCGGTGTCCCAGTTATGGCTAGGGTCTGTAGTTTTTGTCTGGTCGTTATTAGCATGGATTTGGTTTTGTCGATGTTAATTAACATGCGATTTTCATTGCTCCATCTACTAAGGTTGTCAAGTTCGTTTTGTAAAGAGCTCTCTAAGTCACAAAGGCTCTCTTGACTTGTGTAAATAGTGCAGTCGTCCGCAAATAGGTCACACGAAGTATTGAGGTATAAAAGAAGATCGTTAATATACACTGCAAAAAGCAACTGACCTAGTATTGAGCCCTGAGGCACACCAAAATTAAGTTGTGTGGGTCTTGATAGACAGTTATTGAAGGACACTACTTGTTGTCTGTCGGATAAAAATGACGTAATTAGGTTCACCATATTGGTGTTAGTCTTCATGTGTTTTAATTTTTTAATTAAAATATCATGATCTACCATATCAAAGGCTTTTTTAAAGTCTACAAATACTGCTCCACAAATGTTGCCATTCTTGATACAAACATGCCAGTTATCGGTCATTTTTGTAAGGGGACTATGGCAAGAATATTTAGGTCGAAACCCAGATTGACTGTCAATTATTAGATCGTTGTTAAGAGAGAGAGAGAGAGAGAGAGAGAGAGAGAGAGAGAGAGAGAGAGAGAGAGAGAGAGAGAGAGAGAGAGAGAGAGAGACGGGGGGGGGGGGGACTATTTGTTCAAAATGAATTAAATGTACAAACAATATAAATGACATTTCCTCTAAACATAATATTTGTCTACATAAATCCCATAAACTCGCAAGGCCTTTCGCTAGCGCGAAAAATAGTGCATGCAGGCCTTGACTGTACCAGACCAGGTTTTCTTCTGCTCACTTCGCCGATTAATCTGTCACCTCGCTCATTCCTATCACCTAGGCCAGTGGTTCCCAAGCTTTTCAAGCAGAGGGCCATATCTACTATTTTCAGTAGTTAAGCGGTCCACAACGTTATAAATTATAAAAGTCGTGCAATATAATTCTTACCTTTCTTAACTTTCGTCAACAAAGTTCTAAAATTTTAAAGGCAGTCAGTGTCAGTACTACACTGCGGTCATTGTTAGCTTAAAGTCAAAAGTTCATGTAACAATACATTTTTAATCAGATTCGAAAATCGCTATTAATGTAATTAATTTATAATTATAAATGTTCTTCATAACCAGTTACTTAAGTTCAGATGCCAGTTTATCAATGTCTGGGCACAAATCTGTCGTGCCCAAAGTCATAAGCGCAGCTAGGTTACTGACGGTGAGTCTGGAAGGTTGCTTTGTATTTTATAACGGTCATTGCGGAAAATGGAGTTAGATAAGGATGTGTGCTCTTTCCTCTGTTATTTCATATCTACTTGGACAGAATATCTAAAGAAGCAAGCATTGACACAACAGATTCAGAAAATTTAGAACTATTCACTCCAGATGAAAAAACTGATCCACTGGAAATAAATGCACTTCTATTTGCAGACGATAAGTGCCTGTTTCACAACGATGAGGGCAGACTACAACATCATATTAATAATCTGAGTTCAACATGCAGCAGATACAATATGAGTATAAATACAGCCAAAACAGAAGTAATGCAAGTTAGCAGATCGCCGGGCCCATTAAGTATACAGATAAATAGCACAACTCTTAAACAAGTTAAAGAATTCAACTATCTTGGAAGTATGATCACAGAAGATGGCAGATTGGACAGAGAAATCGAAATATGATGTCAAAAAGCTAGCGCACTTACATATAAACTATCACCCATTCTGAAACAACCAAATATAATGTCCTCAAAACGACAGATAATAAACAGCATATTCACACCAACCCTATGCTACCAATCTCAGACTTGGACTATATCGAAATCACACTTTCGCAAAATCAACATCTGCAAGATGCCTGAGGAGAGCTGCCAACTTAACAATCCGAGACCGAGTAAGAAATGTTGTTATCAGACAGACAGTGGGATCAACACCTTGTGCCACATTTATTGAAACACAGAAGATCAAGTGGTTTGGCCATGTCGTTAGAATGCAACACCATCAACTACAATCACTGGCATCAACGATCATCTGCGACGAGACCAAGAGAAAGTCCAAGACGAAAATGGATTTACGACATCAAAGACATTGAACAACCACGCCGATATACACTATCCAGTGCCGCCCATCGGGAGCAGGAGCGCAAATTATTCCTCACGATGACGGCAGAAGTGGATGATGATGATGATGATGATGATTGCGGAAAATGACTGCTCGCATCTGTTAGTTGAACCAAAACGACAAATGTATCCCTGGGCGAGTGAACGCAAGTATTCAAATTGTTCGATAGGCAAGAGTCGTCAGAATGAAAGGATATGATCAGCTGAAGTTGAAGCAGGCAGCTCCAGAAATGTACATCTCAGTGCAGAATTGCATTTCCAATCAATTACTTCGTGCTGAAGGTTTTGCTGTAATTGACAGAGCTTGGCATCGGGAAATACGAACAGATTTATGAAGAGAACAACATTATCCTCCTCTATTGTAACGATAAATTTTTATGTGAAAACATTTAATTTCCAAACAATACTACCGACTCTGCTAAACAGTTGTAACAGACGACAGCATGGCGCCTTGCACATGGTCGACAAGGCTGGGATATGGGAACTTCATAACGTTTTGTTGCGAACTGAACAGGCGCATTCGATAATATTTGAGCATAACAACCACGAACAGAGCAATTTATCGCACGCTCCGAGTGGATATTTTAAATTATTAAAATCTATTATATTAAACAACGAGGTCTCGCGTGCCACTTTCCGACAGCTGGCGGGCCACAAGTGGCCCGCGGGCCGTGGTTTGGGAACCTCTGCCCTAGGCCAGAGGCACCAGTCACACCACTCATCTTTTCGTTGCCTAAATGGCATTGAAAAGCCCCGAGGATGACAGTCATTTCAAAATTTTTACACTGGTCCTCGGCCATGTCTAATTCGTTGTAAAATATATCTACATCTTCCTCTTTACGGTCTGCTGTTGGTGCATATACTTACTTGTATTATGTTAATACTCAGAGGTTTACCTTGGGGTTTCACTAATAATACTCTATTTGAGACTGTCCAAAATACTTTAACTGTCCTAGCACTCGTTTAATTCAAAATTATGCCAACGCCAATTGTGTAGTCCTTCCCTGCTAAATACATAATTCTGTACTTATCTAAACATCTCTTCCTGCTCCTGGCCATCTAATTTCACCAATCTTTAATATAGTTATCTTCATTCTTTCTATTTATGTCTTGATGTTATCTAACTGTCCTTTCTTCTTTGCTGGTTTTCCTAATGTGTGCCCAACCCAGGATCAGCGTCTAATCCTCACCACCCGAGTTACATGAACATTTCCAGTTCTCTCTATGAGCATTACGTGGCTCCTTCTATAACACTTTGTATCATACTGTTGTAAATACTGTTGTGTACCTTCTATCAGTCTGTTGTAAACATTATATCATACCTTCTACAATACTGTTGTAAACATTCTACCATATTGTTGTAAACCTTCTATCATACTGTTGTAAACATTCTACCATATTGTTGTACATCTTCTACATTTTGTTGTTAAACGTCTATCATACTGTTGTAAACCAAATAATGTTGTACACCTTCAACCATACTGTTGTACACCTTCAACCATACTGTTGTACACCTTCAACAGTACTGTTGTGCACCTTTTACAATACTGTTGTACACCTTCAACCATACTCTTGTACACCTTCAACTATACTGTTGTACACCTTCTACAATACTGTTGTGCACCGTCTACAATACTGTTGTACACCTTCAACCATACTGTTGTACACCTTCTTTAATATTGTTGTACACCTTCAACCATACTGTTGTACACCTTCTACAATAATGTTGTAAACCTTCTACAATATTGTTGTACACCTTCAACCATACTGTTGTACACCTTCAACCATACTGTTGTACACCTTCTACAATACTGTTGTACACCTTCTACAATACTGTTGTACATCTTCTACAATACTGTTGTACACCTTCAATCATACTGTTGTACACCTTCTACAATACTGTTGTACACCTTCTACAATACTGTTGTACACCTTCTACAATACTGTTGTACACCATCTACAATACTGTTGTACACCTTCTACAATACTGTTGTACACCTTCCACAATACTGTTGTACACCTTCAACCATACTGTTGTACACCTTCTACAATACTGTTGTACACCATCTACAATACTGTTGTACACCTTCTACAATACTGTTGTACACCTTCTACAATACTGTTGTACACCTTCTACAATACTGTTGTACACCATCTACCATACTGTTGTACACCTTCCACAATACTGTTGTACACCTTCAACCATACTGTTGAACACCTTCAATCATATTGTTGTACACCTTCAATCATACTGTTGTACACCTTCTACAATAATGTTGTACACCTTCAACCATACTGCTGTACACCTTCAACCATAGTGTTGTACACCGTCTACAATACTGTTGTACACCTTCAACCATACTGTTGTACACCTTCTTTAATATTGTTGTACACCTTCAACCATACTGTTGTACACCTTCTACAATAATGTTGTACACCTTCTACAATATTGTTGTACACCTTCAACCATACTGTTGGTTGTACACCTTCAACCATACTGTTGTACACCTTCTACCATACTGTTGTACACATGCTACAATACTGTTGTACACCTTCTACAATACTGTTGTACTCCTTCTACAATACTGTTGTACACCTTCTACAATACTGTTGTACACCTTCAATCATACTGTTGTACACCTTCTACAATACTGTTGTACACCTTCTACAATACTGTTGTACACCTTCTACAATACTGTTGTACACCATCTACAATACTGTTGTACACCTTCTACAATACTGTTGTACACCTTCTACAATACTGTTGTACACCTTCTACAATACTGTTGTACACCATCTACAATACTGTTGTACACCTTCTACAATACTGTTGTACACCTTCTACAATACTGTTGTACACCTTCAACCATACTGTTGAACACCTTCAATCATACTGTTGTACACCTTCAATCATACTGTTGTACACCTTCTACAATAATGTTGTACACCTTCAACCATACTGCTGTACACCTTCTACAATACTGTTGTGTACCTTCTAAAATACTGTTGTACACTTTCAACCATACTGTTGTACACCTTCTACAATACTGTTGTACACCTTCTATCATACTGTTGTAAACCTTGTTTCATACTGTAGTAAACTTTGTATCATAGTGTTGTAAACCTTCTATCATTCTTTTGTAAACCTTCTATCATACTGTTGTAAACTGTCTACCATACTGTCGTAAATCTTCTATCATACTGTTGTAAACATTCTGTTATATTGTTGTAAACCTTTTATCATAGTACTGGTTCTTCTACAATGTGTTTTGATTTGAGGAGATCTCGACAGCTAGTAACTCTGAGAGTTTTGTCTTAGATGATACACTGCGCAGTTTTTATGTCTTAGATGGATGATACACAGCACAGTTGATTGTCTAAGATAGATGATACACTGTGTTTGGAGAGAACAATAATGGAAGGGTATATGCCTGGGAAGAGAGGAAGAGGAAGGCCAAAGAGAAGATGTGTGCAGGATGTAGCGGATGATCTCCAGATGGGTGTATCGGATGCAGGACATGCTTATGATCGAGGGGTTTTCCGGAAAGTTGTTATGGGAGCGAGGTTCTGCAAAGGACATGCTACTGAATGAATGAATGAGATAGATTATACACTGCCCAGATCTTTGTCTTCGATAGATGATACACTATGCAGTTCTTTTTGTCTCGTTAGATGACAGACAACACAGTTCATTGTCTTACATAGATGATAAACCGTAGGGTAGGTAAATTATGTATTGTTCAATTCTTCGTCTTCGTTAAGACAGTTTATTTGTTGTTGCTTCTTTACGTGATGGACTGTCACTTCTTTGTCTTCTGTAGACGATACAATGTGCAGTTGTGTGTCTTCTTTAGGTAATACACTGTTGAGTTCTTTATTTAGTTCCCTAATACATTGTGTATTTCTTTGTCTTCATTAGATGATACACTGTTCAGTTCTTTATTTAGTCTTATGATACACTGTGTATTTCTTTGTCTTATTTAGATGACGCACTTCTCAGTTCTTTATCTAGTTGCATGATACACTGAGCAGTTCTTTATGTCGTTATATGATACACGATTGATGTTCGATGTCTTTGTTAGACTATACACTTTGTTAGACTATATACTGGGCAGGTCTTTGATGTGCAATTGCCATATCTATAACTTTACACATGCTTCCTGTTATTTCATCATTTATGCCAACAGTCTTCAGAATAAAATTAAAGCAAATGTACATTTTCAAATTTTCTAACCCACAAAAAGAATTTGGAGAAAAGGAAATGAACACACTTTACACATTAATTAGTAATTAGGTATGCTTCATTTCTTGCTATGGGGCACAAATCAATAATGGACTTCAAATAGGCATGGCAAAGACGGGTAAAGAAGAAACAAAGGCTGGGTTTGATAAAGTAATTTCAGATGTATTTTTTTTGTTATTTCATTGTTCTTTCCTTCTTTCTTGAAAATTAATCTTCGATTACTGCGGTGAAATCATTCGGCTGCCTGGTTTTTAGCGTCAGGTCCTGAGGACACAAATAACAATTGATTTTGTATGTTATTTTAGAGGTGGTTTTTATTGTCCTTCCTTTTCTATCAATATTTAGAGCTAGCTTATTGGTAATCTAGGGTCACCTCAATTTCGTACCTGCCTACCTACCTATCTACCTGTCTGTCTGCGTGATTGTCTGTCTGTCTGTTTGCTTGTTTGTCAGTCTGTCTTTCTGCCTTCCTGCTATCTGTCTTTCTATACGTCCGTTCGTTCGTTCGTCCATGCATGCATTCATCCATACCTGTCTCTCTCCTTTCGTCCGTCCGTTTGTCTATATTTATGTCTATCATCTTGTCTGTCTGTCTGTCTGTCTGTCTGTCTGTCTGTCTGTCTGTCTGTCTGTCTGTCTGTACATCTTACGCAGTGCACATACTTCCTGTCTGTCCACCATTTCTGTAGTCTGAGTTTCTGACAGTGCCACCAGTCAATTAATAAATCTGTCTGACATTGTCTATCTTTCCATTAATACATCTACGACTCTGTGTCAATCATTCTGTTTATGTATCCATAATCAGAGAGAATGACTCCCATTAGCTGCAGTCAAGCGGATAAACATTTGAAAAAAAAAAATATGATTGCTACGATATGTAGACAAGATAATCGGTAAGATACATAAACAAGACTGAATCGCTATGACACGCAGACAACGCTGGATCGCTATGCTGAATAGACAAATTAGGATCGCTAAAGATGAAGACAAACCTCGGTCGCTAATAAATATAGGAAAATATAGGCACCTCTTTATTGATAAAAAGAAACAAACATATTACTAAATACTGCTCCTCTTTGGTGCATGTTGAAAGTAGGGCGGCGATCTTTAAACTGTCCTTAAGACGTCACCCTGTTCGTCTGTACCGTAATGTCACGTTCAAACACTCTTTTCAAGAGTGTTAGGCGCGTGACAGCCTTAACAACAATATTGACAGCATACAAAACAATGGCATGGTTATTGTAATTTCTATCATACCTTTAAGGATTTCATCTGAAGCCCCTTCGTAGTTAATGTAAAATAGGATATTCTACAAACTATGAATAGGCCTACATAAATTGCCCTGAAGCAGTTTGCGGCTATGGATCAGTGATATGACAACGCCATCACAGTTTATAGTTCTGAGAGCAAGGAGTATTAGGTGGCCAATCTCTCACTCATTTTGGCCAGTGACAAACTCTGGCGTCGAATCCGTATCCGAAAGTGCTCTCGAGATTAAGAGCGCAGTTACAGACAATGAGCTCACACAATATTCCCTGGTGTCCTGAGACATGAAGATATACGTGTGATCATTTGCACGCAGGACGTCTGCACACAAACATGTTTCTCGCAGCCGAGGTGCCTTCCTGCATTCTGTATGAGTATATTATTCATGAATCATGGCGTCCTTCCAGCAGTTTGCTATCTTTGTTTATGTTTATTGGGTTCTTGCGTTCGCAGATCTCATGGGGGATTTCTAAATTGTGCCTGGCGTCTAGTTGTGAATCTTCCACGGGTTCGAGTAATGATTCTGGTCAAGTCAATTCGACCTCGTTGAAAGACAAAAATAAAAAAAAGGTTAATTGCATGTCCATTTACATGACGTTGTAACCCAACCTCGCACTATTTGGCAATTTTCCGATATACTAGACAATGTTAGTTCAGTGGTTTACCATTGCTTTCCGAACGGCCGACGCCGAAAGCTATCGAAATCAACGCAAAACGGTCTGCTTCTTATACGCCTGCTTCTGGTTTCGAACTTTTGATTCGATGTCAAGAGGAATTATGAAACTATGTGTCCAATTATTCTCTAAGCCATAGGATCGTATGTTGGAAGATAAGAATACAGCCATATTCACAGTTCATTCATTGATTCAGTATCATGTAATTTGCAGAACCTCGCTCCCATAAAAATCTTCCGGAAAACTTCTCGGTCATAAGCAAGATGTTCCGTGTCCGATACACCCATTTGGAGATCATCCGCCACCCATCTTCACTTTGGCCATTCTCTTCCTCTCTTCCCGGGCATATACCCCTCCATTATTGTTCTCTCCAAACTTTCATGACGTGTCAAGTAACCAAAGTACGTAAATTTTCTTTGTTTTATTGTCTTTAGTAGATAATGTGGTTGTTTCGGGATTTGAAATTTAAATATTGAGCACAACCCACTACTGGCAACGCCGATCGCAATCTGGTATGAACCTAAGGCCTATCCACGTCAATATGGAAGCACTAAATATTTTCCATATTATTCCAATTATATTCCATATTGACGTGGATAGGCCTTAGGTTCATACCAGATTGCGATCGGCGTTGCCAGTAGTGGGTTGTGCTCAATATTTAGTAGATAACATTCTTTAATATTCAGATCTTGAAGTATGTACGCATTTGTTCTTTTCTGTATTCAAGATGTTCTTAGAACCCGTCTATAACATTTATTTTCAAAGGCATGTATGCGCTGTTCAGCTTTTTTAATAAGTGTCCAGGTCTCACAGACGTATGTTGTAGCCACTGCAATTTGATTGCAGAGTGTACAGTTACATATTCTAAACGACGACATATGTAAAGTAAGTGATTAGTGAAAACCATCATCATCACACGTCGAACAGATTCATTGGTGCTCCGATCTCTCCCTTATCATCCCAGGCAGCATGTAATAACTGATTGCACTAATTCTGTGTCAGTTAATCACATGTCTTGTGCCCTTGACAAAATGTTCATGTCTGGCTGTTCCCCGCTTCCCTCCCATCTCCCATCGTAGGAGTTTGTGTAAAAGATGTAAGTATGTATCTTTGAGGTATGTACGCATGTTTTTACGCATCTGTGCGTGAAAGTGTGCGTGAATGTGTTTGTGCCCGGTCTCATAGAATGGCAATATACATTGTTTATTTCTACAACATTCATTTAACAATATTGTTATTTTCTATGCGAATGTAACATCCACAATAGATTGATTTACGAAAGATGAGTGATTGGAAGGGCCAAATGTAAGACGGGCCTGCTTGCCCAATTTGTGACCCTTTAAAAATAAAGTTCGTTAATTCGTTCGTTCTCTCTCATCTTGGACGAGAGATCAGATATCCTGGTTTTCTGAACAGATCCAGCGCCAAACAATAAGTAGGTATGGACTAAACAAAAATGGAAGGCGGAAAATGGGAAGTAGGGGCGTGTCACAGTTATGATTTATTTTTTTTTTATTTTTTTGCATATCCTTTACAGGACATCGCTGTCAACATCAGCATCTTTCAGCTGTATGTTGATTTCTTGGCAAGATTACGCTCAGTAGTTTGCCATTGCTTTCTGAGCGGCCGGCTCACATACCCCGTAAGTTACCGATGCGAGTCGAACCACTGCTGATTCTTACCATCATCACGTTACCTACGAGAGTATACGAGATTACGGAGAAAAGTCGCTAACCTCTAAGCCAGGAAGCCGGCAGTTATGATTTAAGAGGTGTTAATATGGGGCAAAGAAGGTGGAGGAGAAGACAGACAGACAGACAGACAGACAGACAGACAGACAGACAGACAGACAGACAGACAGACCGACCGACAGACACACAGACAGAAAGAAAGAAAGAAAGAAAGAAAGAAAGAAAGAAAGAAAGAAAGAGGAAGAAGAAGGAGAAGAAGAAGAAGAAGAAGAAGGAGGAGAAGAAGAAGAAGAAGAAGAAGAAGAAGAAGAAGAAGAAGAAGAAGAAGAAGAAGAAGAAGAAGAAGAAGAAGAAGAAGAAGAAGAGTTTGTCTTGAAGATTGGTGCCAGCAAGGAGCAACGTATGAGTTGGCCAATTCCACAAGTTTACATGCACCGTGCTAATGCAAGGATTAACTTCAAACCTCACGCCATCTGCTGAGGGAGACGGATCATGTCTTAGATGGTACATTGTACAGTGTTGTGCCTTAATTAGATGATGTACTGGGAGTCTCCGTGGTGAAGTGGTCAAGCCCTTTGACTCGGGCTCCAAAGGTTGTGGGTTCGATTCCGGGCCGCGTCCTACAGTTCACGAGTGAACATTTTAGGAGTCTCCTGTGGATCGTCGCTAGAGCAAGATCGAAGGGAACAGACCAAGAGGAAGACCGAGAAGTAAATACCGGGATGGCTTGGCCACGTGGCATGGTGGAGACAGAAACACGGAGCTGATCCACGACACTGGTGATCGAGTGAGATGGCAAAACATGACCGTCCACGCTTATCGGCATGGCACATGATGGATGGATGGTGAATATTCAGTCTTCTATTTTCTTTCTTAATGTTATCAACGTTTGTGAGGTGTGTGGTTAATCTCCTTTAAATTTCGGTGTGGCCCTAGGAGGCCAGTAAAAAAATGATTTTCCCACAAAGGGGAAGAGAAACAAAGTAAGCGTAGACTTACATTGAAAGTATGAATTTACTATTTTTATATTAAATGATGAACTTAAAAGTAGATTATAAAAGGCAATTAAGTAAAGATTAAAACATTGTTTTGTAAGGAACCTAACAAATTTATTATTTAAAATATAATATCTGACATCAAAATTTTACTGTTCAAATTCAAAGATATGAGAAGAGACATTTCAAGCTAAAAATTAATAATAACACTAAGTATATAATTTCTTTTCCAAAATCTTAGTAAACTCCCTTGATACAATATTGGATGTTTATGTCCCTTACTCATAGCAATAGGTGTGTTTCTTTTAGATATCTGTTAATTCCGCAGAATGCTTGAAGAGAGTTATTAATGTTTGTAGTGAGAAATCAGTGCATTACTGTCATGTTATTCAACCAATCAATCATGTGCCATGCCGGAAAGCGTGGGCGGTCATGACTCGCCATTTCACTCAATTACCAGCGTCGTGGATCAGCTCAGTGTTCCTGTCTCGTCCATACCATGTGGCCAAGCCATCCAGGTATTTTCCTCTCGGTCTTCCTCTTGGTCTGTTCCCTTCGATCTTGTCAGTTGTCACCAAGTTCTTCAGTCCATTTCTTCTCATAACATGTCCAAAACATTTTGACTGTCTACGTATAATTTCTCTAATCAGTTTACGATTTGCATTTGTCTCCTGTAGTACTTGGTCATTGGTTTTTCTGTCTGTCCGTGGTAATCTTTGCATTTTCCTCAGAAACCACATTTCTGCAGCCATCAGATGTTTTGCAGCTTGACTGCACGTTGTCCAAGTTTCACATCCATACAGAAGAACAGGCTCTATGTATCCCATCAACACTCTTTTTCTCTTTTCAATTGACATCATTTTATTGGTCAGAATGTTTTTCATCTTGCTAAAGGCTACTTTCGCCTTGGTGATTCTTGTTCTAATATCTTTAAGGCATCTCCCATCAGATGTTATGACTGTTCCGAGATAATTGTACCGATTCACTTGTTGAAGAATATTCCCATTTACTTGTATATTACATTGTGGTACTTTTTTCTTCCTAGTGACGACCATAACCTGTGTCTTCTTACAATTTAATTCCAACCCCAGCTCCTCACTGTGTACAACAACTGCGTCTACTAATTGTTGTAGATCTTGTGCATTGTCTGCAATCAATACTGTATCATCTGCATATCTAATATTATTGACGTTTCGTCCTCCAATGCTGATTCCATTTATATCTTCTAAATTCCTGAAAATAATTTCACTGTATAGGGAAAAAAGATCTGGAGACATTACACATGCCTGCCTAACACCTCTCTTAATAGGTTGATATTGTCCCACTTCATTATCAATCCTTATGGCAGCTTGTTGTTATGCCCAGTTGAATTGTATGATTTATTATTATAGGAGATATTTATATTAAAGATTGGGGGGGGGGGGGGAGTGTCCGATTAGAAAGCAATGCACCGTTTGGCAAAGAGAGAGAGAGAGAGAGAGAGAGAGAGAGAGAGAGAGAGAGAGAGAGAGAGAGAGAGAGAGAGAGAGACCGGGGGGGGGGAACTATTTGTTCAAAATGAATTAAATGTACAAACAATATAAATGTCATTTCCTCTAAACATAATATTTGTCTACATAAATCCCATAAACTCGCAAGGCCGTTCGCTAGCGCGAAAAATAGTGCATGCAGTCCTTGACTGTACCAGACCAGGTTTTCCTTCTGCTCATTTCGCCGATTAATCTGTCACCTCGCTCATTCCTATCACCTAGGTCAGTGGTTCCCAAGCTTTTCAAGCAGAAGGTCATAACTACTATTTTTGGTAGTTAAGCGGGCCACAACGTTATAAATTATAAAAGTCGTGCAATATAATTCTTACCTTTCTTAACTTTCGTCAAAAAAGTTCTAAAACTTTAAAGGCAGTCAGTGTCAGTACTAAACTGCGGTCATTTTTAGCTTAAAATCAAAAGTTCATTTAACAATAAATTTTTAATCAGATTCGAAAATCGCTATTAATGTAATTAATTTTACAATTATAAATGTTCTTCATAACTAGTTACTGAAGTTCAGATGCCAGTTTATCAATGTCTGGGCACAAATCTGTCGTGCCCAATGTCATAAGCGCAGCTAGGTTACTGTCGTTGAGTCTGGGACGCTGCTTGTCTTTTATAACGGTCATTGCGGAAAATGGGGTGAGACAAGGTTGTGTGCTCTCTCCTCTGTTATTTAATATCTACTTGGACAGAATATCTAAAGAAGCAAGCCTTGACACAACAGATTCAGAAAATTTAGAACTATTCACTCCAGATGAAACAACTGATCCACAGGAAATAAATGCACTTCTATTTGCAGACGATAAGTGCCTGTTTCACAACGATGAGGGCAGACTACACAATCATATTAATAATCTGAGTTCAACGTGCAGAAGATACAATATGAGTATAATTACAGCCAAAACCGAAGCAATGCAAGTTAGCAGATCGCCAGGCCCACTAAGTATACAGATAAATAGCACAACTCTTAAACAAGTTAAAGAATTCAAATATCTTGGAAGTATGATCACAGAAGATGGCAGATTGGACAGAGAAATCGAAATAGGATGTCAAAAAGCTAGCGCACTTACATATAAACTATCACCCTTACTGAAACATCCAAATATAATGTCCTCAAAACGACAGATAATAAACAGCATATTCACATCAACCCTATGCTACCAATCTCAGACTTGGACTTTATCCAAATCACACTTTCGCAAAATCAACATCTGCGAGATGCCTGAGGAGAGCTGCCAACTTAACAATCCGAGAGCGAGTAAGAAATGCTACTATCAGACAGACAGTGGGATCAACACCTTGTGCCACATTTATTGAAAGACAGAAGATCAAGTGGTTTGGCCATGTCGTTAGAATGCAACACCATTAACTACCATCACTGGCATCAAAGATCATCTGTGACGAGACCAAGAGAACGTCCAAGACGAAAATGGATTTACGACATCAAAGACATTGAACAACCACACGGAATGACACTATGCAGTGCCGCCCATCGGGAGCAGGAGCGTAAATTATTCCTCCCCATGACACTTGACGGCAGAAGTGGAAGATGATGATGATGATGATGATTGCGGAAAATTACTGCTCGCATCTGTAAGTCGAACCAAAACGACAAATGTATCCCTGGGCGAGTGAACGCAAGTGTTCAAATTGTTCGGCAGGCAAGAGTCGTCAGAATGAAAGGATATGATCAGCTGAAGTTGAAGCAGGCAGCTCCAGAAATGTACATCTCAGTGCAGAATTGCATTTCCAATCAATTACTTCGTGCTGAAGGTTTTGCTGTAATTGACAGAGCTTGGCATCGGGAAATACGAACAGATTTATGAAGAGAACAACATTATCCTCCTCTATTGTAACGGTAAATATTTATGTGAAAACATTTAATTTCAAAACAATACTACCGACTCTGCTAAACAGTTGTAACAGACGACAGCATGGCGCCTTGCACACTCTGACTGGTCGACAAGGCTGGGATATGGGAACTTCATAACGTTTCTTTGCGAACTGAACAGGCGCATTCGATAATATCTGAGTATAACAACCACGAACAGAGCAATTTATCGCACGCCCCGAGTGGATATTTTAAATTATTAAAATCTATTATATTAAACAACGAGGCCTCGCGTGCCACTTTCTGAAAGCTGGAGGGCCACAAGTGGCCCGCGGGCCGTGGTTTGGGAACCTCTGACCTATGCCAAAGCCACCAGTCACACTACTCACCTTTTCGTTGCCTAATCTGGCATTGAAAAGCCCCGAGCATGACAGTCATATCAAAATTTTTACACTGGTCCTCGGCCACGTCTAATTCGTTGTAAAATATATCTACATCTTCTTCTTTACGGTCTGCTGTTGGTGCATAAACTGTACTTGTATTATGTTAATACTCAGAGGTTTACCTTGGGGTTTCACTAATAATACTCTATTTGAGACTGTCCAAAATCCGTTAACTGTCCTAGCACTCGTTTAATCCAAAATTATGCCAACTCCAATTGTGTAGTCCTTCCCTGCTAAATAAATAATTCTGTACTTATCTAAACATGTCTTCCAGCACCTGGCCATCGTATTTCACCAATCTTTAATATAGTTATCTTCATTCTTTCTATTTCTTTCTTGATGTTATCTAACTGTCCATTCTTCTTTGCTGGTTTTCCTAATGTGTGCCCAACCCAGGATCAGCGTCTACTCCTCACCACCCGAATTACATGAACATTTCCAGTTCTCTGTATGAGCATTAGGTGGCTCCTTCTATAACACTTTGTATCATACTGTTGTAAACTCTCTGTCATACCTCTACCAGTCTGTTGTAAACATTATATCACACCTTCTATCATACTGTTGTAAACATTCTACCATATTGTTGTACATCTTCTACATTTTGTTGTAAATCTTCTATCATACTGTTGTAAACCTTCTATCATACTGTTGTAAACATTCTACCATATTGTTGTTCATCTTCTACATTTTGTTGTAAATCTTCTATCATACTGTTGTAAACCCAATAATGTTGTACACCTTCTACAATACTGTTGTACACCTTCTACAATACTGTTGTACACCTTCTACAATACTGTTGTACACCTTGTATCATACTGTTGTAAACCTTGTATCATACTGTTGTAAACCTTGAATCATACTGTTGTAAACCTTGTATCATACTGTTGTAAACCTTCTATCATACTGTTGTAAACCTTCTTTTATATTGTTGTAAACCTTCTATAATACTGTTGTTAACCTTCTACCATACTGTCGTAAATCTTCTATAATACTGTTGTAAATCTTCTATAATACTGTTGTAAATCTTCTATAATACTGTTGTAAACCTTCTATAATACTGTTGTAAAACTTCTATAATACTGTTGTAAACCTTCTTTTATACTGTTGTAAACCTTCTACCATACTGTCGTAAATCTTCTATCATAATGTTTTACACCTTCTTTGATATTGTTGTAAACCTTCTATCATACTATTGTAAACCTTCTATAATACTGTTGTAAACCTTCTACCATACTGTCGTAAGTCTTCTATCATACTGTTGTAAACCTTCTATCATAGTACTGGTTCTTGTACAATGTGTTTTGATTTGAGGAGATCTTGACAGCTAGTAACTGTGAGAGTTTTGAGTTTTGTCTTAGGTGATACACTGCGCAGTTTGTATGTCTTAGATGTATGATACACAGCACAGTTGATTGTCTAAAATAGATGATACACTGTGAGAGATTTGTCTTAGATAGATGATACACTGTGTCTGGAGAGAACAATAATCGAGGGGTATATGCCTGGGAAGAGAGGAAGAGGAAGGCCAAAGAGAAGATGGGTGCAGGATGTGGCGGATGATCTCCAGATTGGTGTTTCGGATGCGGGACATGCTTATAAACGAGAGGTTTTCCGGAAGGTGTTATGGGAGCGAGGTTCTGCAAAGGACATCCTACTGAATGAATGAATGAGATAGATTATATACTGCCCAGATCTTTGTCTTCGATAGATGATACACTACGCAGTTCTTTTTGTCTCGTTAGATGACAGACAACACAGTTCATTGTCTTACATCAGTGGTTCTCAACCGGTGGGGAATTCTGCAAAGGACATCCTACTGAATGAATGAATGAGATAGATTATATACTGCCCAGATCTTTGTCTTCGATAGATGATACACTACGCAGTTCTTTTTGTCTCGTTAGATGACAGACAACACAGTTCATTGTCTTACATCAGTGGTTCTCAACCGGTGGGGAATTCTGCAAAGGACATCCTACTGAATGAATGAATGAGATAGATTATATACTGCCCAGATCTTTGTCTTCGATAGATGATACACTACGCAGTTCTTTTTGTCTCGTTAGATGACAGACAACACAGTTCATTGTCTTACATCAGTGGTTCTCAACCGGTGGGGAATTCCCCCTAGGGGGGAATTTTAGGGTTTCCAGGGGGGGGGGGGGGAATGGAGATCATTTCAAGATCGCGTTAATACAAGAACCGATTACTTGATATTGATTTTCCCTTCATACTTTACAGTTATGCACGTCTCATCCTTCTAAAATTCAATTTATAAAGTAAGTAGACCCACAAATCACGTTTTATATGGATGTCTAGACCTGTTTTAACATATTTACCTTCCATTTTTACGTATACTGTGTAGGGGTGGGGGATTTTTAGGTAGGAAATAGGAAAGGGGGGGGGGGTGACGTTCTAAAAATATGGTGAAGGGGGGCACGGACCAAAAAAAGTTGAGAACCACTGTCTTACATAGATGATAAACTGTAGGGTAGGTAAATTATGTATTGTTCAATTCTTCGTCTTCGTTAAGACAGTTTATTTGTTGTTGCTTCTTTACGTGATGGACTGCCACTTCTTTGTCTTCTGTAGACGATACAATGTGCAGTTGTGTGTCTTCTTTAGGTAATACACTGTTGAGTTCTTTATTTAGATCCAATATACATTGTGTATTTCTTTGTCTTCATTAGATGATACACTGTTCAGTTCTTTATTTAGTTCCATGATAAAATGTGTATTTCTTTGTCTTATTTAGATGACGCACTGCTCAGTTCTTTATCTAGTTGCATAATACACTGAGCAGTTCTTTGTCTCGTTAGAAGATACACTTTACTGTTATTTATCTTGTTTAGACGATACACTGTACATTAGTTTGTCTTCTTTTCATGATTCACTGTCTAGTTCTTTATCTAGTTGCATGATACACTGAGCAGTTATTTGTCTCGTTATATGATACACGTTTGCAGTTCGTTGTCTTTGTTAGACTATACACTGGGCAGGTCTTTGATGTGCAATTGCCATATGATTTTTTTTTTTGCATATCCTTTACAGGACATCGCTGTCAACACCAGCATCTTTCAGCTGTATGTTGATTTCTTGGCAAGATTAAGCCCAGTAGTTTGCCATTGCTTTCTGAGCTGCCGGCTCACATACCCCGTAAGTTACCGATGCGATTCTAACCACTGCTGATTCCTACCGTCATCGCGTTACCGACGAGATTATACGAGATTACGGAGAAAAGACATAACCTCTAAGCCAGGAAGCCGGCAGTTATGATTTAAGAGGTTTTAATATGGGGCAAAGAAGGTGGAGGAACAGACAGACAGACAGACAGACAGACAGACAGACAGACAGACAGACAGACAGACAGACAGACAGACAGACAGACAGAAAGAAAGAAAGAAAGAAAGAAGGAGAAGAAGAAGAAGAAGAAGAAGAAGAAGAAGAAGAAGAAGAAGAAGAAGAAGAAGAAGAAGAAGAAGAAGAAGAAGAAGAAGAAGAAGAAGAAGAAGAAGAAGAAGAAGAAGAAGAAGAAGAAGAAGAAGAAGAAGAAGAAGAAGAAGAAGAAGAAGAAGAAGAAGAAGAAGAAGAAGAAGAAGAAGAAGAAGAAGAAGAAGAAGAAGAAGAAGAAGAAGTTTGTCTTGAAGATTAGTGCCTGCAAGGGCAGACAACAAAATCATATTACTAATCTGAGTTCAACCTGCAGCAGATACAATATGAGTATAAACACAGCCAAAACCGAAGTAATGCAAGTTAGCAGATCGCCAGGCCCACTAAGTATACAGATAAATAACAC
Source organism: Cepaea hortensis (assembly GCA_963921405.1). NCBI lineage: Eukaryota > Metazoa > Mollusca > Gastropoda > Stylommatophora > Helicidae > Cepaea > Cepaea hortensis. The sequence continues at coordinate 83,517,883 of OY992893.1, forward strand.
AACTCTGAAACAAGTTAAAGAATTCAAATACCGTGGAAGTATGATCACAGAAGATGGCAGATTGGACAGAGAAATTGCAATCAGATGTCAAAAAGCCAGTGCACTTACATATCAACTATCACCCTTACTGAAACATCCAAACATACCCATGTCCGCAAAACGACAGATAATAAACAACATATTCACACCAACCCTTTGCTACCAATCTCAAACCTGGACTTTATCCAAATTACACCTTCGCAAAATCAACACCTGTGAAATGAGATGCTTGAGGAGAGCTGCCAACTAAACAATCCGAGACCGAGTAAGAAATGCTACTATCAGACAGACTGTGGGATCAACACCTTGTGCCACATTTATTGAAAGACAGAAGATCAAGTGGTTTGGCCATGTCGTTAGAATGCAACATCAGAATCTACCATCACTGGCCTTACATCAAAGATCATCTGCGACGAGACCACGAGGACGTCCAAGAAGAAAATGGATTGACGACATCAGAGACTTTGTACAACCACACGGAATGACACTATCCAGTGCCGCCCACCTGGCGATGGAACGCAAATTATTCCTCCCCACGACGCTTGACGGCAGAAGTGGAAGATGATGATGATGATGATGATGATGATGAAGGAGCAACGTATGAGTTGGCCAATTCCACGAGTTTACATGCACCGTGCTGATGCAACGATTAACTTCAAACCTCACGCCATCTGCTGAGGGAGACGGATCATGTCCTAGATGGTACATTGTACAGTCTTGTGTCTTAATTAGATGATGTACTGGGAGTCTCCGTGGTGAAGTGGTCAAGCCGTTTGACTCGGGCTCCAAAGGTTGTGGGTTCGATTCCGGGCCGCGTCCTACAGTTCACGAGTGAACATTTTAGCAGTCTCCTGTGGATCGTCGCTAGAGCAAGATCGAAGGGAACAGACCAAGAGGAAGACCAAGAAGTAAATACCGGGATGGCTTGGCCACGTGGCATGGTGGAGACAGAAACACGGAGCTGATCCACGACACTGGTGATCGAGTGAGATGGCAAAACATGACCGCCCACGCTTATCGGCATGGCACATGATGGATGGATGGTGAATATTCAGTCTTCTATTTTCTTTCTTAATGTTATCAACGTTTGTGAGATGTGTGGTTAATCTACTTTAAATTTTTGTGTGGCCCTAGGAGGCCAGTAAAAAAATGTTTTTCCCCACAAAGGGGAAATATCAAAACAAAGGATATAATTTACATTGAAGTATGAATTTACAATTTTTATATTAAACGTTGAACTCCTGTCTTTTCCACTTTTCACATTGGGCAGTGGGGAGCGTTTTGTGTGATATTCACTGGCACAGGAATGGAGCATAATGGGGACGACCCGTTGCTGTGAAGTTGGAACTGCGACTAACTAACTAACTAACTAACTCAAAAGTAGATTATAAAAGGCAATTAAGTAAAGATTGAAACATTGTTTTGTAAGGAACCTAACAAATTTCTTATTTAAAATATAACACCTGACATTATAATTTTACTCTTAAATTTACAAGATATCAAAACAGAGATTTCAAGCTAGAAATTAATATTAAAACTAAGTATATAATTTCTTTTCTAAAATCTTAGTAAACTCCCTTGAAACAATATTGGATGTTTATGTCCCTTACTCATTGCTATGTGTGTTTCTTTTAGCTATCTGGCAATTCCGCAGAATGCTTGAAGAGAGTTATTAATATGTGTAGTGAGAAATCAGTGCATTACTGTCATGTTATTCAATCAATCAATCATGTGCGATGCCGGAAAGCGTGGGTGGTCATGATTCGCCATTTCGCTCGATTACCAGCGTCGTGGCTCAGCTCAGTGTTCCTGTCTCGTCCATACCATGTGGCCAAGCCATCCAGGTATTTTCCTCTCGGTCTTCCTCTTGGTCTGTTTCCTTCGATCTTGCGAGTTATCACCAAGTTCTCCAATCCATTTCTTCTCATAACATGTCCAAAAAATGTTGACTGTCTACGTCTTATTTCTCTAATCAGTTTATGATTTTCATTTGTCTCCTGTAGTACTTGGTCATTGGTTTTTCTGTCTGTCCATGGTAATCTTTGCATTTTCCTCAGAAACCACATTTCTGCAGCCATCAGATATTTTTCAGCTTGACTGCACATTGTCCAAGTTTCACACCCATACAGAAGAACAGGCTCTATGTATCCATCAACACTCTTTTGCTCTTTTCAATTGACATCTTTTTATTGGTCAGGATGTTTTTCATCTTGCTAAAGGCTAATTTCGCCATGGTGATTCTTGTTCTAATATCTTTAAGGCATCTCCCATCAGATGTTATGACTGTTCCGAGATAATTGTACCGATTCACTTGTTGAAGAATATTCCCATTTACATGTATATTACATTGTGGTACTTTTTTCTTCCTAGTGACGACCATAACCTGTGTCTTCTTACAATTTAATTCCAACCCCAGCTGCTCACTGTGTACAACAACTGCGTCTACTAATTGTTGTAGATCTTGTGCATTGTCTGCAATCAATACTGTATCATCTGCATATCTAATATTATTGACGTTTCGTCCTCCAATGCTGATTCCATTTATATCTTCTAAATTCCTGAAAATAATTTCACTGTATAGGGAAAAAAGATCTGGAGACATTACACATCCCTGCCTAACACCTCTCTTAATAGGTTAGTATTGTCCCACTTCATTATCAATCCTTATGGCAGCTTGTTGTTATGCCCAGTTGAATTGTATGATTTATTATTATAGGAGATATTTATATTAAAGATTGGGGGGGGGAAGGGAGTGTCCGATAAGAAAGCAATGCACCGTTTGGCAGAGAGAGAGAGAGAGAGAGAGAGAGAGAGAGAGAGAGAGAGAGAGAGAGAGAGAGAGAGACCGGGGGGGGGGGGGGACTATTTGTTCAAAATGAATTAAATGTACAAACAATATAAATGTCATTTCCTCTAAACATAATATTTGTCTACATAAATCCCATAAACTCGCAAGGCCGTTCGCTAGCGCGAAAAATAGTGCATGCAGTCCTTGACTGTACCAGACCAGGTTTTCCTTCTGCTCATTTCGCCGATTAATCTGTCACCTCGCTCATTCCTATCACCTAGGTCAGTGGTTCCCAAGCTTTTCAAGCAGAAGGTCATAACTACTATTTTTGGTAGTTAAGCGGGCCACAACGTTATAAATTATAAAAGTCGTGCAATATAATTCTTACCTTTCTTAACTTTCGTCAAAAAAGTTCTAAAACTTTAAAGGCAGTCAGTGTCAGTACTAAACTGCGGTCATTTTTAGCTTAAAATCAAAAGTTCATTTAACAATAAATTTTTAATCAGATTCGAAAATCGCTATTAATGTAATTAATTTACAATTATAAATGTTCTTCATAACCAGTTACTGAAGTTCAGATGCCAGTTTATCAATGTCTGGGCACAAATCTGTCGTGCCCAAAGTCATAAGCACAGCTAGGTTACTGTCGTTGAGTCTGGGACGCTGCTTGTCTTTTATAACGGTCATTGCGGAAAATGGGGTGAGACAAGGTTGTGTGCTCTCTCCTCTGTTATTTAATATCTACTTGGACAGAATATCTAAAGAAGCAAGCCTTGACACAACAGATTCAGAAAATTTAGAACTATTCACTCCTGATGAAACAACTGATCCACAGGAAATAAATGCACTTCTATTTGCAGACGATAAGTGCCTGTTTCACAACGATGAGGGCAGACTACAAAATCATATTAATAATCTGAGTTCAACATGCAGAAGATACAATATGAGTATAATTACAGCCAAAACCGAAGTAATGCAAGTTAACAGATCGCCAGGCCCACTAAGTATACAGATAAATAGCACAACTCTTAAACAAGTTAAAGAATTCAAATATCTTGGAAGTATGATCACAGAAGATGGCAGATTGGACAGAGAAATCGAAATAGGATGTCAAAAAGCTAGCGCACTTACATATAAACTATCACCCATACTGAAACATCCAAATATAATGTCCTCAAAACGACAGATAATAAACAGCATATTCACACCAACCCTATGCTACAAATCTCAGACTTGGATTTTATCCAAATCACACATTCGTAAAATCAACATCTGCGAGATCCCTGAGGACATCTGCCAACTTAACAATCCGAGACCGAGTAAGAAATGCTACTATCAGACAGACAGTGGGATCAACACCTTGTGACACATTTATTGAAAGGCAGAAGATCAAGTGGTTTGGCCATGTCGTTAGAATGCAACACCACCAACTACCATCACTGGCATCAAAGATCATCTGCGACGAGACCAAGAGAACGTCCTAGACGAAAATGGATTTACGACATCAAAGACATTGAACAACCACACGGAATGACACTATCCAGTGCCGCCCATCGGGAGCAGGCGCGCAAATTATTCCTCCCCATGACACTTGACGGCAGAAGTGGAAGATGATGATGATGATGATGATTGCGGAAAATGACTGCTCGCATCTGTAAGTCGAACCAAAACGACAAATGTATCCCTGGGCGAGTGAACGCAAGTGTTCAAATTGTTCGACAGGCAAGAGTCGTCAGAATGAAAGGATATGATCAGCTGAAGTTGAAGCAGGCAGCTCGAGAAATGTACATCTCAGAACAGAATTGCATTTCCAATCAATTACTTCGTGCTGAAGGTTTTGCTGTAATTGACAGAGCTTGGCATCGGGAAATACGAACAGATTTATGAAGAGAACAACATTATCCTCCTCTATTGTAACGGTAAATTTTTATGTGAAAACATTTAATTTCAAAACAATACTACCGACTCTGCTAAACAGTTGTAACAGACGACAGCATGGCGCTTTGCACACTCTTACTGTTTTGTTGCGAACTGAACAGGCGCATTCGATAATATCTGAGCATAACAACCACGAACAGAGCAATTTATCGCACGCCCCGAGTGGATATTTTAAATTATTAAAATCTATTATATTAAACAACGAGGTCTCGCGTGCCACTTTTTGACAGCTGGCGGGCAACAAGTGGCCCGCGGGCCGTGGTTTAGGAACCTCTGACCTAGGCCATAGCCACCAGTTACACTACTCACCTTTTTGTTGCCTAATCTGGCATTGAAAGCCCCGAGGATGACAGTCATTTCAAAATTTTTACACTGGTCCTCGGCCATGTCTAATTCGTTGTAAAATATATCTACATCTTCTTCTTTACGGTCTGCTGTTGGTGCATATACTGTACTTGTATTATGTTAATACTCAGAGGTTTACCATGGGGTTCCACTAATAATACTCTATTTGAGACTGTCCAAAATCCGTTAACTGTCCTAGCACTCGTTTAATCCAAAATTATGCCAACTCCAATTGTATAGTCCTTCCCTGCTAAATAAATAATTCTGTACTTATCTAAACATGTCTTCCAGCACCTGGCCATCGTATTTCACCAATCTTTAATATAGTTATCTTCATTCTTTCTATTTCTTTCTTGATGTTATCTAACTGTCCATTCTTCTTTGCTGGTTTTCCTAATGTGTGCCCAACCCAGGATCAGCGACTACTCCTCACCACCCGAGTTACATGAACATTTCCAGTTCTCTCTATGAGCATTACGTGGCTCCTTCTATAACACTTTGTATCATACTGTTGTAAACTCTCTGTCATACCTTCTACCAGTCTGTTGTAAACATTATATCATACCTTCTACAATACTGTTGTAAACATTCTACCACATTGTTATAAACCTTCTATCATACTGTTGTAAACATTCTATCATATTGTTGTAAACCATCTGTCATATTCTTGTAAACCTTCTATCATACTGTTGTAAACATTCTATCATATTGTTGTAAACCATCTATCATACTGTTGTAAATCTTCTATCATACTGTTGTAAACCTTCTATCATACTGTTGTAAACATTCCACCATATTGTTGTACATCTTCTACATTTTGTTGTAAATCTTCCATCATACTGTTGTAAACCCAATAATGTTGTACACCTTCTACAATACTGTTGTACCATCCATCCATCATGTGCCATGCCGGTAAGCGTGGGCGGTCATGTTTTCTCGATCTCGATCTAGTCGTGGATCAGCTCCGTGTTTCTGTCTCGACCATGCCACGAGGCCAAGCCATCCAGGTATTTGCTTCTAGGTCTTCCCCTTGGTCTGTTCCCCTCGATCTTACCAGTTGTCACCAAGTTCTCCAATCCATCTCTTCTCATAACATGCCCAAAAAATTTTGACTGTCTGCGTCTAATATCTCTAATCAGTTTACGATCTTCATTTGTTTCTTGAAGGACTTTTTCATTGGTGTTTCTGTCCATGGTATTCTTTTCATTTTCCTCAGAAACCACATTTCTACAGCCATCAGATGTTTTTCACCTTGACTGCTCATTGTCCAAGCTTCATATCCATACAAAAGTACAGGTTCTATGTAGCACCTCAACACTCTTTTTGCTCGTTTCAATTGACATCTTTTTATTGATCAGTATGTTTTTCATCTTGCTTAAGGCTACTTTGCCATGGCGATTCTTGTTCTAATCTCTTCAAGGCATCTCCCATCAGATGTTATTACTGTTCCGAGATAATTGTACCTATTCACTTGTTGAAGAATATTCCCATTTACTTGTATATTACATTGTGGTATTTCGTTCTTCCTAGTGACGACCATAATCTGTGTCTTTTTGCAATTTAATTCTAACCCTCGTTGTTCACTGTGTGTAACACCGCATCTACTAAATGTTGCAGATCCTGTTCAATGTCTGCAATCAAGACTATCATCTGCATATCTAATGTTTTTGATGCATCGTCCCCAATGTCGATTTCTTCCATATCTTCACTATTTCTGAAAATACTTTCACTGTACAGGGAAAACAGATCTGGAGACATTACACATCCCTGTCTCACACCTCTCTTAATAGGCTGATATTGGCCTACTTCATTATCAACTCTTATGGCAGCTTGTTGTTTCCAATATATGTTTTTTACAAGTCTAAGGTCTTTTCCATCAATTTGTAGACATGTCTCACTTTATCGAAAGATTTTGTATAGTCAATAAAGCAAAGGTGTAGATCTTTGTTTACTTCTATAGATCGCTCGATTACGGTTCTCAGTAAATACACAGCATTTACTGTACCCTTTCCTTCTACAAACCCACATTGTTCTTCTCCTATTTCAGGTTGTATTTTCCTCCTAATTCTTTGCATGATAATTCTTAGCAAAATTTTCGTGATGTGACTCATTATACTAAATGTTCGATGTTGATCACATTCAAAGGCTCCTGATTTCTTTAGGATTGCAATAAATACAGAGGTATATTTCCAGTATCATATATTGTATTAAGCAGACTGGTAACTTGATATATTCAATATTCTTCTAAACCATTAATTATTTCTGTTGTGACGCTGTCTGAACCGGAGTTCTTGCCAGATTTCAAATGGTTAAGGGCATTCTGAACCTCCATCTTCAAAATTGCTGGTCCTTCATTATTATTTTGAACATCATACTGTTCGTCTCTGTTATCGTCATAAAGGTTTTTCACGTAATCTGACCATACATGTAAAATCTGATCTTTTTCTATTATGACTCTTCCATCTTTTGTCTTTATGCAGCCTGCTGATGTACGTGTTCTTTGATTAGTGAGCTTGTTGTACACCTACAACCACACTGTTGTACACCTTCTACAATACTGTTGTACACCTTCTACAATACTGTTGTACACCTTCTACAATACTGTTGTACACCTTCTACAATACTGTTGTACACCACCTACAATATTGTTGTACACCTTCTACAATATTGTTGTACACCTTCTACAATACTGTTGTACACCTTCTACAATACTGTTGTACACCTCCTACAATATTGTTGTACACCTTCTACAATATTGTTGTACACTGTCGTGTCCTCCTTTAAAGTGTCGTCCCTGGAGTGAGGAGATCCAACACCCACATTATAATAATTTTTTTTCCTTCTCAATATTCTGGAGAATCCACCAGCTTCCGTCCAACACACTCCATCAGCCTATGGACACCTCTTCCTATCACTCTCACACTGTCGTACTATGCCCCCTTCTCATACTTCCCCAACGCAACATACTCAACAACTCTTGCTTCTAGAAATTAATAAAGAGTAATTTATTAAAATAAAAGTGTAACGTATATGAGACGTGTATGTGAAGAAAATGTGTGACGTGTTCTATAAAGTGTGTAGACTCTGACTCTCAGACAGCAACCCAGTCAGCTGATCCCAGCAAAGATAGACCACAGCACGTTACGTCAGAACATGTACTTCTCACCCGTTGCCGAAACCATCTTGCCGGATACTGCTTTGCCTCTGTAGACCTCTGGTAATCCAATTTCATGAACATCCGAAATAGACACCGGTGGTATTAACAGTTAATCATGGACCGGTTGCACTCTACACAATGTCCGTTCCTATCGTTCATAAAAAAATGCACAAGTCCTTTGTAGTGTGTACACAGATTAATGTTAATTGTTACTGTACTGGATCCTCCCTCGTGTCTATCTAGCCTCAAGTATCAAGTCTTGTGTTCTATTACACGAGATTATATCACACTATGTAATTATTAGACTTAATGTTTTCAGTTCGTTACTACTGTCTGATGCTGTGTGGTGCATCAGTACGCATCACTCTCTTTGGTGAATCAACTTCCTTCTAGCTTTAGTTACGTTCTGTATGCAACTTTATTGATTGTTGAACTGGTGTTCTTCCGAATGGGATTGGATTCTTTCCCAAAAACTTGTTGAGTTTCCTTGGATCTGGTAGGGAACCTAGGATAGAAACAACACATCTGGTGATAGTACTAGTCACTGATCCTTTCGGCTGAGTGTAAGCCTATCGCCTTGCTTAATGATCTTTAGCTAACTAGACTTAGTCATAGATCAGATTAGCTACCCACCTAGAGCCGAATCAGGCTATGACAAAGAAAAAATCAGCAAACAGAATGCGGAACCCCGCCCACCAGGGACACCTACGGGAAGATCCCAATTATCCCTCATTACTCAATTCTCAACTAGTAAAGCTTATCAACACTTCACTAATCTATTCTTAACTAGCAGAGTTAATATCACTATTCTTACTCTAACTAGTTTCCACTAACAGTGCTAATCATCACACTATAGTTTAACAAGGCCACAGTCTATATTAAGTAGAACTAATATTATAATAGGTTATACCTTAAATGGCACTACTGCAGTCCTATCAATCATATCTACATCTGCCATTATAGGCACGTGTAAAATTAAGTCACTAATTAACACACGGTAGATATTATTTCCACTAAGCACTGCAGTGCCTTGGCACTCCGACTAGAGCATTTTCAAGTCCCCCTAGTTGGTCCCAACTCGGGTTTATATGGCAAACTACCAAAGTTGGCCACGTGACGTTATCCTTTATGCCCCCACACAGGTGCAGATCATCCCCTGTCAGGGATCCATCCTCCCTCTGGCTCCCTCCATGTTAGATTTTTCATCACAGGTTTAGATTCTCAAAACAAGCCAGCGAGTTGCTGTCGAGTTCCAACAAAGAGTTTTCCTCAACAAGCTGTCAGTAGCAATCTGCCCCTCTGAGTGATGTCCGGAAACTATATGACATATGGACTGTTTACTTCCTTGCTGAGTACTTCCGTTTTCCATCCGACTTGTCAAAACGATGTATGATTCAGCGCACTCACTTCCTCCTCACTCAAGACCAAATGTGTATATGGGCTGACCCCACTGCTTCCATTTGTATTCAAATGTTGACAAACTGCCACGGCGCTGCCGGGATCTGTCTCCATCACCACCAAATGTGTATATGTGCTGCCCCGATGTAACCTGTGCAGCTGTGTTTACTCTGTTAGTAAAAATAGTTGTCGCTGGCAGATCGTCCGCTTAATCCGAAAATCCTCTATAATAATCAACCTGTTAAACACACGGTTTCATTTTGTGACATACACCTTCTACCATACTGTTGTACACCTTCTACAATACTGTTGTACACCTTCTACCATACTGTTGTACACCTTCTACAATACTGTTGTACACCTTCAACCATACTGTTGTACACCTTCTACAATACTGTTGTACACCTTCTACAATACTGTTGTACACCTTCTACAATACTGTTGTACACCTTCTACAATACTGTTGTACACCTTCTACAATACTGTTGTACACCTTCAACCATACTGTTGTACACCTTCTTTCATACTGTTGTAAACCTTGTATCATACTGTTGTACACCTTCTACAATACTGTTGTGCACATTGTATCATACTGTTGTACACCTTCAACCATACTGTTGTACACCTTCAACCATACTGTTGTACACCTTCAACCATACTGTTGTACACCTTCAAATATACTGTTGTAAACCTTGTATCATACTGTTGTAAACCTTCTATCATACTGTTGTACACCTTGTATCATACTGTTGTACACCTTCTACAATACTGTTGTACACCTTCTACAATACTGTTGTACACCTTCAACCATACTGTTGTACACCTTCTACAATACTGTTGTACACCTTCTACAATACTGTTGTACACCTTCAACCATACTGTTGTACACCTTCTACAATACTGTTGTACACCTTCTACAATACTGTTGTACACCTTCTACAATACTGTTGTACACCTTCAACCATAATGTTGTACACCTTCAACCATACTGTTGTACTCCTGCTACAATACTGTTGTACACCTTCTACAATACTGTTGAACACCTTCTACAATACTGTTGTACACCTTGTATTATACTGTTGTAAACCTTATATCATTCTGTTGTAAACCTTCTATCATACTTTTGTAAACCTTCTATCATTATGTTGTAAACCTTCTATCATATTGTTGTAAACCTTCTATCATACTGTTGTAAACCTTCTTTTATATTGTTGTAAACCTTATATCATACTGTTGTAAACCTATCATACTGTTGTAAACCTATCATACTGTTGTAAACCTTCTTTTATATTGTTTTAAACCTTCTATCATACTGTTGTAAACCTTCTATCATACTGTTGTAAACCTTCTACCATACTGTCATAAGTCATCTATCATACTGTTGTAAACCTTCTATCATAGTACTGGTTCTTGTACAATGTCTTTTGATTTGAGGAGATCTTGACAGCTAGTAATTGTGAGAGTTTTGTCTTATGTGATACACTGCGCAGTTTTTATGTCTTAGATGGATGATACACAGCACAGTTGATTGTCTAAGATAGATGATACACTGTGAGAGATTTGTCTTAGATAGATGATACACTGTGTCTGGAGAGAACAATAATGGAGGGGTATATGCCTGGGAAGAGAGGAAGAGGAAGGCCAAAGAGAAGATGGGTGCAGGATGTGGCGGATGATCTCCAGATGGGTGTTTCGGATGCGGGACATGCTTATGATCGAGAGGTTTTCCGGAAGGTTGTTATGGGAGCGAGGTTCTGCAAAGGACATGCTACTGAATGAATGAATGAGATAGATTATACACTGCCCAGATCTTTGTCTTCGATAGATGATACACTACGCAGTTCTTTTTGTCTCGTTAGATGACAGACAACACAGTTCATTTTCTTACATAGATGATAAACTGTAGGGTAGGTAAATTATGTATTGTTCAATTCTTCGTCTTCGTTAAGACAGTTTATTTGTTGTTGCTTCTTTAAGTGATGGACTGTCACTTCTGTGTCTTCTGTAGACGATACAATGTGCATTTGTGTGTCTTCTTTAGATAATACACTGTTGAGTTCTTTATTTAGTTCCAAAATACATTGTGTATTTCTTTGTCTTCATTAGATGATACACTGTTGAGTTCTTTATTTAGTTCCATGATACACTGTGTATTTCTTTGTCTTATTTATATGACGCACTGATCAGTTCTTTATCTAGTTGCATGATACACTGAGCAGTTCTTTGTCTCCTTATATGATACACATTTGCAGCTCGATATCTTTGTTAGACTATATACTGTGCAGGTGTTTGATGTGCAATTGCCATATCTATAACTTTACTCATGCTTCCTGTTATTTCATCATTTATGCCAACAGTCTTCAGAATAAAATTAAAGCAAATGTAAATGTTCAAATTTTCTAACCCACAAAAAGAATTTGGAGAAAAGGAAATGAACACACTTTACACATTAATTAGTAATTAGGTATGCTTCATTTCGTGCTATGGGGCACAAATTAATAATGGACTTCAAATAGGCATGGCAAAGTCGGATAAAGAAGAAACATAGGCTGGGTTTGATATAATAATTTCGGATGTATTTTTTGTTTGATTTAATTGTTCTTTTCTTCTTTATTGAAAATTAATCTTCGATTACTGCGGTGAAATCATTCGGCTGCCTGGTTTTTAGCGTCAGGTCCCGAGGACACAAATAACAATTGATTTTGTATGTTATTTTAGAGGTGGATTTTATTGTCCTTTCTTTTCTATCAATATTTAGAGCTAGCTTATTAGCATCTAGGGCCACCTCACTTACGGACCTGTCTACCTACCTATCTACCTGTCTGTCTGCCTGATTGTCTGTCTGTCTGTTTGCTTGTTTGTCTGTCTGTCTTCCTGCCTTCCTGCCTGCTATCTGTCTTTCTATCCGTCCGTTCGTTCGTTCGTCCATGCATGCATGCATCCATCCATAGATTCATCCATCCCTCCCCCTCCTTTCGTCCGTCCGTTTGTCTATATTTATCTGTCTATCATCTGTCTGTCTGTCTGTCTGTCTGCCTGCATGTTTGCCTGCCTGCCTGCCTACCTGCCTGTCTGTCTGTCTGTCTGTCTGTCTGTCTGTCTGTCTGTCTGCCTGTCTGTCTGCCTGTCTGTCTGTCTGTCTGTCTGTCTGTCTGTCTGTACATCTTACGAGTGCACACTCTTCCTGTCTGTCCACCATTTCGGTAGTCTGAGTTTCTAACAGTGCCACCCGTCAATTAATAAATCTGTCTGACATTGTCTATCTTTCCATTAAAGCATCTACGACTCTGTGTCAGTCATTCTGTTTATGTATCCATAATCAGAGAGAATGATTCCCATTAGCTGCAGTCAAGCGGATAAACATTTTAAAAAAAAAACAAGGATTGCTACGATATGTAGACAAGATAATCGGTAAGATACATAAACAAGTCTGAATCGCTATGACACGTAGACAACGCTGGATCGCTATGCTGAATAGACAAATTAGGATCGCTAAAGATGAAGACAAACCTCGGTCGCTACTAAATATAGGAAAATATAGGCACCCCTTTATTGATAAAAACAAACAAACATATGACTGAATACTGCTCCTCTTTGGCGCATGTTGAAAGTAGGGCGGCCATCTTTAAACTGTCCTTATAACGTCACCGTGTTCGTCTGTACCGTAATGTCACGTTCAAACACTCTTGTCAAGAGTGTTAGGTGCGTGACAGCCTTAACAACAATATTGACAGGTTACAAAACAGTGGCATGGTTATTGTAATTTCTATCATTCCTTTAATGATTTCATCTGAAGCCCCTTCGTAGCTGATGTAAATAGGATATTCTACAAACTATGAATACATAAATTACCCTGAAGCAGTTTGCGGCTATGGATCAGTGATATGACAACGCCATCACAGTTTATAGTTCTGAGAGCAAGGAGTATTAGGTGGCCAATCTCTCACTCATTTTGGTCAGTGACAAACTCTGGCGTCGATTCCGTATCCGACAGTGCTCTCGACATTAAGAGCGCAATTACAGACAATGAGCTCACACAATATTCCCTGGTGTCCTGAGACATGAAGATATACGTGTGATCATCTGCACGCAGGACGTCTGCACACAAACATGTTTCTCGCAGCCGAGGTGCCTTCCTGGAATATGTATGTTCGTGTATGGGTTCTTCCTGCATTCTGTATGAGTATATTATTCATGAATCATGGCGTCCTTCCAGCAGTTTGCTATCTTTGTTTATGTTTATTGGGTTCTTGAGTTCGCAGATCTCATTGGGGATTTATAAATTGTGCCTGGCGTCTAGTTGTGAATCTTCCACGGGTCCGAGTAATGATTCTGGTCATGTTTATTCTGCCTCGTTGGAAGACAAAATAACAAAAAAGGTTAATTGCATGTCTATTTACACGACGTTGTAACACAACCTCGGGCTATTTGGCAATTTTATGATTTACTAGACAATGTTAGTTCAGTAGTTTGCCATTGCTTTCTGAACGGCCGATGCCGCAAGCCATCGAAATCAACGCAAACGGTCTGCTTCAAAACGTCTGCTTCTGGTTTCGAACTTTCGATTCGATGTGACGTGGAATTATGAAACTATGCGTCGTATTATTCTCTAAGCCATAGTATCGTATGTTGGAAGATATGAATAAAACCTTATCCACAGTTTATTCATTGATTCATTATCATGTCCTTTGCAGAACCTTGCTCCCATAAAAACAGTCCGTAAAACTTCTAGTTTATAAGCAAGATGTTCCGCATCCGATACACCCATTTGGAGATCATCGGCCACCCATCTTCACTTTGGTCATTCTCTTCCTCTCTTCCCGGGCATATACCCCTCCATTATTGTTCTCTCCAAACTTTCATGACGTGTCAAGAACCAAAGTATATAAATTTTCTTTTATTATTTAAAGAATCTTTTAGTAGCTAACATTCTTTAATATTAAGATCTTGAAGTATGTACGCATTTGTTCTTTTCTGTATTCAAGGTGTTCTTAGAACCCGTCTATAACATTTATTTTCAAAGGCATATATGCGCTGTTCAGCTTGTTTAGTAAGTGTCCAGGTCTCACAGGCGTATGTTGTAGCCACTGCCATTTGATTGCAGAGTGTACAGTTACATATTCTAAACCACGACATATGTAAAGTAAGTGATTAGTGAAAACCATCATCATCACACGTCGCACAGATTCATTGGTGCTCCGATCTCTCCCTTATCATCCCAGGCAGCATGTATCGACTTATTGTACTAATTCTGTGTTAGTTAATCACATGTCTTGTCCCTTGACAAAATGTTCATGTCTGGCGGTTCCCCTCTTCCCTCCCATCTCCCATCGTAGGAGTTTGTGTAAAAGATGTAAGTATGTATCTTTGTAGTTATGTACGCATGTTTTTACGCATCTGTGCGTGAACGTGTGCGTGAATGTGTTTCTGCCCGGTCTCATAGAATGGCAATATGCATTGTTTATTTCTACAACATTCATTTAACAATATTGTTATTTTCTATGCGAATGTAACATCCACAATAGATTGATTTACGAAAGATGAGTGATTGGAAGGGCCTAATGTAAGACGGGCCTGCTTGCCCAATTTGTGACCCTTTAAAAATAAAGTTCGTTCGTTCGTTCTCTCTCATCTTGGACGAGAGATCAGATATCCTGGTTTTCTGAACAGATCCAGTGCCAAACAATAAGTAGGTATGGAAGGCGGAAAATGGGAAGTAGGGGTGTGTCACAGTTATAATTTTTTAATCCTTTACAGGACATCGCTGTCAACACCAGCATCTTTCAGCTGTATGTTGATTTCTTGGCAACATTACGCCCAGTAGTTTGCCATTGCTTTCTGAGCGGCCGGCTCACATACCCCGTAAGTTACCGATGCGATTCGAACCACTGCTGATTCTTACCGTCATCACGTTACCTACGAGAGTATACGAGATTACGGAGAAAAGTCGCTAACCTCTAAGCCAGGAAGCCGGCAATTATGATTTAAGAGGTTTTAATATGGGGCAAAGAAGGTGGAGGAACAGACAGACAGAAAGACAGACAGACAGACAGACAGACAGACAGACAGACAGACAGACAGACAGACAGACAGACAGACAGACAGACAGACAGACAGACAGAGGAAGAAGAAGGAGAAGAAGAGGAAGAGGAAGAGGAAGAAGAAGAAGAAGAAGAAGAAGAAGAAGAAGAAGAAGAAGAAGAAGAAGAAGAAGAAGAAGAAGAAGAAGAAGAAGAAGAAGAAGAAGAAGAAGAAGAAGAAGAAGAAGAAGAAGAAGAAGAAGAGTTTGTCTTGAAGATTAGTGCCAGCAAGGAGCAGCGTATGAGTTGGCCAATTCCACAAGTTTACATGCACCATGCTAATGCAAGGATTAACTTCAAACCTCACGCCATCTGCTGAGGGAGACGGATCATGTCTTAGATGGTACATTGTACAGTGTTGTGCCTTAATTAGATGATATACTGTGAGTCTCCGTGGTGAAGTGGTCAAGCCGTTTGACTCGGGCTCCAAAGGTTGTGGGTTCGATTCCGGGCCGCGTTTTACAGTTCACGAGTGAACATTTTAGGAGTCTCCTGTGGATCGTCGCTAGAGCAAGATCGAAGAGAACAGACCAAGAGGAAGACCGAGAAGTAAATACCGGGATGGCTTGGCCACGTGGCATGGTGGAGAGAGAAACACGGAGCTGATCCACGACTCTGGTGATCGAGTGAGATGGCAAAACATGACCGTCCACGCTTATCGGCATGGCACATGATGGATGGATGGTGAATATTCAGTCTTCTATTTTCTTTCTTAATGGTATCAACGTTTGTGAGGTGTGTGGTTAATCTCCTTTAAATTTTTGTGTGGCCCTAGGAGGCCAGTAAAAAAATGTTTTCCCCCACAGAGGGGAAATCCCATGTAATAAATAGTAGCGATTACATTGAAAGTATGAATTTACTATTTTTATATTAAACGATGAACTCAAAAGTAGATTATAAAAGGCAATTAAGTAAAGATTAAAACATTGTTTTGCAAGGAACCTAACAAATTTGTTATTTAAAATATAATATCTGACATCAAAATTTTACTATTCGAATTTCAAGATATGAGAAGAGAGATTTTAAGCTAACAGTTAATAATAACACTAAGTATATAATTTCTTTTCCAATATCTTAGTAAACTCCCTTGATACACTATTGGATGTTTATGTCCCTTACTCATAGCAATAGGTGTGTTTCTTTTAGATATCTGTTAATTCCGCAGAATGCTTGAAGAGAGTTATTAATGTGTGGAGTGAGAAATCAGTGCATTACTGTCATGTTATTCAACCAATCAATCATGTGCCATGCCGAAAAGCGTGGGCGGTCATGACTCGCCATTTCACTCAATTACCAGCGTCGTGGATCAGCTCAGTGTTCCTGTCTCGTCCATACCATGTGGCCAAGCCATCCAGGTATTTTCCTCTCGGTCTTCCTCTTGGTCTGTTCCCTTCGATCTTGCCAGTTGTCACCAAGTTCTTCAGTCCATTTCTTCTCATAACATGTCCAAATTTTTTTTACTGTCTACGTATAATTTCTCTAATCAGTTTACGATTTTCATTTGTCTCCTGTAGTACTTGGTTATTGGTTTTTCTGTCTGTCCGTGGTAATCTTTGCATTTTCCCTCAGAAACCACATTTCTGCAGCCATCAGATATTTTTCAGCTTGACTGCACGTTGTCCAAGTTTCACATCCATACAGAAGAACAGGCTCTATGTATCCCATCAACACTCTTTTTCTCTTTTCAATTGACATCTTTTTATTTGTCAGAATGTTTTTCATCTTGCTAAAGGCTACTTTCGCCATGGCGATTCTTGTTCTAATCTCTTTAAGGCATCTCCCTTGAGATGTTATGACTGTTCCGAGATAATTGTACCGATTCACTTGTTGAAGAATATTCCCATTTACTTGTATATTACATTGTGGTACTTCGTTCTTCCTAGAGACGACCATAACCTGTGTCTTCTTACAATTTAATTCCAACCCCAGCTGCTCACTGTGTACAATGACGGCGTCTACTAATTGTTGTAGATCTTGTGCATTGTCTGAATCAATACTGTATCATCTGCATATCTGATATTATTGATGTTTCGTCCTCCAATGCTGATTCCATGTATATCTTCTACACTCCTGAAAATATCTTCACTGTATAGGGAAAAAAGATCTGGAGACATTACACATCCCTGCCTAACACCTCTCTTAATAGGTTGATATTGTCCCACTTCATTATCAATCCTTATGGCAGCTTGTTGTTATGCCCAGTTGAATTGTATGATTTATTATTATAGGAGATATTTATGTTAAAGATTGGGGGGGGGGGGGGGGGGGGGGGTGTCAGATTAGAAAGCAATGCACCGTTTGGCAGAGAGAGAGAGAGAGAGAGAGAGAGAGAGAGAGAGAGATAGAGAGAGAGAGAGAGAGAGAGAGAGAGAGAGAGAGAGAGAGAGATAGAGAGAGAGACTGGTTGGGGGAGGGGGGGGGGGAACTATTTGTTCACAATGAATTAAATGTACAAACAATATAAATGACATTTCCTCTAAACATAATATTTGTCTACATAAATCCCATAAACTCGCAAGGCCTTTCGCTAGCGCGAAAAATAGTGCATGCAGTCCTTGACTGTACCAGACCAGGTTTTCCTTCTGCTCACTTCGCCGATTAATCTGTCACCTCGCTCATTCCTATCAGCTAGGCCAGTGGTTCCCATGCTTTTCAAGCAGAGGGCCATATCTACTATTTTCGGTAGTTAAGCGGGCCACAACGTTATAAATTATAAAAGTCGTGCAATATAATTCTTACCTTTCTTAACTTTCGTTAACAAAGTTCTAAAACTTTAAAGGCAGTCAATGTCAGTACTACACTGCGGTCATTTTTAGCTTAAAATAAAAAGTTCATTTAACAATAAATTTTTAATCAGATTCGAAAATCTCTATTAATGTAATTAATTTACAATTATAAATGTTCTTCATAACCAGTTACTTAAGTTCAGATGCCAGTTTATCAATGTCTGGGCACAAATCTGTCGTGCCCAAAATCATAAGCGCAGCTAGGTTACTGTCGGTGAGTCTGGAAGGCTGCTTGGCTTTTATAACGGTCATTGCGGAAAATGGAGTGAGACAAGGATGTGTGCTCTCTCCTCTGTTATTTAATATCTACTTGGACAGAATATCTAAAGAAGCAAGCCTTGACACAACAGATTCAGAAAATTTAGAACTATTCACTCCAGATGAAAAAAGAACTGATCCACAGGAAATAAATGCACTTCTATTTGCAGACGATAAGTTTCTGTTTCACAACGATGAGGGCAGACTACAAAATCATATTAATAATATGAGTTCAACATGCAGAAGATACAATATGAGTATAAATACAGCCAAAACCGAAGTAATGCAAGTTGTCAGATCGCCAGGCCCACTAAGTATACAGATAAATAGCACAACTCTTAAACAAGTTAAAGAATTCAAATATCTTGGAAGTATGATCACAGAAGATGGCAGATTGGACAGAGAAATCGAAATAGGATGTCAAAAAGCTAGCGCACTTACATATAAACTATCACCCGTACTGAAACATCAAAATATAATGTCCTCAAAACGACAGATAATAAACAACATATTCACACCAACCCTATGCTACCAATCTCAGACTTGGACTTTATCCAAATCACACTTTCGCAAAATCAACATCTGCGAGATGCTTGAGGAGAGCTGCCAACTTAACAATCCGAGACCGAGTAAGAAATGCTACTATCAGACAGACAGTGGGATCAACACCTTGTGCCACATTTATTGAAAGACAGAAGATCAAGTGGTTTGGCCATGTCGTTAGAATGCAACACCATTAACTACCATCAATGGCATCAAAGATCATCTGCGACGAGACCAAGAGAACGTCCAAGACGAAAATGGATTTACGACATCAAAGACCTTGAACAGCCACACGGAATGACATTATCCAGTGCCGCCCATCGGGAGCAGGAGCGTAAATTATTCCTCCCCATGACACTTGACGGCAGAAGTGGAAGATGATGATGATGATGATGATTGCGGAAAATGACTGCTCGCATTTGTAAGTCGAACCAAAACGACAAATGTATCCCTAGGCGAGTGAACGTGAAGTGTTCAAATTGTTCGGCAGGCAAGAGTCGTCAGAATGAAAGGATATGATCAGCTGAAGTTGAAGCAGGCAGCTCCAGAAATGTACATCTCAGTGCAGAATTTCATTTCCAATCAATTACTTCGTGCTGAAGGTTTTGCTGTAATTGACAGAGCTTGGCATCGGGAAATACGAACAGATTTATGAAGAGAACAACATTATTCTCTTCTATTGTAACGGTAAATTTTTATGTGAAAACATTTAATTTCAAAACAATACTACCGACTCTGCTAAACAGTTGTAACAGACGACAGCATGGCGCCTTGCACACTCTGACTGGTCGACAAGGCTGGGATATGGGAACTTCATAACGTTTTGTTGCGAACTGAACAGGCGCATTCGATAATATTTGAGCATAACAACCACGAACAGAGCAATTTATCGCACGCCCCGAGTGGATATTTTAAATTATTAAAATATATTATATTAAACAACGAGGCCTCGTGTGCCACTTTCTGAAAGCTGGCGGGCCACTAGTGGCCCGCGGGCCGTGGTTTGGGAACCTCTGACCTATGCCAAAGCCACCAGTCACACTACTCACCTTTTCGTTGCCTAATCTGGCATTGAAAAGCCCCGAGCATGACAGTCATATCAAAATATTTACACTGGTCCTCGGCCATGTCTAATTCGTTGTAAAATATATCTACATCTTCTTCTTTACGGTCTGCTGTTGGTGCATAAACTGTACTTGTATTATGTTAATACTCAGAGGTTTACCTTGGGGTTTCACTATTAATACTCTATTTTGAGATTGTCAAAAATCCTTTAACTGTCCTAGCACTCGTTTAATCCAAAATTATGCCAACTCCAATTGTGTAGTCCTTCCCTGCTAAATAAATAATTCTGTACTTATCTAAACATGTCTTCCAGCACCTGGCCATCGTATTTCACCAATCTTTAATATAGTTATCTTCATTCTTTCTATTTCTTTCTTGATGTTATCTAACTGTCCATTCTTCTTTGCTGGGTTTCCTAATGTGTGCCCAACCCAGGATCAGTGTCTAATCCTCACCACCCGAGTTACATGAACATTTCCAGTTCTCTCTATGAGCATTAGGTGGCTCCTTCTATAACACTTTGTATCATACTGTTGTAAATACTGTTGTGTACCTTCTACCAGTCTGTTGTAAACATTATATCACACCTTCTATCATACTGTTGTAAACATTCTACCATATTGTTGTACATCTTCTACATTTTGTTGTAAATCTTCTATCATACTGTTGTAAACCTTCTATCATACTGTTGTAAACATTCTACCATATTGTTGTTCATCTTCTACATTTTGTTGTAAATCTTCTATCATACTGTTGTAAACCCAATAATGTTGTACACCTTCTACAATACTGTCGTACACCTTCTACAATACTGGTGTACACCTGCTACAATACTGTTGTACACCTTCTACAATACTGTTGTACACCTTCTACAATACTGTTGTACATCTTCTATCATACTGTTGTAAACCTTCTATCATACTGTTGTAAACCTTGTATCATACTGTTGTAAACTATCATACTGTTGTAAACCTTGTATCATAGTATTGTAAACCTTATATCAAACTATTATAAACCTTGTATCATACTGTTGTAAACCTTGTATCATACTGTTATAAACTTTGTATCATACTGTTGTAAACCTTGTATCACACTGTTGTAAACTTTGTATCACACTGTTGTAAACCTTGTATCATACTGTTGTAAACCTTGTATCATACTGTTGTAAACCTTCTATCATACTGTTGTAAACTTTCTATCATACTGTTGTAAACCTTCTTTTATATTGTTGTAAACCTTCTATCATACTATTGTAAACCTTCTATCATTCTGTTGTAAACCTTCTTTTATATTGTTGTAAACCTTCTACCATACTGTCGTAAATCTTCTATCATACTGTTGTAAACCTTCTTTTATTTTGTTGTAAACCTTCTATCATACTGTTGTAAACCTTCTACCATACTGTCGTAAACCTTCTATCATACTGTTGTAAGCCTTCTTTTATATTGTTGTAAACCTTCTATCATACTGTTGTAAACCTTCTACCATACTGTCGTAAACCTTCTATCATACTGTTGTAAACCTTCTTTTATATTGTTGTAAACCTTCTATCATACTGTTGTAAACCTTCTACCATACTGTCGTAAATCTTCTATCATAATGTTTTAAACCTTCTTTTATATTGTTGTAATCCTTCTATCATAGTACTGGTTCTTGTACAGTGTGTTTTGATTTGAGGAGATCTTGACAGCTAGTAACTGTGTCTTAGGTGATACTCTGCGCAGTTTTTATGTCTTAGATGGATGATACACAGCACAGTTGATTGTCTAAGATAGATGATACACTGTGAGAGTTTTGTCTTAGATACATGATACACTGTGTTTAGAGAGAACAATAATGGACGGGTATATGCCTGGGAAGAGAGGAAGAGGAAGGCCAAAGAGAAGATAGGTGCAGGATGTGGCGGATGATCTCCAGATGGGCGTTTCGGATGCGGAACATGCTTATGATCGAGAGGTTTTCCGGAAGGTTGTTATGGGAGCGAGGTTCTGCAAAGGACATGCTACTGAATGAATGAATGAGATAGATTATACACAGCGCAGATCTTTGTCTTCGATAGATGATACACTACGCAGTTCTTTTTGTCTCGTTAGATGACAGACAACACAGTTCATTGTCTTACATAGATGATGAACTGTAGGGTAGGTAAATTATGTATTGTTCAATTCTTCGTCTTCGTTAAGACAGTTTATTTGTTGTTGCTTCTTTAAGTGATGGACTGTCACTTCTTTGTCTTCTGTAGACGATACAATGTGCAGTTGTGTGTCTTCTTTAGGTAATACACTGTTGAGTTCTTTATTTAGTTCCATAATGCATTGTGTATTTCTTTGTCTTCATTAGATGATACACTGTTGAGTTCTTTATTTAGTTCCATGATACACTGTGTATTTCTTTGTCTTATTTAGATGACGCACTGCTCAGTTCTTTATCTAGTTGCATCATGCACTGAGCAGTTCTTTGTCTCGTTAGAAGATACAATTTACTGTTATTTATTTTGTTTAGACGATCCACTGTACAGTTGTTTGTCTTCTTTACATTATCCACTGTCTAGTTCTTTATCTAGTTGCATGATACACTGAGCAGTTCTTTGTCTCCTTATATGATACCCGTTTGCCGTTGTCTTTGTTAGACTATATACTGTGCAGGTCTTTGATGTGCAATTGCCATATCTATAACTTTACACATGCTTCCTGTTATTTCATCATTTATGCCAACAGTCTTCAGAATAAAATTAAAGCAAATGTAAATTTTCAAATTTTCTAACCCACAAAAAGAATTTGGAGAAAAGGAAATGAACACACTTTACACATTAATTAGTAATTAGGTATGCTTCATTTCGTGCTATGGGGCACAAATCAATAATGGACTTCAAATAGGCATGGCAAAGTCGGATAAAGAAGAAACATAGGCTGGGTTTGATAAAGTAATTTCGGATGTATTTTTTAAAAATTTCATTGTTCTTTCCTTCTTTCTTGAAAATTAATCTTCGATTACTGTGGTAAAATCATTCGGCTGCCTGGTTTTTAGCGTCAGGTCCCGAGGACACAAATAACAATTGATTTTGTATGTTATTTTAGAGGTGGTTTTCATTGTCCTTCCTTTTCTATCAATACTAAGAGCTAGCTTATTAGTAATCTAGGGCCACTTCATCTACCTATCAGCCTACCTACCGATCTACCTGTCTGTATGCCTGATTGTCTGTCTGCTTGTTTGTCTGTCTGTCTTTTAGCCTGCCTGCCTGCTATCTGTCTTTCTATCCGTCCGTTTGTTCGTTCGTCCATGCATCCATCCATACATTCGTCTGTCCCTCTCTCCCTCCTTTTGTCCGTCTGTCTGTCTGTCTGTCTGTCTGTCTGTCTGTCTGTCTGTCTGTCTGTCTGTCTGTCTGTCTGTCTGTCTGTCTGTCTGTCTGTCTGTCTGTCTGTCTGTCTGTCTGTCTGTCTGTCTGTCTGTCTGTCTGTCTGTCTGTCTGTCTGTCTGTCTGTCTGTCTGTCTGTCTGTCTGTCTGTCTGTCTGTCTGTCTGTCTGTCTGTCTGTCTGTCTGTCTGTCTGTCTGTCTGTCTGTCTGTCTGTCTGTCTGTCTGTCTGTCTGTCTGTCTGTCTGTCTGTCTGTCTGTCTGTCTGTCTGTCTGTCTGTCTGTCTGTCTGTCTGTCTGTCTGTCTGTCTGTCTGTCTGTCTGTCTGTCTGTCTGTCTGTCTGTCTGTCTGTCTGTCTGTCTGTCTGTCTGTCTGTCTGTCTGTCTGTCTGTCTGTCTGTCTGTCTGTCTGTCTGTCTGTCTGTCTCAAGCTATATGAAAACAAAATAACCATCCATAATGGGTATCATCCTCAACTCCAACAGCAAACGAAGTGTCTCAACACTAATGGTTCCTGTAACAATCGGATTATATGTCCGCCTGGTATCTCCTCGGAATGATAGTATTAGAGATTTTATGAATGACTAAATGTATGAACATTAAATATTGAGCACAACCCACTACTGGCAACGCCGATCACATTCTGGTATGAACCTAAGGCCTATCCACGTCAATATGGAAGCACTATATTCGAGTTTCGCCCTCGTTTGAGCTCATCAGTAGTGCATATCCCTGACCGTATCCGGAAACAGTCCCGGATCACGCGTGTGAAGCGGGTGTGTAACCACGCGGCACACACTGGACACACCAAATTATCACAACAGAACATCACAACACTACCCATCGTAGGCTATGCTCAAGATTGCCCAATCGCCGCGACCGACGTCCGTCAATCGATGGGACCCGAACGATCAGGACTTCTCACCGGCAAGGAACACCAGGCCTCCTAAATCCAGTGAGCAATAATCAATTGATTATGTGGTTCAATCAGTGATCCGGGACTGTTTCCGGATCCGGTCAGGGATATGCACTACTGATGAGCTCAAACGAGGGCGAAACTCGAGTATAGTGCTTCCATATTGACGTGGATAGGCCTTAGGTTCATACCAGAATGTGATCGGCGTTGCCAGTAGTGGGTTGTGCTCAATATTTAAATTTCAAATCCCGGAACAACCACATAATCGTATGAACATTAATAATATTTCCTTTGTTCGCAGATTCGATGTCAAAGGGCACTCATGAGTAAAGCTCTTTTCCAGTATAAGTAAGTTCCTTACTCTGGATCGTGGACATCGCCTGTGATCTACACAAGGTAGGCCTCGATGCCTGACCCTCAGCTGCACGCACATTAGTTCCAGATGTGAACAGTTCACGCAGAAGCTTCAATCAGTGATAAAAACATAGAGAGTAACAGCTTTAGAACAACACTATTCTCCCAAGCTAGATGAAGAACTGCTTTTCATGTGTTTGGCTGAACGGGAGAATGATTCAAACATGAAAGATGCAGTGGCGTTTCATAAATTCAGAATCAAAAGACCACGGAAGGACGAGCCAGACGTATTACAGAAAGATTGACTGTACTCTAGGGGCACCTCAGCAAACTTGGATATTTTTCCTGTACAGAATAATACACTATATTGCAGTCACCACACGGGAATTGGACATTCTTTGGTGTAAAACCTCCCAAGTACAAATACTACCAACTTGCATTAGTCAACACACTCAATTACATCTGAAACTATGTGACTTAATTAAATGTCTTTTCTTCTTTGAAAGGTGTTTGCCGTTTTTATGGGTAAACGCTGAAGAACGATCGTATTTCATCAAACGTGAATCGATCCAGAAGTTGGATTTGTGTGAGCTTGTGCTCTTATGGTGGTCTCGGGAATCTCAAAAGGCCGAGAGAAGTCTTCTCCAGTATGATCACACCGGCCTCCGAGACGCAGTCAGATAAAATACCCTTGACTAGAGGCCGTCCAAACGGTGCACGAAATCTTAAAGCCAGAGTCAAACGTCAAGCTACTTCCAGCTACTTGGGCTCCGCGGCGGCTGGGGGATATGAGACCACACCCAAAAAGTATACAAGCGAGACTGAAGTCTTTGAAGAGGGGGGTGATGAGAGGATTCTACTAAACGTAGGCGGAGTTAGACATGAGACGCATGTGTCAACATTAAGGAATATACCCCGATCGAGATTGTCTCGCTTAGCGGAAGTACATTTGGATAATGGAGGTGGGAGACAGGAATACTTCTTTGACCGTCACCCTGCCGTGTTCAACTCCATCATAGACTTCTATAGGACTGGTAAGTAAATCCGTGCCTTGTCTCTGTCTTGTCTGCTCCCGTCGTTCACGGAACATAGACTTGTATAGGGCTGGTGAATAAATCCGTGCCTTGTCTCTGCCTTGTCTGCTCCCGTCGTTAACTGAGCATACATTTCTATTGGGCTAGTGAATAAATCCGTGCCTTGTCTCTGCCTTGTCTGCTCCCGTCGTTAACTGAGCATACATTTCTATAGGGCTGGTGAATAAATCCGTGCCTTGTCTCTGCCTTGTCTGCTCACGTCGTTAACTGAGCATACATTTCTATTGGGCTGGTGAATAAATCAGTGCCTTGTCTCTGTCTTGTCTGCTCCCGTCGTTAACTGAGCATATATTTCTATTGGGCTGGTGAATAAATCCGTGCCTTGTCTCTGTCTTGTCTTCTCCCGTCGTTAAGAGAGCATACATTTCTATTGGGCTGGTGAATAAATCCGTGCCTTGTCTCTGTCTTGTCTGCTCCCGTCGTTAACGGAGCATAAATTTCTATTGGGCTGGTGAATAAATCCGTGCCTTGTCTCTGTCTTGTCTGCTCCCGTCGTTCACGGAACATAGACTTGTATAGGGCTGGTGAATAAATCCGTGCCTTGTCTCTGCCTTGTCTGCTCCCGTCGTTAACTGAGCATACATTTCTATTGGGCTAGTGAATAAATCCGTGCCTTGTCTCTGCCTTGTCTGCTCCCGTCGTTAACTGAGCATACATTTCTATAGGGCTGGTGAATAAATCCGTGCCTTGTCTCTGCCTTGTCTGCTCACGTCGTTAACTGAGCATACATTTCTATTGGGCTGGTGAATAAATCAGTGCCTTGTCTCTGTCTTGTCTGCTCCCGTCGTTAACTGAGCATATATTTCTATTGGGCTGGTGAATAAATCCGTGCCTTGTCTCTGTCTTGTCTTCTCCCGTCGTTAAGAGAGCATACATTTCTATTGGGCTGGTGAATAAATCCGTGCCTTGTCTCTGTCTTGTCTGCTCCCGTCGTTAACGGAGCATAAATTTCTATTGGGCTGGTGAATAAATCCGTGCCTTGTCTCTGTCTTGTCTGCTCCCGTCGTTCACGGAACATAGATTTGTATAGGGCTGGTGAATAAATCCGTGCCTTGTCTCTGCCTTGTCTGCTCCCGTCGTTAACGGAGCATAAATTTCTATAGGGCTGGTGAATAAATCCGTGCCTTGTCTCTGTCTTGTCTGCTCACGTCTGTTAACCTCGTAAAGATATAAACCTAGGAATATGAAATATAAACCTAGGAATATGAAGTCAGAGATACTCCATCCATCCATCATGTGCCGTGCCGATAAGCTTGGGCGGTCATGTTTTAACATCTCACTCGATCACCAGAGTCGTGGATCAGCTCCGTGTTTCACAGATGCTAGATAACGGTATAAAAAGTTGGAAGTGATCATTAGTAGTCTTTTTACTTCTAAGTCAGTTTCTAGAAAGTTCCTGAAGTAGCCATGTTCCCATTTTATTATGTTGGCATCTTCTTCTTCTTCTTCTTCTTCTTCTTCTTCTTCTTCTTCTTCTTCTTCTTCTTCTTCTTCTTCTTCTTCTTCTTCTTCTTCTTCTTCTTCTTCTTCTTCTGCTGCTGCTGCTGCTGCTGCTGCTGCTGCTGCTGCTGCTGCTGCTGCTGCTGCTGCTGCTGCTGCTGCTGCTGCTGCTGCTGCTGCTGCTGCTGCTGCTGCTGCTGCTGCTGCTGCTGCTGCTGCTGCTGCTGCTGCTGCTGCTGCTGCTGCTGCTGCTGCTGCTGCTGCTGCTGCTGCTGCTGCTGCTGCTGCTGCTGCTGCTGCTGCTGCTGCTGCTGCTGCTGCTGCTGCTGCTGCTGCTGCTGCTGCTGCTGCTGCTGCTGCTGCTGCTGCTGCTGCTGCTGCTGCTGCTGCTGCTGCTGCTGCTGCTGCTGCTGCTGCTGCTGCTGCTGCTGCTGCTGCTGCTGCTGCGGTGCTTCTTCTTCTTCTTTTCCTAATGCTTCTGTTTTTCTTTTCCTTCCTCCACCAAACATTCATGCACCTCCTCCTCCTTATCATCCACCTCAACTTCCCATTTCGTCCTCCTCCTCTTCCTTCACTTTCTTGTTCTTCTACACCCCCCCTCTCCCACCCCTCCCTCTCTCTCCAGCTTTACCATCCTCATAATCATCATCTTCATAATCATAATCATAATCCACATCACCAGCATCAATGTGTCACCATCATCATCACCGCCGGACGAACTGTCCAGTGATAGTCTTTGCTGGTTTTTCTAATGTGTGTTGTAAATCTTCTATCATACCTTCTACCATAGTGTTGTAAATATTATATCATACCTTCTACCATACTGTTGTAAATCCTCTATCATAACTTCCACCATACTGTCGTAAATCTTATATCATAACTTCTACCATACTGTTGTAAATCTTCTATCATACCTTCTACCATACTGTTGTAAATCTTCTATCATACTGTTGTAAACCTTCTATCATACTGTTGTAAATCTTCTATCATACTGTTGTAAACCTTGTATCATACTGTTGTAAACCTTCTATCATACTGTTGTAAACCTTGTATAATACTGTTGTAAACCTTCTATCATACTGTTGTAAACCTTCTATCATATTGTTGTAAACCTTCTATCATACTGTTGCCAACCTTCTATCATACTGTTGTAAACCTTCTATCATACTGTTGTAAACCTTCTATCATACTGTTGTAAACCTTCTATCATACTGTTGCCAACCTTCTATCATACTGTTGTAAACCTTCTATCATACTGTTGTAAACCTTCTATCATACTGTTGCCAACCTTCTATCATACTGTTGTAAAACTTCTATCATACTGTTGTAAACCTTCTATCATATTGTTGTAAACCTTCTATCATACATTTGTAGACCTTCTATCATACTGTTGCCAACCTTCTACCATACTGTTGTAAACCTTCTATCATATTGTTGTAAACCTTCTATCATCCTGTTGTAAACCTTCTATCATATTGTTGTACACCTTCTACCATACTGTTGTAAACCTTCTATCATACTGTTGTAAACCTTCTATCATACTGTTGCCAACCTTCTATCATACTGTTGTAAACCTTCTATCATATTGTTGTAAACCTTCTACCATACTGTTGTAAACCTTCTACCATACTGTTGTAAACCTTCTATCATACTGTTGTAAACCTTTTATCATACTGTTGCCAACCTTCTATCATAATGTTGTAAACATTCTACCATACTGTTGTAAACCTTCTATCATACTGTTGCCAACCTTCTATCATACTGTTGCCAACCTTCTATCATACTGTTGTAAACCTTCTATCAAACTTTTGTAAACATTCTATCATACTGTTGCCAGCCTTCTATCATACTGTTGCCAACCTTCTATCATACTGTTGCCAACCTTCTATCATACTGTTACCAACCTTCTATCATACTGTTGTAAACCTTCTATCATACTGTTGTAATCCTTCTATCATACTGTTGTAAACCTTCTACCATACTGTTGTAAACCTTCTACCATACTGTTATAAACCTTCTATCATACTGTTGCCAACCTTCTACCATACTGTTGTAAACCTTCTATCATAATGTTGTAAACCTTCTACCATACTGTTGTAAAACTTCTACCATACTGTTGTAAACCTTCTATCATACTGTTGTAAACCTTCTATCATACTGTTGCCAACCTTCTATCATACTGTTGCCAACCTTCTATCATACTGTTGCCAACCTTCTATCATACTGTTGCCAACCGTCTATCATACTGTTGCCAACCTTCTATC
Organism: Cepaea hortensis; assembly: GCA_963921405.1. Classification (NCBI taxonomy): domain Eukaryota; kingdom Metazoa; phylum Mollusca; class Gastropoda; order Stylommatophora; family Helicidae; genus Cepaea; species Cepaea hortensis. The sequence goes on from OY992893.1 coordinate 83,547,704, forward strand.
ATACTGTTGTAAACCTTCTATCATACTGTTGTAATCCTTCTACCATACTGTTGTAAACCTTCTACCATACTGTTGTAAACCTTCTACCATACTGTTATAAACCTTCTATCATACTGTTGCCAACCTTCTATCATACTGTTGTAAACCTTCTATCATACTGTTGTAAACCTTCTATAATACTGTTGCCCACCTTCTATCTTACTATTGTAAACCTTCTATCATACTGTTGTAAACCTTCTATCATACTGTTGTAAACCTTCTATCATACTGTTGTAAACCTTCTATCATACTGTTGTAAACCTTCTATCATACTGTTGCCCACCTTCTATCTTACTATTGTAAACCTTCTATCATACTGTTGTAAACCTTCTATCATACTGCTGTAAACCTTCTATCATACTGTTGCCAACCTTCTATCATACTGTTGTAAACCTCCTATCATACTGTTGTAAACCTTCTACCATACTGTTGTAAACCTTCTATCATACTGTTGTAAACCTTCTATCATACTGTTGTAAACCTTCTATCATACTGTTGTAAACCTTCTATCATACTGTTGTAAACCTTCTATCATACTGTTGTAAACCTTCTATCATACTGTTGTAAACCTTCTATCATACTGTTGTAAACCTTCTATCATACTGTTGTAAACCTTCTATCATCCTGTCATAAATCTTCTATCATACTGTTGTAAACCTTCTATCATATTGTTGTAAACCTTCTACCATACTGTTGTAAACCTTCTATCATGCTGTTGTAAACCTTCTATCATACTGTTGTAAACCTTCTATCATACTGTTGTAAACCTTCTATCATACTGTTGTAAACTTTCTATCATACTGTTGTAAACCTTCTATCATACTGTTGTAAACATTCTATCATACTGTTGTAAACCTTCTACCATACTGTTGTAAACCTTCTATCATACTGTTGTAAACCTTCTATCATACTGTTGTAAACCTTCTATCATACTGTTGTAAACCTTCTATCATACTGTTGTAAACCTTCTACCATACTGTTGTAAACCTTCTATCATACTGTTGTAAACCTTCTATCATACTGTTGTAAACCTTCTATCATACTGTTGTAAACCTTCTATCATACTGTTGTAAACCTTCTATCATACTGTTGTAAACCTTCTACCATACTGTTGTAAACCTTATACCATACTGTTGTAAACCTTCTATCATACTGTTGTAGACCTTCTATCATACTGTTGTAAACTTTCTATCATACTGTTGTAAACCTTCTATCATACTGTTGTAAACATTCTATCATACTGTTGTAAACCTTCTACCATACTGTTGTAAACCTTCTATCATACTGTTGTAAACCTTCTATCATACTGTTGTAAACCTTCTATCAGACTGTTGTAAACCTTCTACCATACTGTTGTAAACCTTCTATCATACTGTTGTAAACCTTCTATCATACTGTTGTAAACCTTCTATCATACTGTTGTAAACCTTTTATCATACAGTTGTAAACCTTCTATCATACTGTTGTAAACCTTCTACCATACTGTTGTAAACCTTATACCATACTGTTGTAAACCTTCTATCATACTGTTGTAAACATTCTATCATACTGTTGTAAACCTTCTATCATATTGTTGTAAACCTTCTATCATACTGTTGTAAACATTCTATCATACTGTTGTAAACCTTCTATCATACTGTTGTAAACATTCTATCATACTGTTGTAAACCTTCTATCATATTGTTGTAAACCTTCTATCATACTGTTGTAAACATTCTATCATACTGTTGTAAACATTCTATCATACCTTCTACCATTCTATTGTAAACCTTCTACCATACTGTCGTAAACCTTCAACCGTACTTTTGTAAACCTTCTACCATACTGTTGTACACCTTCAACCGTACTTTTGTAAGCCTTCTTCCATACTGTTGTGAATTTTCTAGCATGCTTTTATAAACCTTTTACCATACTGTTGTAAACCTTCTACCATACGGTTGTACTTTTAATCCTGCGCAGACAAGTGATACTGTAATTGCTTTTATAGTTTTCTGTATTTTTTTAAAACATCAACTACAGCATATGGGTGTTTCGTTCAAATAGAGAAGATTTTCGGAGGACGATGATATAGGAGCGAGGTTCATTCTGCAAAGAACATACTACTGAATGAATGAATGAATGAATGAATGAATGAATGAATGAATGAATGAATGAATGAGAGTATAGATACAGTGAGTATCTAGTTAGGCTTAGCATGTAGAATACAAGTAATGAGGTATCTAGTGAGAGAATAGATACAGTAACTAGACAGGCTGAACCAGTCGAACACAAGTAATGAGGTATCTAGTGATTCTCTTTGCCTTTTCACCCTCTTTTTCAATCCATCACTTTCGCAAAGGACGAGCCCAGGCCCTGAACCAGCATCAACCATGCTCAGAACATAACCAACGCAGCTCGCTATCAAATATGCTGGCGCACCCGCACCATGACGTCATAGGAGAAGCCATTTCTAGCATGAACAGGCCATTAGTCTTACAAATAACCCCACAGACAGGACACAAGTCTGTTGCGTGCATTTTGGTCAGTCTTGGCGCCTGGCCTGCATTTTTTGTCCCATGCCAGCGGCTACTAATTTGCTTTGCGGGAGGGCGCGGGTGAATTCTCTGATCCATCTAATGCTAGCTGGTTGTTTCTTTTTCTTGTGGGTGTAATTCTATCCAGAAGCTTTTTATTTGTTGTGTGCGGCTAATTGTACTCGCTTTGTTACCGATTGTTGATGTGTGTTTAAGGTCAAATCGTTGCTGTGGTATTGTCGTCAAATGTATTTTTCGTTGCTGCTGCTGCTGAAGCTGCTGGTGCTTCTTCTTCTTCTTCTTCTTCTTCTTCTTCTTCTTCTTCTTCTTCTTCTTCTTCTTCTTCTTCTTCTTCTTCTTCTTCTTCTTCTTCTTCTTCTTCTTCTTCTTCTTCATCTTCTTCTCCTCCTCCTCCTCCTCTTCTTCTTCTTCTTCTTCTTCTTCCTTCTTCTTCTTCTTCTTCTTCTTCTTCTTCTTCTTCTTCTTCTTCTTCTTCTTCTTCGTCTTCTTCTTCTTCTTCTTCTTCTTCTTCTTCTTCTTCTTCTTCTTTTTCTTCTTCTTCTTCTTCTTCTTCTTCTTCTTCTTCTTCTTCTTCTTCTTCTTCTTCTTCTTCTTCTTCTTCTTCTTCTTCTTCTTCTTCTTCTTCTTCTTCTTCTACTACTACTACTACTACTACAAATGATACAACAACAACTACTACTACAACTTCTTCTTCTTCTTCTTCTTCTTCTTCTTCTTCTTCTTCTTCTTCTTCTTCTTCTTCTTCTTCTTCTTCTTCTTCTTCTTCTTCTTCTTCTTCTTCTTCTACTACTACGACTATTACTACTACTACTACTACTACTACTACTACTACTACTACTACTACTACTACTACTACTACTACTACTACTACTACTGTTACTACTACCACTACTATTGCTGCTGCTTTTACTACTACTACTACTACTACTACTACTACTACTGCTACTACTACTACTACTACTACTACTACTACTACTACTACTACTATTACTACTACTGCTGTTACTACTACCACTACTATTGCTGCTGCTTTTACTACTTCTACTACTATTACTACAACTACTACTACTACTACTACTACTACTACTACTACTACTACTACTACTACTACTACTACTACTACTACTATTACTACTACTACTACTACTACTACTACTACTACTACTACTACTACTACTACTACTACTACTACTACTACTACCTCTCCAGCTTCATCCTTTGGAGCTGCCATTAGAGATCATGTCCCTCCAGTTGGTGCTGTTATCTCTTGTTTGGATGAAATTAATGTCGCGTATATCAAGGAAAACTACAGTACTTTAAATTGTTAAGAACATCAATAGCAGCTAATAAACGCTGAGGTTGATTGCCACTTCCTGTGAAGAAATGCAACTAACAGGTTTTTCAATCTCTGGTTGATAAACAGAATGGACACCTCAGTCTCAAACCTTTCACTGCCATCTGGTACTGGATGTAAATGATTGGCTAGTACATTCACGTGATCTATCGCACTAGAGGCAATGATTCGCTGTGCCATTTCTTGTTGGCATTTTACTGAGATTCTATGACATACGACACCACTACATCTAGTAATTATAAATTTGGTCCTGACTAGAGGTACATTGTGGACTGTCGAAAGTCAATCAATCAATCATGTGCCACGCCGGAAAGCGTGGGCGGTCATGACTCACCATTTCACTCGATCACCAGCGTCGTGGATCAGCTCAGTGTTCCTGTCTCGTCCATGCCATGTGGCCAAACCATGCAGGTATTTTCCTCTCGGTCTTCCTCTTGGTCTGTTCCCATCGATCTTGCCAGTTGTCAATAAGTTCTCCAATCCATTTCTTCTCATAACATGTCCAAAAAATTTTGACTGTTTTCGTCTAATTTCTCTAATCAGTCTACGATTTTCATTTTTCTCCTATAGTACTTGGTCATTGGTTTTTCTATCTGTCCATAGTACTCTTTGCATTTTCCTCAGAAACCACATTACTGTAGCCATCAAATGTTTTTCAGCTTGACTGCACATTGTCCAAGTTTCACATTCATACAAAAGAACAGGCTCTATGTACCCCCTAAACACTCTTTTTCTCGTTTCAATTGACATCTTTTTATTGGTCAGAATGTTGTTAATCTTGCTAAAGGCTATTTTCGCCGTGGCGATTCTTGTTCTAATCTCTTCAAGGCATCTCCCATCAGATGTTATGACTGTTCCGAGATAATTGTATCGATTCACTTGTTGAAGAGTATTCCCATTTACTTGTATATTACACTAGCTGACCCGGCCCGGCTTCGCCCAGGCCCTGGAGAGGATCTATCTATCTATAAGTCTGTCTGTCTGCTTGTTTGTCTGTCTGTCTGTCTGTCTGGCTGACCCGGCCCGGCTTCACCCAGTCCCTGGTAGGGAGCATCTCATTTAATTCATATAAGTAGTCATATAAGCTCTCCCGTTCCCGACTATCTGTCTGTCTGTTTATCTGTCTGTCTGTCTGACCCGGCCCGGCTTCACCCAGTCCCTGGTGGGGAGCATCTCATTTAATTCATATAAGTAGTCATATAACCTCTCCCGTTCCCGACTATCTGTTTGTCTGTCTATCTCTCTGTCTGTCTGTCCCGTCCCGGCTTCACCCAGTCCCTGGTGGGGAGCATCGCATTTAATTCATATACGTAGTCATATAAGCACTCCCGTTCCCGACTGTCTGTCTATCTGTCTGTCTGTCTGGCCCGGCCCGGCTTCACCCAGTCCCTGGTGGGGAGCATGTCATTTAATTCATATAAGTAGTCAAATAAGCTTCTGTTCCCGACTATCTGTCTGTCTGTCTATCTATCTGACCCGGCGTGGTTTCGCCCAGCTCCTGGCGCACAGTAACTTAAAAGAATGTCCTTCCACACACCATTCATTATTTTTAATGAAAACTGTTTTTAATCACCGACATGACAGTTGATAAGTTCTTTAAGCAGAAAAAGATGGGTTACAATGTTATGCATTATGCATTATTTTTATGCAAACTTTGAAAATGCCTTAAAGATTATATCATTATTTATTATAACTCATATGCCTGAAAATAACTATAGACAAAGAGTTTAACAATAGTGCAAGTAAGTCCAACAATATGACTATAAAGTATATAGAAATGTTATTAAAAGTTATGCCCCTTGAAATAACTTTTCTAGAGTGAAGTCCCCCTGCTATATAGAACTTATATAATGAAAAATGGAAAAGTAAATGTTATTAAATAAGTAGAAGATTTTACACTATGAAACTATTATAGTCGGTTGCAGAGGAATGAAAGGAAGAGGTGTAGAAAATTTCATCTCAATCGGATGTACCGTTATCGAACCCATCCAATACATAGCCACCCACATACAGTCTCTTTTATAGATATAGATTGTGGTATTTCGTTCTTCCTAGTGACTACCATAACCTGTGTCTTCTTATAATTTAATTCTAACCCTAGTTATTCACTGTGTACAACAACCGCTTCTGCTAATTGTTGCAGATACTGTTCATTGTCTGCAATGAATACTGTATCATCTGCATATCTAATGTTATTGATGTCTCTCCCTCCAATGCTGATTCCATTTATATCTTCTTGTCACGGAAAAAACTGCAGTTTAGTGATTCCTTGATAACTTACATATCAAAATGCAATGAAGGAGGAGGGTTAACAATTGTGTACTTCATTCTGAGAGGAGGAATAAAGGAAAGAACATTGACCTCAGAATATAAAAATAGGATACAGGTGCGTGCCGAGGTCAGTGGCTGCCGCTCGTATCGGCCGACGGGAAAACGAACGGACAGAAAAACTGGGAACAGAAAGACGGTGATCAAAGCATAGATTTCTTTGAAGTGCGACCAGCGATGAACGGAAGAACAGCGTAACCACGGAGAGAAACGAACAACTAACCTACGTAATTTCACCGCTTTTTGAGGGGAAGGATACGGCAAATTTGATTATAGATCAAACATTCAACGTAGGATTGGACACTTGTTATAAATAGTAGCAACTGAGGTTTCTAGTTAGTGTGTGTTCCAAACTGGCCTGAATGAGATATGCTCCTGAGTGGGGAAAGAAATACACGTCCCTAATGGTTTAAAGAAGATGGGATATTAGTGTGTTATTAGCTAGTGTATTTCGATTCCAGGAGGATAAGTGCATATATAAGGTATTAATACTTTAGAGTAATAGTTTAGCATAGGACCATAGCGTTTATCATTGCTTTCTATTAGTGAATAAGTTAGACTTTGATGGATTCATATGTCTTATGTGGGTGTTGACTTCGGAAGCCTTGTCATTATGACTGGAGAAGGACACTTGCATAAGTAGTATTAAGTGGCAGACACTTATCCCTGGATGTTATACTTTTCACAGGTTCAACTCCTATCCGGATATAACGAGAAGATAGACACATACTTCGTGTGTGCTGGAAAAGCTTTGAAGATAAAACAAAAGGCATTTCATTTGTGGGGAGAGCAAATACCCCAATAAACCAAGTAATAAATTAGACAGGATCAAAGAAGAAATAAACTATACTTTTAAAGGAACTTTGAAAAAGAAGATCCAGATAACTAACGTAATAAGGAAAAAAGGAATATAAGTTTGCAGAAAACAAAGCAGAATAAAAATACCTACGTCTTGTAGGCATAGACAATAGACAAGTAAAAACATTGCTACTCATAGAGACAATATGCTGAACTGTGGTGATGTGGTGTTTTTCAATGTTGGATAAATACTTTCATGAAACAGACTCGGGCGAAGTCATAAACTGACCGGATTATTATTACTGTACAGTGATACAGCGGTGAACAGTTTTGTTTCATTCAATAACGGATTTACCGTCAGACTCAAGCATACGGATCATCCAGGGTGAGAGATTTCCTGTTTGATGCGCTGTCCTGTGGTTTTGCATAATGAGTGGGCGAGATGTGACACCGCTGCTAGACATTCAGAGTTCATTCTGGCACCAACAATAGAATACACTATCAACTACGCTTACACAGTCCATACATACACCAGACATAGTTTTTATTAATAAATCTTTTATTTATCGTTGAAAGGAACTGTTGTCGGAGTATGTGTTGAGGGAATAACAGAGAGAGTGAAAGAAATAGATATATGGAAGGGAAGACAGACGGGAGGAGTGTAGACAGAAGTCAGTCAATAATCTCAACAGATAATAAGTTTGAAGATGTGCTTGTTGATTCCACATTCCTCCCGGGAAAACAAGTGACATAATTGGTGGAGCGAACGGGGTACAACATAATACCCATATGACCTGGAGGCATAACAGGGCATATGCATAGAGGGGTACCTGCATATTGGCACAGGCATAGCGGAGTACCTGCATGTTGGGACATACTGATTGGAATAAATATAAGTATACATTGATGACTTTTAATGGAAGGACGTCCATTGGATATATGGTGCCATTACATTTATGGTAGAAACATTTCATTAATGCTGGTGACTTTACAGTGAGAAAGTCCCAGACAGAGTGAATGTGGATAGGTAGTAAGACACATTACATACCTAGTCACACGGTCACACGTCTACATAAGTTTTTATCCTATATCTCCTCTTGTGGATGAGAGAGTGGTTGTGATGTACTGTGTGGTGTCGTAGATTAATAATATTGGATAGACATAGATAAATGATATAGGTTCTAGGTAGAATATAATTCTATAGTGAGTATTGCTTTACTGCCTTGAAGTGTCTGTACTCTTGTTGCTGACTTACCTTCTTTACTATGGCAACTCCTAAAGTAACTACAGCAGAACTAAGGGCCAACGGTGAGGCGATTGGTTTAGCTGGTTCGGAACTAACGGATTACGTACAGGAGAGAGAGAGAAAGAAATTCGTCAAGCAGAACGAGAAGATCGGAAGGCCGAGTTGGAATTGAAGCGACTAGTAATGGAACAGGAGTCCAAGCGACTAGTAATGGAACAAGAGGCCAAGAGACTTGACATGGAACAGGACAACAAGAGGTTGCAAGCTGAAGAGGCGGACAAGATGAGGCAACATGAATACCGCATGAAAGAGTTAGAACTCAAGACACAAACTAAGGGAGAGATAGAGGGCGCGGAAGGCGGATCATCTTTACATGGTTCAACCAACATGAGTGGATCTAGCTACCATGCAATGAAGTTTCCCTTAGCTGTTTATGGGGAGTCTAAAGAAAAATTTGACAACTTTGCGAATCGATTCGAGGCTATGGCAGTCGCTATGGGACTGGATAGAAGCCGATGGGCTCTTAAATTATCCCATGGCCTTACGTGGTTCGGGGTACGAGGTCTACACACGCCTACCACCAGGACATGAAAATCAGTACGAGGAATTAAAAGCCGCTTTGATGAAGCATTATGAGGTCACAGCACAAACGTATCGGAAAAAGTGTAGATCGTCTAGACGAGAGCCGGGAGAGCTATTCGCCGCCTACAGTCTGAGGCTGAAATCCTATCTCCAGAAATGGATGGACTTGGCAGAATTCAAGAGGGATTATGAGAGTCTCGAAGAGATGATGGTGGTCGACCAGATGCGAAAGCAAATGTCGAAACCTCTCAGAACCTTCTTGGGAGAACAAGGGGCGGAACGGATTGATGTTGTGAATAAGCTGGCGGAACGATTCGTAGAGGTACATGGGGAGGCTGCGGAACTAAGTACACAAACCAAAGGTCAGGAGAAACAAGACCAAAAGAAACCTAAAAACTGGGAAGGAGAAAAAGTGGAACCTTATATAAAGTCGTCAACGGAGAGTTCAGAGAAGGTGAAGGAAGGAAACCAGAACACCTCGAATTCTCCAGCGAAACGACAGTGGTCCGAGAAGTGGTGTTCATTCTGCAAGGTGCCATCTCATAACACGAAGGACTGCAGATCGAAACCTAAAAGTTCTTACTTCGCAGCATGCAAAGTGATTCCTACGACGGTGATCACAGACAAGGCTGAGGTTGGCGAAGGAGCTAGGAACAAAAAGGACACACGAAAACCTAGGAAGGGAACATGGTGCACACACTGCCGGTCGAAAACACATAATACTGTGGACTGCAGATGTAAGGCAGAAGACGCCAATTGCATAACCAACCTCGAGGAATCAAAAGAGGAAGGCAAGGAAACGGTCAAGGAGATGGAAGACACTCCGGACCAGGAGAGGCCACCTGTGGTCGAACTGATTGAAGTCAATGGCCAGCAGGTTGTTTGTCTCTACGATACCGGTTCGGATGGGGAAGCTGTGATAGACGCAAGCCTGGTAAGCTCAGACCAACTTACAGGGGAGACCATAGAAATACAGCCGGCAATGAGGAGTGCTGTTACCATGAGGCTGCCATCGCCAAGGTGGAGATTAAATCCAGGTACGTCACGGGCATTATTCCAGCTGCTGTATTATCTGACTCCTTATTTCCCATGATCATTGGCACGAAATATGTCTTTTTGGGGATGCCCAAACAGCCAGCTCACAAGGGAACAGTAGTCAGTGGATCTCAAGGAAAGGAAAAAGAGGCAGAGACACTATGCGACATCTCAGGGATAGGAGAATTGCATACTGCAAAGAGGAAGGATACTACGTTGCGTCCTTGCTACAGGAAGCTGCAAAGAAGTGCTGAACCACCAGAACGGGGACAGTACTTTCTGAAGAATCGACTACTCTATCGGAGAGCTGGGAGGGGAGATAACCTGCACGAGCAGTGGGTGGTTCCAGAGACCCACCGTCCTCACATTCTTCAGAGTGGACACATCATAGGCGAGAATCGACATATGGGTGTCAGAGAGACCTTGCAGCAAATTTCCGGCCATTATTGCTGGCCAGGAATGACCGGAGATGTACGCCGGTGGTTGAAGTCTTGTTCGGAGTGCCAGAACGCACCACCCAACAAGCGGACTAAGAGTAACATAGCTCTTAAAGTGGAAGACAAAGTGGAAGTGTGGGGTCCAGCAGAGACCAATATACTCCAAGTAGGATGGAAAGGACCTTATCCTCTGGAAAAGGTGGTGTCCAAGAACATCTACAAAATACGGATCGGGGAAGAGCAGAAAAATCTCCCTAGACATCTCATTAGGAAATATGAGGAGAGATCCGGGAGCTTCGCACTTTATGGTGATGGCAGCCATTGGGACAAAAGTTACCAGTCCAGACGAAGACCAGAGATCGCCAGTACAACATAGGAGAGCCTATGGGACAATACGTGATAGGTCAGATTTACCCAACGGAGGAAGTAGGGAAATCACACGTCAGGGAAAGGACAAGAGGGAAACTTTCCCCGGTAACCAAGTTCAAAAGGGGTGGGTAACGTCGGGAAAGGCGAGAAATACCCAGGACTCCAACCGAAGATTGGCTGACCAGATACAATATCGCCCAAGATGGTCCTGGAAGCAAAAGTCCAGGAGATTTGGGAAAGACGACTCGGTCCAACGAGGACGAGGCGGAACCTCCCCAGAGGAAAAGCCGGGGGAAACCAAGAGAATATGGAAACAGTGTTACAGTCAGGATGGGACAATCCGTCTGTATTGTGAGCCGTCGCTTAAGCAAGTCGAAAGGAGGTCGACAGGACGGACAGGAGTGATGAGCCAACACTAGTTTCAGTTATGAGTAGTATGGTAGGGTGTCTATGAGGTCGCCTACTGGATGAGGTGTTGATCCATGTGAGGATCCAATCATATCATCAACACGTGATGTTCATAGCTACTTCAAAGAAGCTCAACGCACGGTGGATGTGATGGACGTTGTTGTTGCAACAGGACTTCACAGTGGAATACATCCATGGTAAGGAGAATGTAGGAGCAGATTTCTTATCTAGACATCCAACTCCAGAGGAAGAGGAATGAGTTGAAGGATCATAGGAATCAAAACTACAGGGATGAAGAGTCGACGCGGTCAACTCTCTTAAGAGGGCGCCTATGTCACGGAAAAAACTGCAGTTTAGTGATTCCTTGATAACTTACATATCAAAATGCAATGAAGGAGGAGGGTTAACAATTGTGTACTTCATTCTGAGAGGAGGAATAAAGGAAAGAACATTGACCTCAGAATATAAAAATAGGATACAGGTACGTGCCGAGGTCAGTGGCTGCCGCTCGTATCGGCCGACGGGAAAACGAACGGACAGAAAAACTGGGAACAGAAAGACGGTGATCAAAGCATAGATTTCTTTGAAGTGCGACCAGCGATGAACGGAAGAACAGCGTAAGAACGGAGAGAAACGAACTACTAACCACTACGTGATTTCACCGCTTTTTGAGGGGAAGGATACGGCAAATTTGATTGTAGATCAAACAATCAGCGTAGGATTGGACACTTGTTATAAATAGTAGCAACTGAGGTTTCTAGTTAGTGTGTGTTCCAAACTGGGCTGAATGAGATATGCTCCTGAGTGGGGAAAGAAATACACGTCCCTAATGGTTTAAAGAAGATGGGATATTAGTGTGTTATTCGCTAGTGTAGTTCGATTCCAGGAGGATAAGTGCATATATAAGGTATTAATACTTTAGAGTAATAGTTTAGCATAGGACCATAGATGTGTAAGCATAGCGTTTATCATTGCTTTCTATTAGTGAATAAGTTAGACTTTGATGAATTCATATGTCTTATGTGGGTGTTGACTTCGGAAGCCTTGTCATTATGGCTGGAGAAGGACACTTGCATAAGTAGTATTAAGTGGCAGACACTTATCCCTGGATCTGTTATACTTTTCACAGGTTCAACTCCTATCCGGATATAACGAGAAGATAGACACATACTTCGTGTGTGCTGGAAAAGCTTTGAAGATAAAACAAAAGGCATTTCATTTGTGGGGAGAGCAAATACCCCAATAAACCAAGTAATAAATTAGACAGGATCAAAGAAGAAATAAACTATACTTTTAAAGGAACTTTGAAAAAGAAGATCCAGATAACTAACGTAATAAGGAAAAAAGGAATATAAGTTTGCAGAAAACAAAGCAGAATAAAAATACCTACGTCTTGTAGGCATAGACAATAGACAAGTAAAAACATTGCTACTCATAGAGACAATATGCTGAACTGTGGTGATGTGGTGTTTTTCAACGTCGGATAAATACTTTCATGAAATAGACTCGGGCGAAGTCATAAACTGACCGGATTATTATTACTGTACAGTGATACAGCGGTGAACAGTTTTGTTTCATTCAATAACGGATTTACCGTCAGACTCAAGCATACGGATCATCCAGGGTGAGAGCTTTCCTGTTTGATGTGCTGTCCTGTGGTTTTGCATAATGAGTGGGCGAGATCTGACACCGCTGCTAGACATTCAGAGTTCATTCTGGCACCAACAATAGAATACACTATCAACTACGCTTACACAGTCCATACATACACCAGACATAGTTTTTATTAATAAATCTTTTATTTATCGTTGAAAGGAACTGTTGTCGGAGTATGTGTTGAAGGAATAACAGAGAGAGTGAAAGAAATAGATATATGGAAGGGAAGACAGACGGGAGGAGTGTAGACAGAATTCAGTCAATAATCTCAACAGATAATAAGTTTGAAGATGTGCTTGTTGATTCCACATTCCTCCCGGGAAAACAAGTGACACTTCTACATTTCTGAAAATATTGTCACTGTGTAGGGAAAAAAGGTCTGGAGACATTACACATCCCTGCCTAACACCTCTCTTAATAGGTTGATATTGTCCCACTTCATTATCAATCCTTATGGCAGCTTGTTGTTTCCAATATATGTCTTTTTATAAGTCTAATGTCTTTCCCATACATTTGTAGATCTGCAAGCATATCCACCATGTTGACATGTCTAACTCTATCAAAAGCCTTTGTGTAGTCAATAAAGCAAAGATGTGTTTCCTTGTTTACTTCTATAGCACGTTCAATAACTGTTCGCAGCATATACACAGCATTTACTATACCCTTTCCTTCTACAAACCCACATTGTTCTTCCCCTATTTCAGGTTGTACTTTCGTCCTCACTATTTGCATAACTCGTAACAAAATCTTTGTGATGTGACTCATTATACTAATTGTTCTATGTTGATCACATTCCAAGGTTCCTGATTTCTTTGGGATTGCAATAGATACAGAATTACATAATTCAGAAGTTATATCTCCAGTATCATATAATATGTTCAGCAGTCTGGTGACTTGCTCTAATCCAAATTCTTCTAAAGCTTTGATCATTTCTGCTGTGATGTTATCTGCACCGGGGACCTCGCCAGCTTTCATATGCTTAAGAACATTTTGAACCTCCATCTTTAAAATTGGTGGTCCTTGATGATTAAATCTAATATCATACTGTTCCTCTCTGTTATCATTATACAGGTTTTTCACATAATCTGTCCATACATGTAGAATCTGATCTTTTTCTATTATGATTTTGCCATCTTTAGTTTTTAGACAGTAAGTTCCTGAAATCTTTTGTGTACTAATTTGGTATTTTGACTGTTGTGTTGTTTTTCAATTTCTAAGCACTTGTCCTCAAGCCATGATTCTTTTGCCTTCCTACATAATATTGTGACTTGTCTGTGAATTTCTTCATATTTGGCAGGATTATTTTTGTTGAGTCTTCTTGTTTCCATTAGGTGTAAAATTTCTTCAGTCATCCATTTCTTACGACCCACCTTCTTTATTCGAAAGTATTGGTCCTAAATTTACGCATTTCATTATGAACCGTTGAAAGTATCGGTCCTAAATATATGAGTTCCATTATGATGGTTCAAAATAATAGTCCAAATATTGGCATTCCGTTAAGGACGGTTAAAAATATCGACCCCCTAAATCTCACCGTGTTTCAACAAGTTGAGAACATGTCTCCTGTTAGGAACGGTTCAAAATATACATAGCAAAACCTCCTGCCAGTCAACAAAGTTTGACATTTTCTATGGAAAATACTGGCCTTACATGAGAAAAGGTTGAACATATCGATGGAAAATACTGGCCTTACGTTAGAAAAGTTTAAAATTATCGACCATAATACTGTGTTCGAAATTTGTTTTCAAGAAATGTGAGAAATATGGGCCACAACCATTGGTCTCCTTTTATGATAGTCTTGGAATTATTGGCACCTAAATACTGACCATCCTGTTTTTTTATTTTTTTTGTAAATTTTTTTTAAAGTGTTCCAACGACTGTAGGAGGAAGTGCCGATATCTTGTGGGAATTTCCAGTCTCGTTATTATCTCAAATGGCTTTTGTAGTCCTGCGTTGCTGTCTTTTGGGAATATTATATTTGGCTAGTGAACGCGCCTGTGGCTATTTTGTGTGAACAAGTGTCTCGTGGGAGTGCAGCAAAACAGTTGGTCGTACGTCACAAGTAATGGCAACCAACCTGTGGAAGGAATAGAAATAAAGTTAAGAATGGCCATTTGTTCAATGAGTAACAAACGGACCTGCGACGATATTGAACATCTTATCTCTTGGTTTACCCTGACACCCATTCTCTCTAACTTTCCCCTTGTAATGATATAATCCGGCTTTCCCTTTCTCAATCATCCGTAACAAATGTTGATTGGCTTCTTCTAATGTAACTAACCAGTTCTCTTCATGATAAGACAAGTAACTGAAATGAACTGAACTTCTATCCCGCCTTCCTAACAACAAAAAATGCGTGTTTTAATATTATTACATTTTATAATTTTATGTTCTTCTTTACACCTGTTTGTGTTGTTCCGTTCATGATGAAAATTATTATTAGGGGCGTTCATTTGAAACCCGTTCCAATGGCTTTATTACAAAAGTAAGAAAGAAACATTAACAGGTGTGGTAGAATTAAACAAAGCATTCATTTTGAATGAATTATGCACCATGGATTGGTCAGAAGAAGTCGCCGTAGGCATTCAGGCAAGCATCCCATTGCTTAGGTGGGTGGCGAATGCCGTCCGCAGAAAAGGATTGTGGTTGCTCACTGAACCAAGTGTTTACAGCTTTTATTACGTCTGAATCTGTGTGAAATCGTTGCCTCTTGAGAGCTTTTTTTCAGAGATCCGAACAAATGAAAATCACATAGTGACAAATCAGGACTATAGGCTGGATGTTGCAGAATTTCCCACTTCTTCCTTGCTAATGCTTCCTGCACAATCTTCGCGACATGCGGACGAGCATTATCGTGCAACAAAATCACACCGCGAGAAAGCATGCCGGGTCGTTTATTCTTGGTGGCTTTTTGCAGCTTGTCTAGTGTTTCCAAGTAGTGGGTAGAGTTGATGTTGACACCAGGTTCTTTCATGTCGGCCATCAGTAGTCTTTCATGGTTAAAAAAAAAAAAACGCTCAGCATAACCTTACCAACGGAAACCTGTAATTTGATTTTTTTTTTTTTTTTTCTTTGGTGGCTTTTGGTGATCCAGCATGCTTCCATTGCATGCTCTCTCCTTTGCTGCTCGGCTCAAAGTGGTAACACCATGATTAATCGCCTGCCACTATGCGGAAGAGAAATGCATCACTCTCCACTCTGTAACGCAGCAAGTGGTTCAAACACCATCCCATGCTTTCCTCTTTTTGGTGGTCGGTCAACATCCGTGTTACCCACTGTGAACACACCTTCCGATATTGCAGTGTATTACGAACGACATTTTGAATTGTCCCAATTGACACATCAAATTCTTTCGCTAGCGGACGTATGCTTCGACAACAGTTTATTCGTACTGCTGCATCAATTTTGGCGATAGTTTTTTCTGTTGCAACAATATGCGCTTGACCCGGCCGTTGAAGATCTGTCGTGAACTGACGTCCTTTCCGAAACATTCGTGCCCAGTCTGTCACTGTTGTCATCGACACACATTTGTTATCATACGCTACCTGCATTCTTAGATGAGTGTCCACTGTTCGACATCCTTCAAATGAAAGAAACTGACTCACCGCTCTTTGAGCTTCTTTTGACGGTTTTTGGATCAACCCGGCCATTTTCTCAACGGTCAGAAACAGAACCTATGTATCATGGGACGTTAAGCACTTGCTCCTTTATTAATTGGTCAGTACCTATCACATGACTGTGACATGATCATATTCAACGTACGCAATTACGCGTGGTGCGGCACAAACAGATTTCAAATGAACGCCCCTTATATAATCGAAAATGTGTTCGATATGTCGTTTTTTTTGTTTTTTTTTGGGGCATATCCTTTACAGGACATCGCTGTCAACACCATTATCTTTCAGCTGTATGTTGATTTCTTGGCAAGATTACGCTCAGTAGTTTTCCATTGCTTTCAGAGCGGCCGGCTCACATACCCCGTAAGTTACCCTTGCGATTCGAACCACTCCTGATTCTCACAGTCATCACGTTACCCACGAGAGTATACGAGATTACGGAGACAAGTCATAACCTCTAATCCACGAAGCCGGCCGATATGTCGTAGTGTACTTATTTTTATTTTTTATTTTATTATTTTGTTGAGATTTCCCCGTTATTTATGTTCACCATAGTGGAATTCGTTGTAAGTTATGTACACTGCCTCTGTGTTTAACATTTTCGCAGGAGATACACAAACCTAACTGTTTTAGTTCTCTTTATGAGCTAACATATTTCAAGATCTCTTCATTAGTCTTTCTATTTGTCCATGGTGTCCTTATCATTCTTCTATAAGCTGACAACGATTTTAAACATATTCTCTCTTGGTCTACCCCGTCCTCTCTTCCCCTCCTACTTTCTCGTTATGATGACATACTCCAGCTTTTCCCTTCTCATGGCATGCAAGGAGAATAGTGACTGTCTTCTTCTGATGAAAGTGAGCAGTTCTCTTTATAAGTTAACATATTTCAAGATATCTTCATTAGTCTTCCCTTCGGCCACGGTGTCCCTATCATACTTCGATAAGCTGACAACGATACCGATTTAAAATACCTAAAACTTACCAGTTCATAAATGAAATGTATATTTTATTTCCTTCTCTAATTTATTTTCTACCAGTCAGATATTGACTTATGATGTTGTTTTTTCCTCCCTTCCATTAACCCCTCTCAATCTCTTCCTACCACTCCCTCCTCCTCCCTCCTCTGCCTCTCCGAACTTAATTCACTTTGAGTAAACACATCCATTGGAATGCCAATATTTCAACCGTCCCTTTCAAACACTGTCAGCGAATACATTACTGTTGATTCAGCACAGCAACGCTAGGCTGTAGCCCAATCGATGATCAATTAGACTCACGGACCGCATTGAATTCATATCATCTGTGGAATTTCTTAGCTGAAAATGAACGAGGAAAGTTAACGACAGAGTTTCATATCATTTGATGAATGTGATCGCTGAGAATGAAAGGGAGAAGTAAGCGAGGGAGTTTCATGTGTTTCATGAAAAGAACAACTGCAGTGGTTTCATAACTTGTCAAAGAAAAAGCCCAAACACACTTCCACACGGTAGAGGGAAATCACAGGTGATGAGCAGAGCCCTGGGAACCCGGGGTCCATCGTGATAAGTGAACATCTCAGGTGTGCTTCTTGCAGTTTATTAAAGTGTCACCGGGTCAATGCAACTGGTACTATTAGTATAGGGACACTTCACTAGCTGTTGAAGATGAGAGATGCTGATGTCAGGAACGCTGTGCCACGAATCATGTCAACTCAACTAATAAAGTAGGCTGATTATATTATAGGTTACTAAAGGTGGAAGACATGATCCAAAGCCATAAGACTGTGGAAGTCAAGAGGAAACTACCACATTAATTATCTCAAGGCACTCATCAAAAAACACAAAGATTTGATAGTGAGATCCCCAGATTGCATTTCCTTTAGAGAACGTCGCAATCAATAACAACATTATTTGGCTATATGTGATTCACTACGCAAGTTTACATTCAGACGTTTGCCGTTACAATCCGAGCGACCGACACTCAAACCATTTTTAAAAATAAAAAAAAAATAGGTTTGCTTCCAAATCACTTGCAACTGATTTCGAACTGGTATACGGAATTGTGAACCGCGTTCACTTCGCCACAAACGCCTTTGAATCCACACCACAGTGCTAAATAGAAACATTACAACAACAAGCAGCCATCAGAGTAGATGTTGAAACATCAAGCCAATTCGAGATACAAATAAGAATACAACAGGACTCTTCCCCCATACCTGACAGACAACTTTTCGCTGGCTGTCGAACGAGGGGACGGAGCACTTATGGGAATGTCCTGAGTGCAGCGATGTCGGTTATTAACTCAACTCAACTCAACCTGACAGACATCTCATCAGAAAATGAAATTAAAAACGATATAAACGATGAAAGCGGTGACAATTTTGATTCATTCATAATTGGTGGAAATTCAGTTTTAGACATTACAATTTTTTTGGCCATATCCCTAACAGGACGTTGCAGTCAACATCAGCATTTTTCAGCTGCTGTTGATGTACTAGGTAAGATTACGCTAATTAGTTTGCCATTGTTTTCTGAGCGACCTGCTCACATACCCAGTAAGTTACCAACGCGGTGAGAACTGCTACCGATTCTTGCGCAGGTTACGTTACTCACGAGAATATACTGGATTACGGAGAAAAACATTAACGCCTAGGCCAGGGAGACCGGCAGACATTGCATACTCCTAATTGATTAGAACAGGTAACCTGTAGCGAAGGGGTTACGAACGTAGCTCGTTATCCCGATGAGCGAGTCTGAAACCAACTGCGGACGATAGAGCAGAACGCTTTGCACCGGTTTTCATAAAGTGTTATGAGTGCTGGTCACTGAGAAAGAAATGGTAAACAACTAAACGTAAACTTGCCAAGAAATCACAAACAACTAAACAATTCTGGGATTGACTGCAACGACCTATAAATGATATGCAACTAATTTCTAATAACCTGAGCCGTCTAAAGACAGAGTGGGGATCAAAATATTTGTTCTGGGATTTAAAATGAGAAATAAAATATTATCCACAGATAAAGCTACATGTGAACCAAATATTACTGTAATTGATACAGAAATGGAAAATGTCACACAGTTTGAATAACTTGGCTTCATAACTCATCATCCAGTGCCTTGCCGGTTGGCGTGGGTGATTATGCCGCTCCATAAATTGCGAATTTTTCGGAGACTCCTGTTGGTCGTCGCTACAGCTACGGAGTTCGTGCTTTGTGAGACGCTTTCCGCGCTGCGACTTTTTAATAAATTGCGATCTCCAACGTCGTGGATCATTTCGTGTGTTAACTCCCTACCGTGTCATGACACAAGACTGTCAAGAATCTTCTCACGCTGTCTTTCTCAAGCTCTGTTTCCGCGAATTTTTCCGGTTGGAAACAACATATTCCAATTTTTGTCTTCTCATAATGTGGCAAAAACCAACTGTCTCTTCCTAATGTTTATGATAAATTGGTTTGGCTTCATAATTACAACAATGGAAACTGTCGCACAGTTTGAATAATTTGGCTTCATAATTACAACAATGGAAACTGTCGCACAGTTTGAATAATGTGGCTTCATAATAGCAACAATGGAAACTGTCACACAGTTTGAATGTTGTTTGTCCATCAAGAATGATGATGACCATTCATTTCATCCAGTGGGGTTGAAAGTATGGATCCATGAGTTCTAAGATGGCTGCTAAGGCCTAATTTGGCTCAAAATGTTCTTTGACAATGTGGGCAAAGAATGCTTTACGTTCCAGGAGGAGGATCTCCTGCAGTTGTTTTTCTGTCCAGCCTCTTCTTCAAACCTCTTGCAGTCCTGGTTGCATCACAAGTGACTGCACCCTTGTGTAATGATGTACGCCATGAATTTTGGTCTTTAGCAGCAGTCTCCCAGGTGTCATGATGAATTCCAAAAGCTTTCAGTGAGATTTTCAGAGTGTCTTTAAAGCGTTTCCTCTGGCAGCCTTGGGAGCGTTTACCACCAGGCAGCTCCCTGTAAAAAAAAATCGTTTAGGGAGCCTGTGATCTGGCATGCGAGTTAAGTCACCAGCCCAGCGAATATGCTTCTTCATTAGTAGAGTGTGGATACTGGGCATTGACGCTTATTCTAGAACTTCAGTGTCAGGGATCTTGTCTTGCCATTTAATCTGCAATAGCTTCTTAAGGCAGACTGTGAGGAAGTGGTTTAATTTCCTAGCGTGTCGCTGATAAACAGTCCAGGTTTCACAAGCATATGGCAGTGTGAATAATACAACTGCTTTATAGACAATCAACTTTGTTTGCAGGCTTATTCCATTTTTGTCCCATACGTTCGTGTACAGTCTGCCAAAGGCCGCGCTGGCCTTGGAGATTCTTGCATTCACTTCATCATCAGTTGTGGCAGCTTGTGACACAGTGCTGCCAAGATAGGTTGTCCACAACACTTAGTCTGTGACCATTCACCTTGATATTCGGCACGGTGTGATTATTCCCTGGAGCTGGCTGGTACATAACTACAGTCTTCTCCAAGTTGATATTGAGCCCAAAGTTGGCAGAGGCATATGAGAAAGCTGAAACATTGTGTTGCATGTCTACCTCTGAGTTGGCATATAGAGCGCAATCAACAGCAAACAACAGCTCTCTGACAGTGCCGCTTTTTTGGTTATAGCTTTCAGCCTTCTGAGATTGAACAACTTTCCATTCATGCGGTGGTTGATGTCTATTCTAATGTCGCTGTTCTCGAAGGCATTCATCAACATGGCTGAAAACATGAGGCTGAATAGTGTTGCTGCCAGGACACATCCTTGTTTCACTCCATTGGTGACAGGAAAGGGCTCAGATAGTTCACCATTTTCCTGTACTCTTGCCTGCATACCATCATGAAATAACCGCATTATTTGGACAAACTTTCGTGGACAGCCATATTTCGCCATAATCTTCCCCGGTCCTTCTCTGCTGACTGTATCAAAGGGCTTGGTAAGATCAATAAAAGTGGAGACCATTTCGCAGTTCTGTTCGTGACATTTCTCTTGCAGCTGCCTTGCAGCGAAAATCATGTCAACAGTTCCTCGATCTTTTCTGAAGCCACATTGACTCTCGAGATGGGCCATGAGGCGATTGAGAAGAATTCTGGCGAATATCTTCCCTGCAATTGAGAGCAAGGAGATGCCTCGGTGGTTGTCACAGGATTGGCGGTTTCCTTTACGTTTGTAAAGATAGACGTTTGACGCGTCCTTGAAATCTTGTGGCATGGTCTCGTTCACCCATATGTTTGTAAAGAATTGATGAAACTGCTCTGTTAGGACCGGCCAACCTGCCTTGTATATCTCTGCTGGGATGGAGTCAGGACCAAGCGCCTTACCACTGGAAAGTTGCTGGATGGCTTTGTTTACTTCCACTATTGTTGGCAGGTTATAAAGTGTATGATTAGTGGGTACTTGAGGAAGGCAGTTGATTGTTCATCAAAGAAAGAAGTTGCAATTAAGATGTTGCTGAAATGCTCTGCCCAGCGAAGAAGGATTTATTTCTCATCGGTGAACAGTTTGAATAACTTGGCGTCATAATCACAACAATGGAAACTATCCAAATTAAGTCAGAAGGAGACTGGCTTTAGAGGTTAGCATGCATGGCTGAATTGATAAGAGCGCATTCTCTTAGACTTCCGATGTGCTGATGGCGAAGTAGCGGGATCAATACCTACATCGGTCAGTTGCAGTAAAATGTTGACTTCTTGTCCTCAGAAGTTGGAGTGGGTTCACCTGATGGCGAAGGACACTGGTCACAGAGAAAGCTAATCCATACGCAAAAAATCAGTTCAGGGTGGACTACGCATGAGTTCAAAGTAAGCTAAAAAAGACGTCTTGGTAATGCAGTGGTTTCTTTAGGCACCTCTTGGTGGTAGACTACCTATGGACAAGGGAGAGGTGGTCATTCGCCTGTGGGACCAGGTGGAGAAGGTGGAGGAACAGATTGAGAACCTGTATGTGGAAAGAATGAGATTGCGGGGACTCGGCAGGGGTTCTAGAAGATTCTCAAAACTGAGAGGAAGACCAGGAGAACTTTCAATCAGATAGCGGTGGGAACGATTTGTAATATGACTCCTCGCTGGCTGTTGAACGCAGTGACGGAGCGAGTATGGGAATGTCCTGAGTGCAGTGATGTCCGTCCTTTGCTGAATTCAATCAACTCAACTCTTTATGCTCACAAAAACATGTTGTTGTTTTTTTCAGCTAAAAAAAAAAAAAAAAAAAAAGATAATCAGCAGTGTCTCATATCAAGGACCGGGATAACTGTTCTGATCAGTTAGCACTTAGTAAAGCTCTATAACTAGCGGTCGGGTTAGCAAAGTTGATAAGGAACTGCTATGACAATATCATGAGTGCTAAAGGACGTGGGTTTGGTGACTGCGTTTATCGTCTCGCTAAAAGTGGGAAAGATTTGCCAACGCTCCCCCAGCGCATACGGGTCTACAAAACAGCCTCGTTTACAATTTAGATATTCTGCCTTCAAATTGGATCAATATTCAACATTCTTCCATCTGATGTATATTTGCATCTCTACCACATCCTATTTTTATGTGTCTGCTGCCCGATTCTCCCTTTTTTCGCTTTTTAATGTTTCTTGTTTCGTTTTCTAACTCCACTATCTCCTTCCGCCTTTCAGTGATTTCGTTTTCTAAATCTTCAGCTTTGTTTGTTATTCGTTCATAAATTAGCATGCATGTATTGTGTGCCACTCATACAAGTAGTAGACAGAAGTACAGACTAGAGGGGGCAATAGACAACATAAACATTGAAAGTTATAGTTACCGGCCGGGATTTGAACTTGTCACCTCCAAATGACAACACAGGACGGATCACACTTCTTCGCTACAGGATAGATCACCCTTGGTTCGCTAAGGGATCGATCAGACGATCACCCTTCTTCGCTACAGGACGGATCAGATTTAGTCGTTAGAGGATGGATCACCCTAAGTCGCTTCAGGTCGGAGAAGACTTGCCAAAAAGCGCAGACTTCGTCTGTCTGCTTCGCCACTATGCACGTGTGGACGTGTTCTACACTTGTGTACATGTTTTGTCGGTACAGCCTGCCAAGATTTACTGCCTCACAGAATCAATACTACACTCCAAGTTGTATGGAAGCAAAGAGGAATTCTGAAAACGGCCACGTTTATCACATGACGGTGTAATTATAAAAGAGGACGAAAACGGAGAAGAAGAATAGGAAGGAGGAGGAGGAGGAGGAGGAGGAGGAGGAGGAGGAGGAGGAGGAGGAGGAGAAGAAGAAGAAGAAGAAGAAGAAGAAGAAGAAGAAGAAGAAGAAGAAGAAGAAGAAGAAGAAGAAGAAGAAGAAGAAGAAGAAGAAGAAGAAGAAGAAGAAGAAGCAACAGCAGCAGCACAAGAATGTTGATTCGGCGAATTTTTACATACAGATAACATGTAGAAATGAATCCAACATTGTTTCACAATGACTAAGAAAACACATCGACTATTTTTAAATTACATGACGAGGAAACATTCCTAGACTACCATGAACCAGGAACAGGAAATACAGACATTCTACAGGATTTGGACAGTGCGATAGCTTAGTGACTTTGCCGCTCGCCTGCCGGCCCCATGATCTTTGGTTCGATGCGCATCGGGGCGGATTCGAATGTTTATAAATAATCTGGTTTCCATATTGACCTAGTCTAAAATGGGCTATAGGAAATGTCTTGGAAATTAAAATCGACCTGAGTTATATTGGCCATAACACCATTCAAGTGCCGATTGGTCTACAGAAATATGGGTCTAGCACAGTTGCCCAATACGCGTAAAGCATGGTAAAGGGACCTGAACTTTACTTCACTCTAAGGATTGGGAGTCTGTGTGGCGAAGTGGATATGCTGCCAGCCTGGCGTTGTGGACACGAATGTTGTGGGTGCGATTCCGACCTATGTCGTTCGGTTCACTGGTGCAATATTATCTAAGACTGCCGGTGGGGTTCAAGCTTTTTAGGACACTTAACGCAGGCCGCCTTGCGGAAAGAGACAGATTCAAGTGGGATAAAACACGGTGCAATGAAGTCGATTCTCTTGCCTTTTAAATACCTTGTTACAATCTAAGGATTTGAACAGTGTAGAACACTTGCTATTCGATGGTTACATGTCTGGGAAATCGAAATGCTTTGGCCACTTCAAACGTTAGAGTGGGTATACGTCTGAATTTCTATTCGGCAATTTGACCCACTCCTTGCTTTTGCCAATCTTCTCAAGTGTGCCCACTTCTTCGGTGGTATTGTCTGTTTGAGCCATCCATGATCTTCCTCTTAGCAGCCTGTGACTCTTGACTGAATCGAGGGAATCAGGCAGGAGGTGTTCACTCAGAGGTAAAGGAAGACGGGCATATAATAACATTGTAACAGGCACTATTAGTAATGGAACTCTTCGCTGGCTGTTGAAGATAAGGACTACGCGCTTATGGGAATGCCCCGAGTGCAATGATGTCGGTTCTTCACTCAGTTGAACCGAACTTAACGTTAGTGTGGTTTAAAAAGAGCAGCACTGGAAGATATAGTCATCACGAAGTATAAAGTGTCTCCTTTGTGTGTTTGTCAAACCTCCTGCATTGTTCTCCGAAGTTTGGAAGTTCGTTTTCTGACCCCGCAGGTCACGAGTGCAGTGTTTGTTCGGTGACTTCTTGAAGTCGTCGCTGGAGCAACGTAGTTCGTGCCCTATGAGATGCTCTGCAAAAAGAGGCTGAGTCTCATAGGACAAAACCCGGTATAGGAAAGTGGATTCTCTTGCCCCTAGACCAGGAAAAAGAAGCCTGGGGTGACCACCAGGACGTGGCATTAGAGTTACTCTGGACATGGAGATGTATTAGGCAGGGGAACCAGCGAAGGACTGAGAGTCTTTTGAACGAGGTTTGATAAGGTTGACGTTCTGCAAAGGATATTTTACATGATGATGATGATGACTAATGATTCTATGCAGTCTTGGAGGATGTGATATGGAGTTTACTAAGGGGATGATAATGATGATGATGATGATGATGATGATGATGATGATGATGATGATGACAATGACGATGACCATGATGCTGATGACGATGACGACTGGTGATTTTTTGTAGTCTTTAAAGATGGTGACGATGACGATAACGATGATGATGATGCTGATGATGGTGATGATAATGATGATAAATTGATGACAATGATGATGGTGATGATAACGATGATAAGGACAGCGATGACGATGATAATGGCAAGGGTGATGATGGTAATGACGATAACAATAACGATGATGATAACGGCGACGATGCTAATGATGATGAGGGTGATGGTGATGATTATGACATTAACAATGATGATGATGATGACGACGACGATGATGATGGCGGCGAAGGTGATGATGATGACAATGACAATAACGATGATAACGATGACAACGATGGCGAGGGTGATGATGACGAGGGTGGTAATAACGATGATGATGTTGATGATGCTGATGATGATGATGACTAGTGATTCTCGTCTCAAAGAATGTGCTCTAAAGATTACGATGGTGCTCATGATGATGACGATAACGATGGTCATAAGGATGATGACGATGATGATGATGACGTTGATAATGACTGGTGATTCTGGACAATTTTGAAGTGTGTGCTCTAGAGTTTATAATAGTGATAATGATGATGATGTGATGATGAAAATGATGATAATATGATGATGATAATGATGAACACACGTATTCCATCGAAGCAAACTTGCTCCCACAGCAAGATAGAACAGATATTTGAAGATAATAGTTTCGACCCCCGGTTAGATTGTAAATAAAGTCAACAAAACGTCCCTTTTCACGCCATGGGACATACTGGATATGTAACCCAATTACCATCCCATGGTTGATATGATCAGTATGAATCTGGCTGGGGATTTCCTATAGTAATGTAAATAAGTAAAAGTCCTTTATGCACGCCTTAAAACCTATTGGGGATATGATGTTAGACAAATACCTTTAACCGATTAAGTGACATGGGATGATACATCGTCTTCAGCGTATCTGCCGTGATCTTATATATCGCCGAAATATTGTCATTTTATTATAATACAAGGTGTATTTGTTTGCTCGCTCGCTTTGAACTCAAGCGTAGTTCATACACACTATTTTTATAGTAGTGATGGACTGAATTTTGCCTATGGATTAGCTTACCCTATAAATAGTTGCTCTCGCCATCAGGTGAACCGACTCCGACTTCAGAGGTATTTCGTGGCGATGCCGATGAGAATGCGATTCGTAATGCCGATTATCCAACACAGCGGGGACCGATTTGGCAGCAGACCGTGTAGCGCTGGTTTTAAAATGCTGATATGGTAGCTGGTCGTTCAGAAAGCAATTGCAAACTACTGAACGTAAAAACGTGCCAAGACATTCAACTACGGCAGTAAAATTCTGGTGTTGACTGCAACGTCCTGTAAAGGGATATGCAACTATTTTTAAAAAAAAGTCAATGACGACTGGTCAACATTTTAGTCCAGCTGTCCGGTGTGGGGGATGAACCGTTAACCTCGGCATCAGCACACCGGATGTTTAAGAACACTGTTCTTATTAATTCGGTCATGCGGACCTGCAGGTGTATTTTTAATGACTGCGCAGTGTTTGAAATATTACCGGTCCAATACAGAGGGTAAATACAAAACCTGGACCGGCAATATTTTCAAACACTCCACAGTATTTAAAAATTCACTCTCTATAACATGCCTGCTACCATATTAACAACTTTTAAGCCATAACTGTGACATACACCCCTACTTCCAATTTTAAGTCATTAACTTGTGTCTGGTCCAAAGCTACGTTTGTTTGGCACAGAATCCGTTAAAGGGCAATCCGTACTCCAGGGAAGATGTGGTCAGTATCAAATCAGCCGCCTTTATTTCCCTAGACATTTCCTGGTACCTTATTTAGGCTGGGCCGACCTGGGAGCCCGTGTCAATATATATATTTTTTTTTTTAATTTCGCCTCGTGAATTCGAACTTATGTCTACCGAGCCTGCAGGCTAGTGTCTAATCGTAAATCAACCTCAGCTAACGGGTTTTTTTAAATAGCTACCCTGAGGGTTCGGTACCTGGGCACGCTACTCGCTACGGGATATTCCCTAACGAACTTATAATATAATCGCCTTCTTCAGTAGCCAACAAATAGTTCCCACGCTGATGGTGTCACCTATTCAGGCCTACACAAGGTGATGCCGGGATTTTTTTTTCACGTGGACTAGTAACGAAAAGTCCCCTGGTCTCTGGGTAGTGAGGTCGGACGCCCGTGTGTATTGCTGCGCACGTAAACAATCCCTTGGCAGTTAGAAACCAGAAAAGAGTAGCCCAACGGCGCTGCCCGGGCAAAACTTCCAGTTAAAAATCTACTCAAAGTATTTCAGGATCCTCGCCGGTGCCACGGAGTTCGTGCACTGAGCTGAGATTCTCCGGACTCAGGCTTCAGTAGAACGGAGCACTTATGGGTTACACCCGTGAGCTGTGATGGTGATCCGATGACTAAACTAACATTAAACTAAAACTAAATGTGATGCTCCGTGCATTCAGGACTACATAATTTGATGCCGCGTGCATCCAGGCCTACATAATGTGATGCCCCTAGCACATCATAGGCCTACATTATGTGATGCTCCTAGCACATCACAGGCCTACATAATGTGATACTCCTAGCACATTACAAGCCTACATAATGTGATGCTCCTAGCACATCACAGGCAAACATAATGTAATGCTCCAATCACATCACAGGCATACACAATGTGATGCTCCTAGTACATCACAGGCCTACATAATGTGATGCTCCTAGCACATTACAAGCCTACATAATGTGATGCTCCTAGCACATCACAGGCCTTCATAATGTGATGCTTCTAGCACATTACAGACCTACATAATGTGACGCTCCTAGCACATCACAGGCCTACACAATGTGATGCTCCTAGCACATCACAGACCTACATAATGTGATGCTCCTAGCACATTACAGGCCTGCATAATGTGATGCTCCTAGTACATAACAAGCCTACATCATGTGATGTTTCTATTACATCACAGGCCTACATAATGTGATGCTCCTAGCATATCACAGACCTACATAATGTGATGCTCTCAGTACATTACAAGCCTACATAATGTGCTGCTCCTAGCACATCACTGGCCTACATAATGTGATGCTCCTAGTACATCACAAGCCTACATAATGTGATGCTCCTAGCACATCACAAGCTTAACTAATGTGATGCGCCTATCACATCACAGGTCTACATAATGATATGCTCCTAGCACATCACAGACCTTCATAATGTGATGCTCCTAGCACATCACAGGCCTACATAATGTGATGCTCCTAGTACATCACAAGACAACATAAGGTGATGCTCCTAGCACATCACAGACCTACACAATGTGATGCTCCTAGTACATCACAAGCCTACATAATGTGATGCTTCTAGTACATCACAGACCTACATAATGTGATGCTCCTAGCACATCACAGACCTACATAATGTGATGCTCCAAGTACATCACAAGTCTACATAATGTGATGCTCCTAGCACATCACAAGCCTACATAATGTGATGCTCCTATCACTTCACAAGCCAACATAATGTGATGCTCCTAGCACATCACAGACCTACATAATGTGATGCTCCTAATACATCACAAGCCTACATAATGTGATGCTTCTAGTACATCACAAGCCTACATAATGTGATGTTTCTAGTACATCACAGACGTACATAATGTGCTGCTCCTAGCACATCACTGGCCTACATAATGTGATGCTCCTAGCACATCACTGGCCTACATAATGTGATGCTCCTAGTACATCACAAGCCCATGGTCGGTTCCTGCTTAGGGACTCTTAGTAAATAAAACGTCTTGTCCTTTACAGCACGCTACCATCAACCCCTGGATTATTTTCTATGTGCTTGCTTGCTTGCGTTCGCTGGCTGTGAACTCCAGCGTGAAGTCC
The DNA here is from genome assembly GCA_963921405.1 of Cepaea hortensis. Taxonomy (NCBI): domain Eukaryota; kingdom Metazoa; phylum Mollusca; class Gastropoda; order Stylommatophora; family Helicidae; genus Cepaea; species Cepaea hortensis. Next base: position 83,577,060 of record OY992893.1, read on the forward strand.
TGTATGTCGGATGAAGACATTCTGTTGTCAAACATCAGTGCGATGTCATACAGGACCTGAGGTTTGCGTATGTATCCCTTGTCTCATGTCTCGCTTATTGGTGTGCAGACTGGTGGTTCCTGGCCGTGCAGGCAGATACTCTCCGACTTCGGAAGAATCAGCGATCCTACTACGTTAGCCAGGACCCCGAAGGGACCTGTTGCCCAGGACGCACGACTAGGACGTGTTAGTACAGTGGTTCTCACCTTTTGTGGCCCGTGCCCCCCTTCACCATATTTTCAGAACGTCATTCCCTTTCGTATTTCCTACCTAAAAATCCCGTCCACGCCCCTACACAGTATTCGTAATAATGGAAGCTAAATTTAATAGCACATACTAAAACAAGTCTAGACATCCACATAAAACACGATTTGTGGGTCTACTTACTTTATAAATTGAATTTATGAAGGGTGAGACATACAGAACCGTACAGTAAGAAGGGAAAAACAATATCAAGTAATCGGTTCTTGTTTTAACGCTATCTTGAAATAATCTTAATTCCCCCCTTGGAAACCCTGAAATTCCCCCCTGGGGAGGGGAGGGGGAGAAATTCCCCACCGGTTGAGAACCACTGTGTTAGTAGGTCTTGGCCAGTATAGAACCTGGCCTTGGTGCTTTGGAAACACCTCTGCGTCCCATTTTCTATGTAATTTTATGTTTAGTAGTTTGCCAAGGCTTTCTGAATAGAGGAGTCAAAATTTAAGTCCTACTGATCTGCGCAGGGAATGAACTACCGACTCCGACATCATCAATAAAACGCTCTTACTCTTTCAACCACTTCGATTGCGATTTTAGTTACACGCTAGTTCATACATGCACCCTTCTCTCCTTTGAATTCGACCCCATATCTATGCGCTTATTACACAAAACTCACGCTTTTACCGGCTCCGTGGTGAATGGGTTTCTGACGCAGTTCGTAGTCCCGCATACCGCCTTCGAAACACAGCTGCGGGGGATTTGGCAACACACCACCATTTTGTTGGGTGTTTTATATATTTGTATAGGTGCCGGTCGTTCAGAAAGGAATGGTAAACTACTGGGCTTACATTTGCCAAGAGATCACAAGCAGCCAAAAAGGATAGGGTTGACTGCGAGGTCCTGTAAAAGATATGCATCTATTGTATTAACTCACTTTTTTACCTTCAAGGAACGGGACCCCCCCCCCCCCAACCCCAACCATTCCCCAAATCATCTCACCTACTTGTTAACAACTGGACTACATTGAAATCCCTCCCCGGGTACTGCGACTGCATCGCCCGAAGCTTGGGTACTTTCCTGTCTCCAATGTTGCATAGCTGCTGTACTTACAATTCCCAACCCCACCATCGAGACTGTCACGGCTACAATCGAACGCCTCTGTGTACTTTGCATACATTAAAGCCGGGAAGCCGTGGAATCTGGCCCCGAGAAAAGGTCCAGTTGGCGGGTATGCGGTAAAAGTATTGATCTCACAGCTAACCTGGCAATGTTCGTGCTTATTTATCTTACAAATTTTGGTCGTTTTAATCAGCGCCATCGCTTGGTTTTAGTATCTGGGCGCTCCTTCATTCGTCAGCTGCCTGAAATTGGCGATTATAACCCTCTAATTCAATCTGTCTTCTTCTTCTTTTTTTTTTAAAATATCATTTTTTACAGGAGAGCGCAATAAACAGCAGCATTTCTGCCGCTGCGATCTCTTGACAAGTTTACGTTAAGCAGTTTGCCATTGCTTTCTGAACGACCGAAACCGATACCGATGCGAAACCACCGCAAAGCGGTCTGCTGCCAAATCACACGCAGCTGTGTTTCGAACGCAGGTATACGGGATTACGAACCGCTGCCGTAAATCCTTCGCCACGAAGCCGGTTCTGTCTTCTGATACTTTTATTAAGTTGTTGTAGCTTCTATTTATTCTTGTTGCCGATCCTTTTAAATCTCCCACCTGCATCCACCCTTCTTTGCCTTCTTTTGCCTCTCTTTTCTAGTACTTTTTCTTAAAATTCATTCATCAGCAAATAACAAAATAGTCAGGATAATACAAATACAGATACAAACTAGTATGAAATTTGGCAAATATGTTCATGGAAAAACACTGAAAGTGCTTATCTAAAATCGGTTAAAACACCTTGTACAAATGTATTTTGAAAACAATATGTAGTTGTCCATTTGCTCTTATTTTTGCTTGCTGATGAAGTCTTTATAGCCTTAACGTCCAGTCATTTAAAAGCGATTATTTTCTAGTAAAGCAGAACGATTCCACTTACTGTTACATTTTCTTTTATTTATTCAAGAATGCAGGCAGTACCTTTGTCCAGTTAAACATTAGCTAATGAACTGTTGTTATACTTGTATTTATACTTTTTTTTCAATTAATTGTAAACACGTGAAAGAATTTAAATGATTAGAAGTATGATCACAGGAGTTGGTAGAATAGACACAGAAATTGAAATGAGCTATCATTAAGCAAATGCGCCAATATATCAACTATCACCCATACCAAAGTATCCAAAAATACCTTAATCCGCAATAAGATAACAAATAGCACATTCACACCAACCTTATGCTACCAATTTCAAACTTGGACATTATCCAAATCACACTTACGCAACATCAAGTGTTGTAAGATCAGATGCTTGAGGAGAGCTGCCTACTTAACTATCCGAGACCGAATTAGAAATTATGTTATCAAATAGACAGTGGGATCAACACCAAGTGTCACATATATTGAAAGACTCAAATGGTTCGACCATATCGTTAGAATGCAACACCATCAACCACCAGCACTGACGCGACATCTAGTTAGGAAACACAGAATCAACATTACCGCAATCGGGACATTCCGATACTTCCTCTATCCCCTTCTTCAGTAGCCAATGAAGAGTTCCCACGCTGTTGGTACTAACTGCAGCCTGCTTGAATGTCCGCCTGTATTTTCCTCGACGAGTATAGCCGACCCTATGCTTACCCTATACTGAATCAGTCTCTAGATATATCGCTACACTTTCCACCTCAGATATCCTCCACCACATCAGCCAGTCTATCAGCCTGTTCATTCCCTCGCAGACCCGCATGCCCTGGCCAGATTTGTATTGATATATAGACTAATCGGTACTCCAGGGATCACGTGGTCAATACCAGGCCAACGCCTTTACTTCCCGAGACATTTCCTGGTGCACACTTTAAGCTGGCTCGACCTGGGAACCCAGGTCAATATTAAAATTCCATTCCAATGCGGATTCAAATCCATGACCAACGGGCCGGTCGGCAAGCGTCTAGCCAGTACACTAATATGGCACCCATACAAATATGGAGCCGGCACCATTTACCCATTATGTATCTAGGTATATAAACGGGTCGTATACGTTACTTATATAGGGTGTATTTGTAATGACTGTGCAGTTTTTGTAAATATTGCCTTTCAAAGTTTCGTATTTATCTTTTATGTTGCATGAGTCCACAACGGGTGAATATAAACCTTGGAACGGAATATTTTCAACAAAACCCCAGCCATTAAAAATGCATCCTATACCTTAACGCATAATAATAGATCAGAGAAGTCACTGCTGCAATAGGATATAGCAATACATAATAAAACCAGTTAGGCATGTGTAGACTAGAAACTTTAATTACAGATTAAGAACGTAAATAGAAAAAGTAGTGCAGGTGCGACTCTACCTACATCAGCAGCACAGAGCGGCAGTTACACAGCAGGGTTGTTGAACACATACCAAACTGGATTGTCAAAATGCTACACACAGGCGATGGGATCATTGGAAGGCCGACACAACAGATTTATAAACTTACGGCGTGGTCCATTGCACGTCATGTCTTGGAAACCGGTCATGTAATTGATAGTCGTTTGTTAAAGTTTACAGAAGCCATAATAATTCTTCTACATAGGCCAGTTTTGTGCAAGCAGAAAGACATGATAGTCAGTTTAAAATTACCATGGTAAACAATGATATTACTGTGCGAACATGTGTATATTTCAGCTAGAACGATGTATCTAGTTATTTTACTCAAAGTTGTGTGACTTCTGGCGAGATGCAGCAAAATATACCAGGCAATACATCTTACAATCTATGGTTTGTATCTTCGTTATTCAAATGTTCTAATGTCATGTTTTTCTGTAGATCTGTTTGCGTTGTTGCTTTGAAGATTATTATGATCGAAACGTCGATTCATTATGTCGTGGTATAACTTATTTGTATCTTATTTTTATTTGTTTGTTTTTATCATTCATAATTTTGCCCCGTAATTTAAGTTTTGCCGGTTCCATGGTGAAGGTATTACCGACACAGTTCCTAATCCCACATACCGAATTTGGTAGCAGACTACCTTACGTTGTTGTTGTTTTTTTTTTTTTTGTTTTTTTTTTGACAATGGTATGGGTGCCGGTCGTTCAGAAATCAATGTTCTGAACGTAAACTTGTCAAGAGATCACATCATACAGCTAAATAATTATGGCGTTGACTGATACGTCCTGTAAAGGATTTACGTTGGTTGTATTAGAATTCGTTGTAAGGTACGTACATTTTGTCAGTGTTTATCATATCTCATTTTTTTCGCAGGAGTTACACATTCCTGCCAGCTTTTATTTTGTATTATACCCAAACGCAGTTTAGTTAGATTTATAAAGCACCACTGTGTTAACCAGAGTATTATACCCAAACGCAGTTTAGTTAGGTTTATAAAGAACCACTGTGTTAACCAGTGTATTATACCCAAACGCAGTTTAGTTAGGTTTATAAAGAACCACTGTGTTAATCAGTGTATTATACCCAAACGCAGTTTAGTTAGGTTTATAAAGAACCACTGTGTTAATCAGTGTATTATACCCAAAAACGCAGTTTAGTTAGGTTTATAAAGAACCACTGTGTTAATCAGTGTATTATACCCAAACGCAGTTTAGTTAAGTTTATAAAGAACCACTGTGTTAATCAGTGTATTATACCCAAACGAAGGTTAGTTAGGTTTATAAAGAACCACTGTGTTAATCAGTGTATTATACCCAAACGCAGTTTAGTTAGGTTTATAAAGAACCACTGTGTTAATCAGTGTATTATACCCAAACGCAGTTTAGTTAAGTTTATAAAGAACCACTGTGTTAATCAGTGTATTATACCCAAACGCAGTTTAGTTAGGTTTATAAAGAACCACTGTGTTAATCAGTGTATTATGTTGCAATCCTTTACTATTAATACATCATCATCTTCCATTGTTTGCCATCAAGCGTCATGGGGAGGAATAGCTGACGTTCCAACGCCCGTTGGGTGGCACTGGATAATGTCATTTCGTGTGACATTGCAATGTCTTTGATGTCGTTGATCCACTTTATTCTTAGTCGTCCTCTTGTTCTCGTATCAGATCTTCTTTGATGTAGCGTCAGTGCTGGTGGTTGATGGTGTTGCATTCTAACGAGATGGTCGAACCATTTGAGTCTTTCAATAAATGTGACACAAGGTGTTGATCCCACTCTATTTGATACAATTTCTAATTCGGTCTCGGATAGTTAAGTAGGCAGCACTCCTCAAGCATCTGATCTTACAACTCTTGATTTTGCGTAAGTGTGATTTGGATAATGTCCAAGTTTGAAATTGATAGCGTAAGGTTGGTGTTAATGTGATATTTATTATCTTATTGCGGACTAAGGTATATTTGGATATTTTACTATGGGTGATAGTTGATATATTGGCGTAGTTGCTTAATGATATCTCATTTCGATTTCTGTGTCTATTCTACCAACTCCTGTGATCATACTTATAATCATTTAAATTATTTCATGTGTTAACAGTTAATTGAAGAAAAGTATAAATACAAGTATAATGCCTTGCGCTGACCTTCTAGGTCTAAAAATATAAACCTACTGAAAGCCAATTGACATTGTTAATATATTGTCTTACGTTTAGGAAAGCCCACTTCACCAGACAGGGCAACTTGCCATCGGGCTGGCTGTCAGCCTGACCAACCCGCCACTTCAGCGAGGTCAATATGTGCCATGCCGTTATGCGTAGACGGCCATGTTTCACCGTGTAACATGGTCACCAGAGTCGCTGATCAGGTCTGTCATTTTGAGTCTCGGTTATGCCAGTGGCCAAGCCATTCAGATATTTTCTCTGTCTTCCCGTGTAATTTTCCCACCAACGTTGCCAGTTCTCCAGTTTATTTCTTCTCATAACCTGCCCAAAAGTCTTGGAAACATTTTCTTCATAGAACGCGAAATTGTCACCGACTGAACTGTTGTGCAATCATTGCGCCTGAGTGTTCTGTGCCTTTCATTCCCTGAATCTCCTCTGCCTCGCCATCCAGAAACCATTCCGTCCATTATTGCTCTTTCTAAACCATTGTGCCTTGTAATATGGCCCAAGTACCAGAGTTTCCGAGACAATCTATTGTTCAAGAGCTAATGTTCTTTGATGTTCTTTCACGTCTTCTTGAATGTCATAATTGTCTCTAGTCGTGGTCCATGGCGCTCGAACAATTGTTCTGTAACATTTCTGTAACATTCAACCCAGCAAACTTCGATTTAATTCTTTAGTGTTTCTTAATATGTATAAATAATTTCTCTGTCCCAGACATTTTTTCTGCCATGCAGACTTCGTGTTACGTACTTTGATGGGTGTTCTTGAGTTACATTATTCTTCTGCTTCTTAAGTTCGCCCATATTTGTTAACATCACTACATAGATATATGTATGGTTCCATCTCTTCATCTAAGGTTTCCTCAAGGAACATCGTTTCATTTGCTTAATCATTTATCATTATCGTTCTCTTTTTCCCGTGAATGTGTTGGCTTCTTGCTTGTGATCTAAATGCTCTTCTCTTCTTCTGCACTTTATTGACAAAAAGAGCACAGGCGTTCACTTAATTCAGCCAAACCATCCTATTTTTTTGTTATATCTTGCAGCTACCTCCGTGTCCTCAGCACATTATCGTCTTTAATCCTCTTTTGCATATATATATATATATATATATATATATATATATATATATATATATATATATATATATATATATATATATATATATATATATATATAAATTGTCTTTAATTAATCTTGCATGTGAGTTTCTTGTGAGGGCAAGGGTATAAATGGCGCTAGTTTCATGAAACTGCTCTGTGAGAACCGATCGCATTCCATTTCTGATAGTATTTATTGTTGTCTGTATAACGCGCGGCGAAGGTACATAGATGGTGTTTGGTGCAGGAGAGCCTGGCATATGATACCGCAACATCAAATCTGAGAATACAGGTGGTGGAAAGTCACAGCGTCATTCTGCTGACTAGAGGACAAACAGCACACGCATGATGTGATAATAACTAACTCACAAAGTATGATGGGAAAGGCGAAGTCAGACATGCTTCGGGCAGAGCGGCAGGCTCGCATTCAATAATAAAAAATATAGAGGATGTGTTGGATGTCTTCCCCGGGGCATGCTGGTGTGATGAGAATAGAGCAAGCGGACGGTTTGCCTGGATCTGCGCAGTTCGGTTGCGTGTTGGTGAATGATAAGGCAGACGTAGTCAGGCTCCTTTTGGGTGGTGACTATTGTACAGAAGAACAGACAGATCATCACGGCCTGGAGAGAATGGTGTTGCAGGAAATGACCAGAGGATCTGACTGACACTTAGTTTCCGAGTAAAGGCCAGGCGGACACATAATCAAACTGTTACCATTAATATTGGAACTCGCCGATGGCTGTTGATAAGGACGGAGCACGTATGGGAATGTTGTGAAGGTTGTGATATCGGTTTTTGACTCAACTCAGTTCAACTTAGTCATATTAATAAAGATAACAAACGATATCTCTGATGCAGTCCTGTTTTTATTTCAAATGTATCTTAAGTTTTCTTTCATGAAGAACTCTGTATTTCATCATTCATTTATGCTAAATGTACTAAGTTAATGATTTCTCCGGGGTCACATAGCGCCCCATCAACTTGCTTATGATCTTATAGGACTATCTATGGAACCCCCCCCCCCCCCACACACACACACACACACACACACACACATACACACACACACACATACATATATATATATATATATATCATTTTCTCTTTCCCCGTCTCTCCTACTCCATCGCGTGCTTACTTATGTATACTTATGTATGCATAAGTTTAACCCCCCCCCTCCCCCTCTCCCTCTCTCCCCCTCTATCCCCCCCCCAAAAAAAAAAAAAAAAAAAGACAGACAGAAAAACACAACAAAGCAATCAACTTGGCAGTCGTGCAGTAATGACTTCATCAAGTTTGTCACGCGATTTTAGCAGGTCCCGCACTGTACATCACAACCAACGAAAACCGTCATGCACGCTGCCCAAATGTAATTTCAATCAATGAATTAATAAATTAGTGCCTGTTGTCTTATCATGAAAAATGGAATCCACAATCATCGATTGACACTCATAGAATGTAAGGGAAAGTAGTTGGTATAAGTTGACAGCAGAAGTAGTTAAGGTTATTAGCGCAGGGTATTTAAAACAATTTATTCATTATCATCATCAAGTGCTATGTTAGCTGGCGCAGTCATTCATGTCTCTCCACAGATCTCGGTCTTTGCTGTTCTGGATCAACTCTGCTGCTGATATACCTTCATGCTACCGTCACAGTCCACTCAGTATCATTTCTTTTGGTCGGCCTCTGCCTCTCTTCCCCTCGATCTTTCCAGTCGATGTTCTCCAATGCCTCGCCTCTCATCCCATGACCAGAGAAAGAGAGTTTAATGAAGAAAGCTGTTTGTCTCTTTCTTATTGTTGGATATAATGTTTTAGTTTCATTAGCCTCGTTCAGGCAGTCCTTGTTTGTTACTTTGGCAGTCCAAGGAATTTCGCAACATTTGTCTCAGGAACCACATCTGTTGCTTCCAATTTCTTTCTAATTTGCTATTCCAAGATGTAATGCCATACAGAAAAACAGCTTCTATATAGTAATATATTCACATTAGTGAATTTAAACACAGGCCCCGTGACTAAAGACTTGCGAACGTGGTTCGTGAGCCGGGTACTAGGCGTTCGAAGCTCAGCTGCGACTGATTTGTGCAGCAGACCGTGTCGCGTTATGTTATAACGTGCTGGTATGGGAGCCGGTCGTTCATAAAGCAATGGCAAACTACTGAACGTAACACTTGCCTAGTACATCAACAGCAGCTGAAAAATGCTGATGTTGACTGCAATGTCCCGTAAGGGATACGCAACAAATTTTAAACACAGACGCCGCAAAAGAAATATTGCACGATTTTTTGTCTGGCATATTTCGATGCAACTCGTCAAATGTATATTGCAGAGTTTTACGAGAGTAGGTTAATAAGTAAGTCACAAGTGGCATTAGAAAAATAATTAAATATGATAAGAACTTGAAACCAGCTTGTTTTTATATATACATTGTCCCTTTATTTCTAAACATAATTACCACCAACATTAATGCACTTATCCCATCGTTTAATCAATCCTCCCAAACCGCTGCATGGAACTGCGTGATTTATTTTCATTTACCGGCCATCCCACAGAACTGTGCGACTTAATTATTGACTCGCCCGCGTAACTTTTTCTACCCAGCTGTGCACCGCTTTACGGGACAAACATTTGTCAGCATAACACTGAAAACTCACTTTGGCGGGAGATATTTCGCGAATGACGCCGAAGCTGAATGTGAAGTGAAAACGTGGTTTAGAAAACAGAGCACACAGGTCTATGCAGCCGGTTTGGGAGGACTGATAAAACGATGGGATAAGTGCATCAATGTTGGTGGAAATTATGTTGAGAAATAAAGGGACAATGTATGTATAAAAATAAACTGGTTTCAAGTTGTTATCATATTTAGTTATTTTTCTACAACCAATTGTGACTTACTTATTATTAACTAACCTTCGTATATAGCACGTGAAGTGACTCAACAAATGATACCACGGCTGTAATACTGCGTACATCGTCATTGATATTGTTGGAATATGTAGAGCTTTATCTTCACGGAAGTCTAACACTTCACATGACGTCCTTCTGTTTACATAATCATGTGTCATGCCGATAATAGTGGGCGGTTATGTTTCGCCCTCTCACACGATCACTAGAGTCGTGGATCAGCTCTGTGCTTTTGTCTCAAAAGTGCCATGTAGCATAGAGATCTATATATTTACTTCACTGTCTTCCCCTTGGTCTGTGTCCTTATATTTTGCCAGTTGTCACCAAGTTCAACAGTTCATTTCATAACATAATAGCCCAGCAGCTACAGGCGACAGTAGACAAAGTGATTGACTGTTGCACTGAAATGGGTGCTGTCATCCACCCGGAAAAGGCGGCTGTTTTGCGGTGATCTCTGGACAACAGGATTGTAAGAGCTGATGTTCCAAGCCTCACGATAGATGGTGGAAGCGTCAACAGAGAGAACAAACTGAAGTATCTGGGAATCACATTTGACAGGAGCCTGTCCTACAAGGATCATGTGGAGACGGTTGTGACAAGATTTCAAAAGGGACTCAACGCACTTAAAACTATGGCTACAACAATGGAGATAGAGCAGAGAATGCTTTTCAGACTATACCAACACTTGATCCTCTCAGCGACTGATTATGGACTAGGACTGCTCATGGTCTCAAAGAGTCAGCTGGTGAGATTGGAGCGCATACAGAACGAGGCTATGCGGGTCATTCTGGGATGCACCAGAGACACCCCAGTTGTGTGTATGCGGTACATCCTTGGTTTGCTGACTGTTGCTGGTAGGCTCGAGGTGATGCAGGCGAAGGCATACCTCAGAGTAGCTGCTGACACAGATCACCCGTTGCATGAGGCGCTGGACGCAGTTAAGGGCCAGCGACTGATAAGAGGGAAATCATGGATGGCTCAGGCGGAGGGTACGCTCAGACAGGTGTGCCCCTTGGAGAACATTAGGCGAGGAGAGGAGTGAGTCAGATTGCCAGTGGAGCAGTCAGACTTGTGCAGAGTTATAATCACATTGAGCCGGGAGTGCAGGGAGTGGCCAGTAGGGGCCACGGAAGTGGAAATCCAGCAACTAATTCAGGATAATGCTCGCCCGGGTGATGTGATTATCTACACAGATGGTTCTGTGTTGAGAGGTAGTAGAGGTGCCTGGTTTTTTTTTTTTTGGCAAAGGCTAATGGTCGACGTTTGGTGCAGGAGAGCCTGGCATATGATACCACAACATCTAGCTTAAGAATGGAGGTGGAGGCAGTCAGTGCAGCTTTCCGCAGGATGGAGAATACCATACACACACACATCGTGATTGTAACTGACTCAGAAAGCATGCTGAGTAGGGTGAGGGCTGGCAAGCTTTGTGCCGAGTGGCTTGCTTCGCTTCGGAAGTCACAGGTGGCAAGCATCGGCTGGATATTTTCTCCGGGGCATGCTGGTGTGTTGGGGAATGAACAGGCAGACAGATTGGCTGGCTCTGCAAAACTTGGTGGAGTATTGATGCATGATAAGGCAGACATGGTTGCGGCCTTGTGGGAGCACGTGTACACCTCGGAGGAGCAAATGGATCACCATAGTCTGGCAAGAATGCGACAGCGAGGAGTGACGAGGGGATCTGGCCGAGGCTCGACGCTTAGATGAAAGGCGAGACGCACATATAATCAGATTGCTACTGGTACTACTGAGGTTGGAACTCTTCGCTGGCCTCTGAGGATGGGGACGGAGCGCTTATGGGTATGCCCCGAATGCTGTGATGTCGGTTCCTAAATCAATCAATCAATCAATCAATCAATCAATCATAACATGTCCAAATAATTTTGACTGTCTACGCCTAATTTCTCTAATCAATTTACGATTTCTTTGGTTTCCTGCCGTACTTGGTCATTAGTTTTTCTGTCTTTCCATGGTATTCTTTCCATTCTCCTCAGAAACCACATGTTTACAGCTATCAGATGTTTTTCAGCTTGACTGCTCATTGTCCAAGTTTCACATCTAAAGAAAAGTACAGGCTCTATGTGGCACCTCAACACTTTTTTTTTTCTCGTTTCAATTGACATCTTTTTATTGGTTAGTATGTTTTTCATCTTGATAAAGGCTACTTTATCCATGGCGATTCTTGTTCTAATCTCTTCATCAGATGTTATGACTGTTCCGAGATAATTGTACTGATTCACTTGTTGAAGAACATTCCCATTTACTTGTATATTACATTGTGGCATTTCTTTCTTCCTAGACGACCATAATCTGTGTCTTATTACAATTTAATTCTAACCCCAGTTGTTCACTATACTATGCGTATTGTATTAAATGTTGAGAAATCGACGATGACGGCATTTTATATCCGTTCGACTGCACATGGATTCCTAAAGACTGATTAACTGTGTTTTCCACTCACACCGGTATTCCGTTACTCGATGTGCTAACTGTCCTATTGTTCTACCTATGTAAGTCGCTTGGCACTCACACTGGAATTGATACATTCAGTTTGATTTGGTGTAAGTTTCACATTACCCAACGGATGGCTGTTGGTCTATACAAATATAATGCTAACAAAAAATACTATACGCCTCAAGATGCGATGACGGGACATTAGCTATGTCATTTTACTTCCCCTCAGGATTCCAACCAGCATCAGAAAATGGGTACCAAATACTTGTTCAGAATTTTCTTGGAATTGAAATAACGCCGAGTAAGGAAACCAGCCACTCTACCTGATTACCCGATGGCCTAGAATATGTGAAGGCCTGAAACTGCAGACAATATCAGCCATAGGGTTACCGAGTGTCCTCTGGATATCTACATCTTTGCAATCTCTTCTAGTTATCTCCTTGAGCATTCAATCAATAGCAATTAATTGATTGACTCGTCTGAATGATAAGACGATGCAGAATCTGCAAAGATTGCATCATTAATTTTGGAGGGGAAAAAATGCACTCAACGGTAAATTATTTTCTTATCCACCATCGATTTCTGGGAAAATGATGCGCGAATATCTTTTATATTGATTCTAAACAGACGCGGAGGGATGAGTCGACTGAACTCACGTGAGCATGCATCAGAATAGGGCGCCTTTATATCTTATACATTTAGGTTAGCTTCTGCTATTTGTGGCCTTTTAAATTGTATCAGCGTTCCGGTCTTATTGGGGCTAATCAGGTATAGATAATATATAGGCAAAATCTGATTAAGATACAGAAGCTGCAATGTGAATGATCCGTATATTGGGAAACTGGATTGGTGTGAAGGATGGCGGTGAATATGATGGGAATTTCTTTCGGCGTGGGATCACCACATGGGACTAGAACATAACAGATTGCATACTACAGGTTTAGTGGACAAGGGAGCCGGCTCCGTGGCGAAGGATGTTACTGAAGCAGTTCGTAATCTCGCATACCGTGTTCGACACACTGCTGCGGGAGATTTGGTAGCAGACTGCCTTGCGTTGCTTATTTTATTTATTTTTATTTTTTGTACGCTCGTTCGCTTTGAACTACAGCGTAGTCCATACATAATACTTCTAGTAGCGCTGGGCTGAATGTTGCGTGTGGATTAGCTTTCTCTATTATCAGTCTCCCTTGCCATCAGGTGAGCCCACTCCGACTTCAGAGGTACTTGTAATTTTATTTTATAAAATAGTATGATCAGAAAACAAAGGCAAACCCCTGAACGCAAACTTGACACACACAAAAACACTAACAGCCAAAAAATGCTGGGGTTGACTGCGACATCCTGTAAAGAATATGCAACTAACTAACTAAAAGAAATATGAGATACTGAAGAATGTAACTATGGGACTGGTAAAAGTGAACATAAAAGAAATTAAACGACGGCTATCAAAATTGCTCTTCAAAGACTAAAACAACTGAATAAATTATGGAGTGGGACGGACAGAACTACAAAAATTAAATTTTTAAGTGCATGCATCTTTCCCATTGAAAAATACGCCAGTGAGACCTGGATGCTTATTAAACAAGCTGAACAGCGCATTAATGCCTTTGAATATAAATGTTATGGATGGGTTCTATGAATATCTTGGGTAAAGAAAAGAACAAATGCATCCATACTTCAAGAGCTGAATATTGAAGAAGGTTGGCTATTACAGACGATAAAACAAAGAAAATTGAAAAATTTTTGCCACTTGAAACGTCGTCTGAGTTTGGAGAGACCAATAATGGAGGGGTATATGCCTGGGAAGAGAGGAAGAGGAAGGTCAAAGAGAAGATGGGTGCAGGATGTGGGGGATGATCTCCAGATGGGTGTATCGGACGCGGGACATCTTGCTTATGATCGAAAAGTTTTCCGGAAGGTTGTTATGGGAGCAAGATTCTGCAAAAGACATGCTACTGAACGAATGAATGAATGAATGAATTAATTAATTAATTAAGGAATGAATGAATGAATGAATGAATGAATGTCTTTTACAGCAGATTGCAATCAAACCCAGCATTTATGGCTTTTGTGATTTACTGGGCAACTTTTACCTTCAATAATGTGTGATTGCTTTCTGAACACCGACGCCTCATACCACTTAAATCGACACAAAACGGTCAGCTTCCAAATCGCCCTGGGCTTAGCTGGAGAACTAGCCAGGGAGACAATTGGTAAGGATAGGACACACATTAATAGAATAACTTGAACGTCCTTCTGGAATGCACAGGACAAAACAATATAGATTGAGACCTGATACTCACGAAATTGTGTGTATGTGTGTGTGTGTGTGTGTGTGTGTGTGTGTGTGTGTGTGTGTGTGTGTGTGTGTCCAGTTTCTTGCCGGCTGGCGTGGGCGATTATGCCTCTCCACAAATTGCGATCTCCGACATCATGGATCAATTCATGTGTTGACTCCTTTCCATGCCATGACACAAGACTGTCAAGAATCTTCTCACGCTGACTTCCTCTATCTCTCTTTCCGCAAATGTTTCCGGTTATCACAACATGTTCCAGTTTTTGTCATCTCGTAATGTGGCCAAAAAATAAACAACAATGACTGCCTCTTTCTGATGTTTGCGGTAAATTGTCTTTGCGACTTAACTTCCCTCAAAATGTCCTGATTGCTAATTTTGTCTGTCCAATTCAATCTTCAGCTTTCTTCTATAAAACCACATCTCCAAAGCTTCCTTGGATATTTTCGCCTAGTTACTAAATGTCCAGGATTCGCAGCCTTATGTTAAAACTGGTTCTATGTAACATGTAAGAACTCTTTTTCTAACTTTTAAGAAGTGACTTATTGCACAAAACGTTCTTCAATTGATATAATGCAATATTTGCGCAGCGTATTCCGTTCTTTATCTCTGTGATGCATCTTTCATCTGATGTTATTCATGTGCCTAGATAGCTGAATTTCTGCATTTCCCCCAGATAACGTCATTTACTTTAATTGCACATTTTGGCACAATCTGTTTCTTCGACAACTGGCAAGATCGAAGGTAATCGACCAAGGAGAAGACCGAGAAGTAAATACCTGGATGGCTTGGCCACATGGCATGGTCGAGACAGGAACACGGAGCTGATCCAAGACTCTGGTGATCGAGTGAGATGGCAGAACATGACCGCCCACGCTTACCAGCATGACACATGATGGATGGATGTTTCTTTGATATCACACTGTCTTCTATCTTTCTATTATTCAAATTAAGGCCCATTATTTCAATTCCTATAACCACGGTATCTATCTGTTCCTGTAGATCCTTCTGACTTGTTACTATCAAGACGGTGTCATCAGTGTCACGTAAGTTATGTATATTATGTCCACCAACAAGGATCCATGAAATATTTTCTATAGATCTCATTGTATGTTCACTGTACAATGAGAACAAATCAGGAGACATTACACAACCTAGGCTGACAACTGAAAACATACCGACTAATATAACAGATGTCAAATGCAACGAGAAAAAGAGTGTAGAGTACAAAAAGCATTTACAAGTATACATTTATAAAAGTTAGTTGCATATCCTTTACATCACGATGCAATCAATATCAGCAGTATTTCCTGTTGTGATGTCTTGGTAAGTTTACGTTCAGTAATTTGCCACTGCTTACCTGAAAGACCGGCACCCATACAATTACGTAAAAATACAACGTAACGCCGTCTGCTGCCAAATCGAGCGCAGCTGTGTTTTGAACACGGGTATGCCGGATCACGAACCGCAACCGTAACGCCTTCGCCACGACATATATACAAGTTATACAAATACACACATATGAGCAGACTCACGTGCACAAATATAAACACACATACAAGCACACACACACACACATATATATATATATATATATATATATATATATATATATATATATATGTGTGTGTGTGTGTGTGTGTGTGTGTGTGTGTGTAAGCACATACATATATTTATTTAATCTCACATACACATCAAATCAGCACATACGTTGAAATATATACACTCAATCTCGTACCCTCACACACATACGCTGAGATGCGTGCCCTCAATCACATATCCTCACACACATACGATAAGATAAAACCTTCAATCGCATTCCCTCACAAACATACAGTGAGATACATACCCTCAATCACATACCCTGACAAACATACAATGAGATACATACTTTCAATCACATACCCTGACAAATATACGCCGAGACACATACACTCAAACACATACCCTCACATCCATAC
>OY992893.1:83598649-83601149 GCA_963921405.1 Cepaea hortensis
GGCGAGAACAGACAGATGGAGAGACGGATAGATCCACAAATGGATGGACGAACATACTGACAGTAGAACATCCTGCTAAGTGTCAGACTTCAGTGGATATAATGTTCCACACATTCGCGCAAGGTCAGCGAAGATATACATCATATTTCAGTTGTAGTATCACTCCTATTTTTGTCACATAAAATAATATATACCTCTGCAGTATGCACCTGATGAGAGGCAGCGAAATATGTTTTAAAAAGTTATTTGCATATTCTTTGCAGGACGTTGCAGTAAACACCGGCATGTTTTTTCTTTTTTCTTTTTTTGCTATTGTGATCTCTTCTCAAGTTGACGTTCAGTAATTAGCCATTGCTTTCTAAACCACCGGCACCCATACCATTTCGTAAAATACTAACGCAAGGCGGTCTGCTGCCAAATCGCCAGCTCCTGTGTTCAGCGAAATATGCCTGGCAAGAATTCGTGCAATATTGTATTGATGTCGTGTGTGTTTAAAAATGCACAAACATCGCGTCTCACGGAAGGGTAGATGAGATCAGCAAAAGCTCGGGTCGTATTAAGAAACTATAACTCACGCCATCACGTGGCCCTGTTGACGTCAGCACATTTCCACAAAGGAAGTCCATATAAGGTAACAGTAAGATGCCCTTCTGTAGATTCTCTAATCGAACACTTCCCTTATCATACACTTCAGATTGAAAGGAATGCGTACACCGGAAATCGAATGTCTCTTTAATTCCGGTGTTCTCGTAGTTTTCAATCTTTCTGTTGTCTACTATGTGTCTTCTGATGTCTACTATTTGCCTCTATCTTATATAAGCAGCAATCAATACGTTGTGAAAATATTTCTCGTGCCATTTCAATGGTCTGACAGGTTAATTTCCAACATAAAAATAGCGATTTGTATAACATAAACAATAAGAAACAAGATTAAACCAAAAATTAGTGATGAACAGTGTGGACTTGTGGAGGGAAAGGGCATACATAAAGCTATATATATTCTCAGGACACTATTAGAAAGAGCTATAGAAATAAAAACAGATCTGTACTTACGCTTTATAGATTACACAAAAGCAATTGACAATGTGAAGCATAATGAAATATTAAAAGTACTAAAATAACTAAACATCGACGGCAAAGATCTGCGAAAAATAAATAAAATATATTAGCAGCAAACAGCAGCCATAAGAATCAACAACTTTGTAGGAACATTTTAGTGTATAAAGCAAGGCTTCAGACAAGGCTGTGTATTGTCTCCTGATTTGGTTAGATGTCCGGGCACACGTATAACATACATACAATAAATTCTACCAACCAATCATATTATTTATATAAATGTTGATTCATGTTGTGTATAGTATGCTTTTACAACGGGAATGTTGAAGGGAAAGAGAGGCAGTGGAAAACCAAGAGAGAATACGCAGGACATTTATGGCATAAAGGAACAGGAGTACCAGAAATGATTGGCAACACACGACACAGAGGACTGTGGACAGACATGATCACCAACGCCACAATGAATTGACCATATGAGAAGTTTTCGTTCTATAGGAGTTATTTTAAGCGACTGAGCAGTGTTTGAAAATATTGCCGGTCCAAGTTTTGTATTTACCTATTATGTTGCATGAACTTTACAGAGGTTGAATACAAAACTTGGACCGGCAATATTTTCAAACACTGCACAGTCATTAAAAATACTTAAGAAAAAAAAAATAATTAAGCACAGTATAACGGTCCGATGTGTTTGTTATCTGATTCAGTGTCGAAAAGTATATATCGCTAAGTACGCCCTAACATTCAGAAAGAAGGACGATATATCACTATAATAGGGCCATTGTGTTACTTGTTTTGTTTTTCGTGGTATCTTCCGTAATTTCAAAGCTCAGTGAATGGACATTTACATTATAACACTAGTTCATTTGATTATGTGCCATGTTTTGCCAAACCTAGGTTTTGTTTGCCAATGCATTACTAATGTGACGGAAAGCCACTTAATCACCACTGTGGAATATGCCCATTCAACCAAATCCAAATAAAATATTTACGGGGGGGGGGGGCAATAAAAATTTGGCCTCGTTCAACCTGCTTCTGCAGCGTCGGTTATAATCGATGTTCTTTCCATTCTTTGTTCTCTGTCGAGTTAGTTCTGAACAGGACTAGTTATATTTTCTCCTCTGTGCACTTCAGGTTCGGTTGAGTCTTAAATTGATCACGCAAACTAGTATTTTCATTATTGCGTTGAATTAGTCTTAATGAGGACCGGTCCTTAGAAGAACCTGCCATAATCTGTAGCCATTGCCATTTAGTCTGAACAGATACTTGTATTGATGTCACGGTTTTAAGGTGTCAAAGGCACTGGGGTCGACTTCATGCCTGTGTTTGAAGATGTTAAAGGCACTGGGGTGGACTTCATGCCACTGTTTGAAAGTGTTAAACGTACTGGGGTCGACTTCATGCCACTGTTTAAAGATGTTAAAAGCACTGGGCTCGATTTTATGCC
>OY992893.1:83606149-83691149 GCA_963921405.1 Cepaea hortensis
AAACTCACAGCTCACAGTGTCGCGCCACGCACTCACTCAGTAGCAGGGCGACGGAATCATCAAGCCTCCTTAGTCGCCTCTTACGACATGCGTGGTAGGCTACAGTGTTGCTATTCTTTGCTTCCCTTATGAGCCCCGGCAACACACGGGAGAATAAAAATGTGTACAACTATAAACATTAGTAAAACAATAAAAATTAGTAAAACATTAAGTATTAGTAAAACATTAAGTATTAGTAAAACATTAAGTATTAGTAAAACAATAAACATTAAAAAACCAAACTTAGAGGTTTGCATGGCAGAAAGGATAAGAGCGCTTGCTCGTAAGCTTCTGGTACGCTGAGGGAAGGGTACTTCTACATGGGTCAGTTAGACATAAATGTGATTTTTCGTTCAGAAAGCTAAGGCAAATAATAGAATGGAAAATTGTATAGAAAAGGATATGCAACATTAAAACAAAATTTATTTTAATGCTAACCAGACAAAATATACGCATTCTAAATTTATACAGAACACCAGAGCTCCCCATTGGTAGAAAGTATCTGAATACAAAGTTATAGGCCTCATCTTTGTTATAAATAAAGTCTTGAATTCTTATAATGAGAAGGTGAAGAAAGAGGTGGAAGAAAAGAAGTAGTAGAGAATGAGAAAGTAGTTGTGGTAGTTGCAGTAATAGTGGTTGTGGTGGTGTTAGCGAAGAAGAAGAATAAGCAGACGGAGGAGAAGGCGTTGAGAAGTAGGATGAGATCGTTGTAGTAACTGCGGTTCTTTAACATTCTAAACCCAGAACATATACATACAGCCGGATGTTTACAGTGTGTGTAGATTCTGCTGTCTGCAGATGGTTCAGTCCGGTCAAGGTCGTAAATTGTGCATCGCACGCCACCAGCCCAGCGAGATTCATGCCCCAACGACCTTCAAAGTCGGGAGATGCAGTGAAAGACACATGGAAGCCACTTCACAGAAACTCAAAAACTGCAAATATAACAGGATGGGTACGTCTAGGGAAGGAGGATGGGTATGTCCAGGGAAGGAGGATGGGGTGAAACAGGCGCGAATTAACTATCTCCAGTGAACCAGACAAAGGTTCAGAACCATTATGCTCAATGGTCAGATATGGATCGTTTGGGAAGTCTTCAGACAGATTTATTGAATATACTGAGTCTTTTCCGCGTGAGTAAAGTCGCACGCGTAGAATCCAATATCGTATTTCATCAAGCTTCTTAACGATTGGCATGGCCGATTATGCTGCTCCACATCTTGTGAACTACAAAAGCATGTATGAATTCGTTGCTATATTGTTATAATACTATTTATTCAAGATGTGTTTGAAGAATCTTATTGCCGTTGCTAGAATGTTCTTGTCTAACTAGTTTAATTTAGTTTAGTCGTTGGATCAACATCGCGGCACACGGTTCAACCCATAAGTGCTCTGTTTTCCTCCTGACTCAAATATGAGTCTGGAGAAACTCAGCTCAATGCACGAACTCCGTTGCGTCGGCAAGGATCCTGAAAATCTTGGGTAGATTTTTAACTCGAAATTTTGCCCGGGCAGCGCCGTTAGGCTACTCTTTTTCGATTTCCAACTGCCAGGGGATTTTTTACGTGCGCAACAATACACACGGGCGTCCGATCTCACTACCCAGAGACCAGGAGAAATTTTATTACTGGAGGTCCAGGTGGATTTTTTAAATAAATCCCGGTCCTCACCGGGGCCTGAACCCGGGACCTCCAGCACTCGAGGCGGATACCATACCTCGAGACCACTCAGCCCCTTGTCTAACTCAGTATTTGAAGTCATTCTTTCCCAAATTAATATTCCACTGGGGTAAACCAATGTTTGTAATCGTCTGATGATAATTTCCCGTAATAACTGCTTACATTTCAACACTTTGTATCTGTAATTTGATCTCATCTTTCCATTCCTTGCTTTCTGTAATATGGTCTAATCGTTATCTTTCCATACTTTGCTTTCTGTAGTACGTTATTGTCTTTGTGTTTTGCATACTTTGCTTTCTACAGTGCATTCTTAGTTTGCTGTTTCTTTATTTGTATGTAATACTTAATTATATAAAACATCTGTCCATACTTTGATTTTCTGTAATACTTCTAATCTTTCCATTCTTTGGTTTTCTCTACTATGCTCTAATCTTACTATACTTTGTTTTTCTCTAATACATTCTAACCGGTCTATACGTTGTATTTCCTGTAATACGTTACTATCTTTTTATACTTTTTATTTCTTTAATACTTTCTAATCTTTCCATACCGGTCTCCCTGGCCTAGGAATTAACGTTTTTCTAGTTAATCCAGTATATTCTCGTGAGGAACGTAACCTGCGTGAGAATCGGTAGAGGTTCTCGCTTCGTTGGTAACTTACGGGGTATGTGAACCGGTCGCCCAGAAAGCAATGGCAAACTACTGAGCGTAATCTTGCCTAGTACATCAACAGCAGCTGAAAGATGCTGGTGTTGACTGCAACGTCCTGTAAAGGAATATCCAATGTAAAAAATAATAATAATCTTTCTATACTTTGTATTTCTTTAATACGTTCTAATCTTTCTATACTTTGTATTTCTTTTATATACTTTGTATTTCTTTAATAATATTTCTATGCTTTGTACTTCTTTAATATACTTTGTATTTGTTTAATATACTCTGTATTTCTTTAATACTTTCTAATCTTTCTATACTCTGTATTTCTTTAATACTTTCTAATCTTTCTATACTTTGTATTTCTTTTATATACTTTGTATTTCTTTAATAATATTTCTATGCTTTGTACTTCTTTAATATACTTTGTATTTGTTTAATATACTCTGTATTTCTTTAATACTTTCTAATCTTTCTATACTTTGTATTTCTTTAATACGTTCTAATCTTTCTATACTTTGTATTTCTTTTATATACTTTGTATTTCTTTAATAATATTTCTATGCTTTGTACTTCTTTAATATACTTTGTATTTGTTTAATATACTCTGTATTTCTTTAATACGTTCTAATCTTTCTATACTTTGTATTTCTTTTATATACTTTGTATTTCTTTAATACGTTCTAATCTTTCTATACTTTGTATTTCTTTAATACGTTCTAATCTTTCTATACTCTGTATTTCCTGTAATGACGAGTAGAGCAAGGATGGACACAGGACATTGCAGATTCTCAGAAATGAGGATACATGAAGCGGGAAAATTATAAGAGATGGAGGCACTTGTTGGTGGACTCGATGAGAGCGACGTTCTGCAGAGAATCAGCTACACGATGAGATGCCCAACATGTCCCAGTACTGTGCTGTGATGTCAGTTCCTAAATCAATCAATCAAACAATCAATCAATCAGTACTTTCTTTTACATGACGCCTGGGGTTGAGTCTGTTATGAGTAATACTTTTATTTTTTCTAGATGAGAATCCAGTTTTGGTTCTTCAGCTGTGTTCTTTTTTAACCCTCAGCTGGATGGTGTTGAAGGGGTTGCAAACGCAATTCTTAATTCCGCATACCGCGCTTGAAACACGGCTACAGGGGCGATTTGGAAGCAGGCAATGTTGCGCTGATTTTAATACATTGGTATGTGTGCCGGTTGTTCAGAAATCAATGGCAAACTGCTGAACGTAAACTTGCCAAGAAATCACAAATAGCCAAACAATGCAGGTTTGATCCACAGCGCCAATATAATGTAGAGAGATATGAACGCAGTACAACTTGCTGTCAAGGCACATGATGATGATGATAATTATGATGGTGGTGATGATGATTATGATGATTGTTACCTTACTACTTTACTGGTATCGCTGATTGGATTGGTAGGTCTGTAGTTATGGCATACACGGAAAATCCATTTTTATGATAATACCCAAAAACCGCAGTCCATTAGCCGGCCATTCACCTGTCTGCCAGATCGTATTTCAGATTGTAGTTAGCTAGTCCTGGGAGAATCTCGACCATGCATAGAAAGCTCTTTGTGGTGATGTTATCATCGTCAGCTGCTTTTCCGTTCTTTATGGCGTGTAGCTACCCGGACGCATTCAGCATCATCATGTGCATTCCCATATAGCGTGGGCGCTCTTTTTTTTCGTTAGCTCGTTTTGAACTCAATCGTAGTTCGTACACGTAGTTCATGTGCTCTGGACTGACCTTTGCATGTTGATTAGCTTTCCATATTAACAGTGTCCCTCGCTATTACGCGAACTCACTCCGAGTTTAGTGGTATTTGTAATTCACGTCCCTAAATAAAGAACGAGAAGTCAATATTTTAGTCCAAATGACCGATGTAGGGGTTGAACCAGCTATCTCGACATCAGCACATCGTATGTTTAAGAACGAACGCTCTTATCCATGCAGGCAGGGTGACCACCATAGGCCCTCATGGTTCACGAGAAATCTCGTTCACTGATGTTGTCAAATCTCGTCCATTGATGTTGTCAGATCTCGTTCATTGATGTTGTCAGATCTCGTTCATTGATGTTGTCAGATCTCGTTCATTGATTTTCTCAGATCTCGTTTATTGATGTTGTCAGATCTCGTCCATTGATTTTCTCAGATCTCGTTCATTGATGTTGTCATATCTCGTTCATTGATTTTCTCAGATCTCGTTTATTGATGTTGTCAGATCTCGTTCATTGATGTTGTCAGATCTCGTCCATTGATGTTGTCAGATCTCGTTCATTGATGTTGTCAGATCTCGTTCATTGATGTTGTCAGATCTCGTTCATTGATGTTGTCAGATCTCGTTCATTGATGTTGTCCGATCTCGTTCATTGATGTTGGCAGATCTCGTTCATTGATTTTCTCAGATCTCGTTTATTGATGTCAGATCTCGTTTATTGATGTTGTCAGATCTCGTTCATTGATGTTGTCCGATCTCGTTCATTGATGTTGTCAGATCTCGTTCATTGATGTTGTCAGATCTCGTTCATTGATGTTGTCAGATCTCGTTCATTGATGTTGTCCGATCTCGTTTATTTATGTTGTCAGATCTCGTTTATTGATGTTCTCAGATCTCGTTTATTGATGTCAGGTCCCGTTTATTGATGTTGTCAGATCTCGTTCATTGATGTTGTCAGATCTCGTTCATTGATTTCCTCAGATCTCGTTTATTGATGTTATCAGATCTCGTTCATTGATGTTGTAGGATCTCGTTTATTGATATTGTCAGATCTCGTTTATTAATGTTCTCAGATCTCGTTTATTTATGTTGTCAGATCTCGTTCCTTGGTGTTCTCAGATCTCGTTTATTTATGTTCTCTGATCTCGTTTATTTATGTTCTCAGATCTCGTTCATTGATGTTCTCAGATCTCGTTTATTGATGTTCTCAGATCTCGTTCATTGATGTTGTCAGATCTCGTTTATTGATGTTCTCAGATCTCGTTTATTGATGTCAGATCTCGTTTATTGATGTTGCCAGATCTCGTTTATTGATGTTGTCAGATCTCGTTCATTGATGTTCTCAGATCTCGTTTATTGATGTTGTCAGATCTCGTTTATTGATGCTGTCAGATCTCGTTTATCGGTGTTGTCAGATCTCGTCCATTGATGTTGTCAGATCTGGTCCATTGATTTTATATATATCATTTCTCCTACTGACATTTCTCCCA
Source organism: Cepaea hortensis (assembly GCA_963921405.1). NCBI lineage: Eukaryota > Metazoa > Mollusca > Gastropoda > Stylommatophora > Helicidae > Cepaea > Cepaea hortensis. The sequence goes on from OY992893.1 coordinate 83,611,745, forward strand.
TGACATAGTCTTGGACTATCAAGTATAATTTCTCTCGCTTTGCTTCTATTTCTTTTCATTCGTCACGGTGTTCTCCAGTGTGTGCCTGCTCATTATTTAACCTTGTCTATAATCTGTCTATTGTCTATTGTCTATAATCTGTCTAATTGTCTATAATTTGTCTTAAATGTTCTGTTCTATTGCACACACAGAGCGCGAAAGACGTAAGATAGTGCATGATGGTGGAAATGACCATGTTTTCACATGCATCCACTGTGGACGAACATTTACAGCGCAAAGTAGGCTCATCACCCGCATTCACCACCGCCATGGGTTGTAGTTATTATGCCTTTTTGAAGTACAATGTAACAAACTATCGTCTGCCAAGACGACAAGGTGCCAAATGAATGAATGTTCTATTGTCAGTAGCTTCTCCCAGGCAATCTGTGTTAGTGATTCTGAGTGTGAAAGGAATTCATAACAGTCGCACCACAAACTATTATCTCCGCTGCCTCCAATCTATTCCTAGTTTGTTCGTTTACATTTATTACGCCTTAGGTGATGATACTTCACTACATAATGTATCTATGCATATTAGATGATGATACTGTAGTTGCCAATTTACTTCTATATATTATGTAGTGGTATTGTAGTTGGCAAGAGAAGGTCAACCAGAGAGACGAATGGAGACGGATTGTATCTGCAGCAAAGAACCTCAATGGCTCGGATCGCTGAAGACGAAGAAGAAAGAAGATTGTAGTTGACAATTTACTTCTACAAATAAGGCGGTAACATATTAGAACACAACTTACCTCTACATATTAGGAGATGATAATGAAATACACACACTATCTCTATATATTAAGTAGTGAGATTTTAGTGTACAATTTACTTCTGCATATTTAGTGATGATATTTTAGCATGGAGCAGCCTCGTCCGGTAGGGGTAGTCATGTGCATCAGAAGACTCTAGACCGTCATCAGGCTACAGAGTGCAAAAGAGTATCACCATTGAAAGCAAATCCACGACTATTGTGATCGAGTGAGATGGCAGAACATGATCCCCCACGCTTATCGGCATGGCACCTCTATATATTAGGTATATTCTAGTACATAATTTACTTCTATTTATTAAGTAGTGATATTCTCATCTCATCTCATCATGTTCCTCTTGTACCTTGCGGTGTCGAAGTGAAGTATAAACAGCGAGAGAGTGCCCGTTTGTGAGGCATCATGTAAGTGTCTAAATGTGACGATGTGTGTGTGAGTGTGTATGTGGAGGATGTGTGTGTGGGGATGTATGTGTGGAGGGGTTGTGAATGGGGGATATGTATGGGTGGATGGGGGATGTGTGGTGGGTGGGAGTGTGTGTGGGTGAGGGATGTGTGTGGGTGGGGGATATTTAGGTGGATGGGTAAAAGTGTGGAGGTGTTGGTTGTGGGGGGTTGTGTTGGTGGGGAATGTTTATGTGGGTGAGGGATGTGTGGATTGAGGTATGGGTGTGTAATGGGTGTGAGGATGTGTGTGTGGGTAGGAGATATGTCTATGTGGGGGGTGTATGGGTGGGTGGAGAATGTATGTGTGAGTGGTGAGGGTGTTTGTAAGTGGGGGTGGGCGGGGGTGGGGAGATGTGTGTGTGGGTGAGAGATGTGTGGGTGGGGTGTTGTGTGGGAGGGGAGACGTCTGTGGGTGAGGTGTGGGTGGGGGATGTGTTATTAGGGTAGGTGGGGGTGTGGGTAGGTAGATGGAAGATGTATGTGATGTATGTGTTCATGGATGTGTGGGGGATGTGTGGGTGTGAGTGGTTGAGGGATGAGTAAATGTGTGGATGGATGTGTGTGGGGGATGATTGTATGGGTGGGGCATGTGTGTGGGTGGGGATGTGTGTGGGGCTTATATGTGGGTGGTGGATGTGTGTGTGGTGTGTATGTGGGTGGGAGGTGTGTGTTTGGCTGGGTGGTTGGGGGTGTGTGGGTGGGTGGCGTAGAATATGTGGGTGGGTGAGTGTTGGTGGTTGGAGGATATATAGAGAGTTGAACGCATGTATGTCATGTTACGTGCTATTCCAAGTTTTTTTTTTTCTGTATACTCATCATTCATGCTATCATTTTTACTGCCACTTGATTTACTACCATGTACTGACAAAAATTTGTGCACTGCTTATTCCATCATGTTTATGTCAATTTTAGGAATCAACTTATTGAATCGTATCACTATTTTTTTTTTTATGTTACACAATGTATGTGCATAATTTGCTCTCCATTTTTTACATTTTTGTGAGAATGCTCACGATAATCGTCAGTGTGTGTGTGTGTGTGTGTGTGTGTGTGTGTGTGTGTGTGTGTGTGTGTGTGTGTGTGTGTGTGTGTGTGTGTGTGTGTGTAAAGCGTGGAAGTTTGTTCACACTAGCTTTAGTGATTTTGTGAGTCATCATGTATGTGTCAAGGTGTGAGGATTGTGTTTGCGTTGGAGGATGGGTTTGTGGGTGGAGGATGTGTGTGGGTTGGGAGATGTGTGTGGGTGGGGGATTTGTGTGTGGGTTGTAGATGGTGTGTGGGGGAGGCGTGGGTGAGTGGGAAGTTATGTGGATGAGTGGGGAATATGTGTGTGGATGAGGGATGCGTCTTGCGGGGATGTGTGTGGGTTAGTGGGTGTGTGTGTGGGTGATGGATGTGTGTATGAGTGATGTATGAGTGGGGGTATTGGATGGGTGTGTGGCGATGTGTGTAGGGGGTGTGTGGGGGATGGGTGTATTGGTTGGGGGATGAGTGTTGCTAATGTATATATGGAGGGGGAAGGTGGGAGATTTGTGTGTGTGTGTGTGGGGGGAGGGGTAGATGTGTGTGTATGGGTAGGAGATGTGGGTAGGAGATGTGTGTGGGAGTATGGGAGAAGTGTGTGTGAGTGTAGGATGCGTGAGGTGTGTGTGTGGGGAAATGTGTGTCTGGGTGGGTGGGGAGATGTGTGTATGGATGGGGCGTGTGTGGGTGGGGAATATGTGGGTGGGTGAGGGATGTGTGGGAAAGGGATGTGTGTTTGGGTTGGTGTGTTTTTGTGGGTAGTGGTATGTGTGGGTGTTGGCGGTTGAGGGATGTGTTGATAGGTGGTGTGTGTGTGTGTGTGTGTGTGTGTGTGTGTGTGTGTGTGGGCGGGGGTGTTGTGGCGTGTGTAGGGAAGTGGGGGATATGTGTATGCGTGGGGATGTGTTTGTGGGTGGGGATGTATGTGTGGTTGGTGGGGTGTATGGATGGATGTGAAATGTGTGGGTGGGTGGGAAAATGTGTGTGTGGGGATTTGTATGTGGATCGGAAGATAGGTGGGTGATGTGTGAGTGGGTGAGGTATGTGTGTGTATTGGTGCGGTGTGTGTTTGTCGAAGGGGTATGTGTGTGTGGTTGGGGTGTGTGATTCGGTGGGTGTATGTGGCGAGTTTGTGTAGGTTGGGGTATGCATAAGTGGAGAGTTGTGTGTGGGTGGGGATGTTTGTGTGGGTGCGAGATGTCTGGGTTGGTGAGGGGCTGTGTGAGTGGGTGGAGGGATGTGTGGTGGGTGGGGTGTGGGTATGGTTGGGTTATGTGTGAGTGGGTGAGGGATATGGTGATATTTTAGTACATAATTTACCTCTTCACATTAAGAGATGATATTTTAGTACATAATTTACCTCTTCATATTAAGTTGTGATATTTTAGTACATAATATACCTCTTCATATTAAGTGGTAATATTTTAGTACATAATATACCTCTTCATATTAAGTTGTGATATTTTAGTACATAATTTACCTCTTCATATTAAGTGGTAATATTTTAGTACATAATGTACCTCTTCAAATTAAGTGATGATATTTTAGTACATAATGTACCTCTTCATTTTAAGTGATGATATTGTAATACACTGAGCGAATCAAGCAAAGATGTTCTGTAGCAGAGAATTAAACTTTTCAGACTAGAGAATTAAATTTCCCAGACCACATAATTAACTTTCTCAGACCAGAGAATTAAACTTTTCGGAACAGAGAATTAAACTTCTCAGACCAGAGAATTACATTCCTCAGACCAGAGAATTATACTCCTCAGACCAAAGAATTAAACTTCTCAGACCAGAGAATTAAACTTCTCACACCAAAGAATTACACTTCTCAGACCAGAGAATAAAACTTCTCAGACCAGAGAATTAAACTTCTCAAACCAAAGAATTAAACTTCTCAGACCAGAGAATAAAACTTCTCAGACTAAAGAATTACATTTCTCATACCAGAGAATAAAACTTCACAGACCAGAGAATTAAACTTCTCAGACCAAATAATGTATCAGTATGTCTGAACGGATAAGAACGTGTGTTCTTAAACATCCGGTGTGCTGATGCCGAGATAAACGGTTAAACCCCTACATTAGACAGTTTGACTAAAATGTTGACCTCTCGTCCTTGACTTGGGGACGTAAATTACAAGTACTTCTGAAGTAGAAGTGAGATCTCCTATTAATAGGGGAAGCTAATCCACGCACAAAATTCAGTCCAGCACTACTACACGTAGTGTGAATGGACTACGCTTGAGTTCAAAGCGAGCGAGCGCATATAAAAAGACCAAAGAATTACACTTATCAAACCAGAGAATTAAATTTCTCAGACCAAAGAATTAAACTTCTCAGACCAGAGAATTACACTTCTCGGAAAAAAGGATTACACTTCTCAGAACAAAGAATTACACTTCAGAGACGAGATAATTAAATTTCTCAAATCAGAGAATTAAACTCCTCAGACCAAAGGATTAAACTTCTCAGACCAGATAATTAAACTTCTTAAACCCCAAAATGTAACTTCTCAAACCAGAGAATTAAACTTCTCGAACCAGAGAATTAAACTTCTCAGACCACAAAATTAAATTTCTGAAACCAGAGACTTAAATTTCTCAGACTAGGAAATTACACTCATCAAACCATAGAATTATACTTCTCAGACCGGAGAATTAAACTTCTAAAACCGGTGAATTAAACTTCTCAGTTGGAGAATTAAACTTCTCAAACCAGAGAATTAAACTTCTCAGATCGGTGAATTAATCTTCTCAGATAGAGAATTAAACTGCTCAGAACAAAGAATTAAACTTCTGAAACCAGAGAATTATACTTCTCAAACCAAAGAATTAAATGTCTCAGACCGGAGAATTAAACGCTGACTTTACACCTTCGGAAGCCACCACGCTATAATAATAACCCCAGCCAAGGGAATTCTAGCAAATGAATGGTATCACTGGCTTGAAGGTCCTCCTTGTCCCCAGGCGATGTCCTGATGAGGAGGACAAGGATGACTACCGAGTGATAGAAAGTGGAAGCTGCTGGGGACATTAAACCAAACTGCACGCGGAGTTTGCTCGAAACAATACTTATTTTGTTGTCTTAAGGACGTGTCTTCAGACTACGTAATGCCACCTCATGCTGACTACAATAGGTTGTTTGTTTCTGCTTCGCCTTTGTTTTTTGCAGTCTCTTTCGTGTCTTCTCGTTTCTTCCGTGTCTTTGGTATTTGTAATTTTTTTTTCTGTCGGTCTTTCGTATATTTGATTGTACTTTGTATATATTTACTTTTTTGTGTTTACTGTGTCTGTCCGTCTTATCGTTCTTTCTTTCTTTCTTTCTTTCTTTCTTTCTTTCTTTCTTTCTTTCTTTCTTTCTTTCTTTCTTTCTTTCTTTCTTTCCTTCTTTCTTTCTTGCTTTCTTTCTTGCTTTCTTTCTTTCTTTCTTTCTTTCTTTCTTTCTTTCTTTCTTTCTTTCTTTCTTTCTTTCCTTCGTTCATCATTTTAAATGTTCTGACAAATATTTTGACTGCGTGATTTATGCTTTGTCTATTTGAATTATATAATATTTTATCAGAAGGTGTATTTTCGCTACGTGCAATTTGTTGATGTGAAAAACGAAATAGTTCCTATGATACGCGTAGCATTTGTAATTACAAACTTAAACACGTTTAGCCCACATAAAAAGATGCTAAAACCGTCGATCTATCGCTATCTACCTGCCTGCCTGTCTGCCTGCCTGCCTGCCTGTCTGTCCGTCTGTCTGTCTGTCTGTCTGTCTGTCTGTCTGTCTGTCTGTCTGTCTGTCTGTCTGTCTGTCTGTCTGTCTGTCATCTCTCTCTGTTTTGGTATCTGTCTATCAATCTCACATCTATCTCTCTCGTTACATCTCTGTCTGTTTAGTACCCAGTCTGTCTGCCTTTGTATTTGTCTGTACGTGTCTGCCTTTTCCTCTGCAAAGATAAGAAGGGCAGAATGTCGGTCAGGCCTGAGATCAAACATCATAACCCTTTGAAAATAAAGTTCGTTCGTTCGTTCGTTCGTTCATTTGTCCGGTCTTTCTTTATAACACGAAACAAATACAACAACAACAAAATAGTCAACAGGTTCACTTGTCCAGAAAGACAATAACGCGTATAAGCCTATAAGCTAACGGAAAAGACACAAAACTGACGGAGCCATGGAAATAGCTCCCCTGGGGGTCCCATAATGTAGGGCACTCGAATTTATGTTATGGGCAGTCAGGGCAACACGGCAACGCAGTGTATCAACAGATATTTGGAAACTGACGATGGAGAATATGTTGGTGTCATCTCGACTGCTGAATTTCACAGCAGTGTATTATTGTGAGTGCCATCGGATACACAAGCTATTTATACGTTATTTAGAGTTATGCTAGGCCGACGGAGTTGCCATGAGGTGACGATCGAGATTCGCAATCGCACATGCCGATTTAAAACACAGCTGCGTTAGTTAATTAGTTAGTCAGTCAGTCAGTCAGTCAGTCAGTCAGTCAGTCAGTCGGTCGGTCGGTCGGTCGGTCGGTCGGTCGGTCGGTCAGTTAGTTAGTTAGTTAGTTAGTTAGTTAGTTAGTTAGTTAGTTAGTTAGTTAGTTAGTTAGTTAGTTAGTTAGTTAGTTAGTTAGTTAGTTAGTTAGTTAGTTAGTTAGTTAGTTAGTTAGTTAGTTAGTTAGATAGTTAGTTAGTTAGATAGTTAGTTAGCTAATTAGTTTGATAGTTAGTTAGTTAGTTAGTTAGTTAGTTAGTGTCAAGCCTGTGTCCTTAGTACTCTTCTCTATGGCAGTGAAACCTGGACAACTTACTCACACCAAGAGAACAATTTAAACAGCTTTCATATGCGGTGTCTGCGAAGAATTCTTGGTATTAAGTGGCAAGACAAAATCACAAATACTGAAGTATTGGAAAGATCAGGTTGTGTGACAGTTTATTCCATGCTCAGTCTTCGTAGACTTAGATGGATAGGACATCTTAGGCGGATGGATGATGGTAGAATACCAAAGGATATCTTTTTTGGTGAATTACAGATGGGTAAGAGATCTCAGGGTCGGCCTCTACTACGATACAAAGATGTGTGTAAGCGGGACATGATTGATACAGGCATTGATAATGCACATTGGGAGCAAGTCGCCGCTGAACGTGTTGCATGGAGGGCAAATATCAGAAATGGAATAAAGTCAAAGGAGAAAATTATTGCAGAAAAGTCACACACCAAGCGTTTGAGACGTAAGATGGTGCATGATGGTGGAAATGACCACGTGTTCACATGCACCCACTGTGAACGGACATTTACAGCGCAAATTGGCCTTATCAGTCACACTCGCTACCGCCATAGTTAAAAGTTATTATGCCTTTTTAAAGCACAAACTATCGTCTGTCAAGACGGCAAGGTGCCAATGTGTAGTTAGTTAGTTAATTAGTTAGTTAGTTAGTTAGTTAGTTAGTTAGTTAGTTAGTTAGTTAGTTAGTTAGTTAATTAGTTTGATAGTTAGTTAGTTAGTTAGTTAGTTAGATAGTTAGTTAGCTAATTAGTTTGATAGTTAGTTAGTTAGTTAGTTAGTTAGCTAGCTAGTTAGTTAGTTAGTTAATTAGTTAGTTAGTTAGTTAGTTAGTTAGTTAGTTAGTTAGTTAGTTATTTAGTAAGTTAGTTAGTTAGTTAGTTAGTTAGTTAGTTAGTTAGTTAGTTAGTTAGTTAGTTAGTTAGTTAGTTAGTTAGTTAGTTAGTTAGAACGGATGAGTAAGTGGGTGGTTGATTGGCTGGCTGGCTGGTTGGTTGGTTGGTTGGTTAGTTTGTAAGTTAGTTAGATAGTTAGTTAGCTAATTAGTTTGTTAGTTAATTAGTTAGTTAGTTAGTTAGTCAGTCAGTCAGTCAGTCAGTCAGTCAGTCAGTCAGTCAGTCAGTCAGTTAGTTTGTTAGTTAATTAGTTAGTTAGTTAGTTAGTTAATTAGTTAGTTAGTTAGTTAGTTAGTTAGTCAGTCAGTCAGTCAGTCAGTTAGTTAGTTAGTTAGTTAGTTAGTTAGTCAGTCAGTCAGTCAGTCAGTCAGTCAGTCAGTCAGTCAGTCAGTCAGTCAGTCAGTCAGTTAGTTATTTAGTTAGTTAGTCAGTCAGTCAGTCAGTCAGTCAGTCAGTCAGTCAGTCAGTCAGTCAGTTAGTTAGTTAGTTAGTTAGTTAGTTAGTTAGTCAGTCAGTCAGTCAGTCAGTCAGTCAGTCAGTTAGTTAGTTAGTTAGTCAGTCAGTCAGTCAGTCAGTCAGTCAGTCAGTCAGTCAGTCAGTCAGTTAGTTAGTTAGTTAGTTAGTCAGTCAGTCAGTCAGTCAGTCAGTCAGTCAGTCAGTCAGTCAGTCAGTCAGTCAGTTAGTTAGTTAGTTAGTTAGTTAGTTAGTTAGTTAGATTGGATAGGTAAGTTAGCGGTTGGCTGGCTGGTTGGTTGTTCTGTGGTGCTTGACTGTTAATCTTTGGGTTCCGGCATAGAGCTCTGGTGTAGCGTGTCCCGGTTGGACTTGATGTTCTTGCAGTCTGGTCAAAGTTGCAGCCTCACATCTATCCTCTGAGTCATTGACTCGTCCCACCTCCCTGAGGGCGTTCATGATGTCAGCCTGGTCCACTACTCAACCCTTGCCTAGTGCAGCAAATCCCCAAGCCTACTGGCTGGTACGCCCCCCCCCTCCCCCCCCCCCCCCCACCGATGTCAACCTGAATATACTTATAAGAAGCAGGATCAAGATCTGTGGAGGGACACGAACGTTTACGCCTGGTGCCAGGGCACTTCAAGAATTTGATGGTGATCATTCCCAAAACGCTTCAAGGCACGGAACATGTTCTTTAGTATCTTACTATGGTGTTCATATCAGTAACACAGTATAGCTCATTACGCTAGACGGTCAGGAAATCTCGTAGTAAGATAATAAGGTGGATCACTTTATGTTCAAAGCCAAAGGATCTGTTCATTATGTCTTCTTTCTGATTCGTTATTTAAAGAACACTGATTAGTATTAGTAATTATATAGGTATTTAGCGACCTATATATATAGGTATAGAGCGACTGCAACAACTATAGGGGTATCTCACTTCTGTGTATTGTTGGAAAAGTATTTGCCAGAATTGTTCTGCGCAGACTTCAGGTCCTAGGAGATCAAGTCTACCCCGAATCACAGTGTGGTTTTCGACAGAACCGGTCTACCACTGATATGATATTCTCATTGCGACAAATGCAAGAAAAATGCCGTGAACAGAATCAACCACTGTTTATTGCCTTCATCGACCTCACAAAGGCATTTGATTTGGTCAGTCGTGAGGGTCTGTTCAAGGCACTAAAGAAGATTGGCTGCCCACCAACTCTTCTGTCCATTGTGGAATCGTTCCACACAGGCATGAAGGGTATAATCAAGTTTGATGGTGCAACTTCTGAAGAATTTGAAATCAAGAGTGGAGTTAAGCAAGGTTGTGTACTAGCTCCCACCCTCTTTGGAATATACTTTTCACTTCTACTGAAATATGCATTTCGTGATCAGGATGGTGGTATATACATTCACTCACGCTCAGATGGCGGCCTCTACAATGCTCAGAGATTGAAGGCTAAGACCAAAATTAGGAGAGTACTGATCAGAGAGTTGCTTTTTGCAGATGATGCTGCAGTTACGACCCACTCTGAGGAAGAATTGCAATGTCTACTATCTGCATTCTCCAATGCTTGTTCTGAATTTGGTTTAACAATTAGCAAAAAGAAGACACAGATTATGTCACAAGGTGCACATGGGGTACCATCAATCTTTATTGACGACGCCGAACTAGAGATAGTAGACCATTTTACATATCTAGGATCAGTGGTAAATAGCAAATTATCCCTAGATCAGGAAATCAACATCCGGATTGGTAAGGCAGCAACAACAATGAACAGGTTAAGAAAAAGAGTCTGGGAGAACAGGAAGCTTACTGCCAAAACAAAAGTCCTTGTCTATCAAGCCTGTGTCCTTAGTACTCTTCTCTATGGCAGTGAAACCTGGACAACTTACTCACACCAAGAGAACAATTTAAACAGCTTTCATATGCGGTGTCTGCGAAGAATTCTTGGTATTAAGTGGCAAGACAAAATCACAAATACTGAAGTATTGGAAAGATCAGGTTGTGTGACAGTTTATTCCATGCTCAGTCTTCGTAGACTTAGATGGATAGGACATCTTAGGAGGATGGATGATGGTAGAATACCAAAGGATATCTTTTTTGGTGAATTACAGATGGGTAAGAGATCTCAGGGTCGGCCTCTACTACGATACAAAGATGTGTGTAAGCGGGACATGATTGATACAGGCATTGATAATGCACATTGGGAGCAAGTCGCCGCTGAACGTGTTGCATGGAGGGCAAATATCAGAAATGGAATAAAGTCAAAGGAGAAAATTATTGCAGAAAAGTCACACACCAAGCGTTTGAGACGTAAGATGGTGCATGATGGTGGAGATGACCACGTGTTCACATGCACCCACTGTGAACGGACATTTACAGCGCAAATTGGCCTTATCAGTCACACTCGCTACCGCCATAGTTAAAAGTTATTATGCCTTTTTAAAGCACAAACTATCGTCTGTCAAGACGGCAAGGTGCCAATGACAATGATAGGTATTTAGTAGCATGTACGTTGTAGAACCTCGCTCCCAAAACAACCTTCCGAAAACTTCTCTGTGATAAGCAAGATGCCCCGCGTCCGATATACCCATCTGGAGATCATCTGCCACATCCTGCACCCATCTTCTCTTTGGCCTTCCTCTCTTCCCAGGCAGTTAGCCTCCATTATTATTCTCTCCAAACTTTCATTACGTCTCAAGTGACCAAAATATTTCAATTTTTTTGTTTTATCGTCTTTTAGTAGCCAACCTTCTTCAATATTCAGCTCTTAAATTGTGGATGAATTTGTTCTAGTCTGTATCCCAGATATTCTTATAACCCGTCTATAACATTTATATTCAAAGGTATTTATGAGCTGTTCAGCTTGTTTAGTAAGTACCCAAGTCTCACAGGCGTATGTTGCAATGCGAAGGATGCATGCTCTTAAAAATTTAATTTGTGTAGTCTGTCTGTCCTACGCCACAGTTTATTCAGTTGGTTTAGTTAGTAAAGAGCAATAGATATTCGTCTTTTATTTATTTTCACTGTGTCACCATTGTTGGTAATTATTGACGCAGGATATTCAAAATTTTCCACCACCTCCATTTTTTCCTCATTAACATATATTTCTTTCTCCATATTAGTTTTATCCGTATGCATTATCTTTGTTTTTGCTAAGGTTGAGTTGGGTTGAGTTAGGAACCGACATCACTGCACTCAGGACATTCCCATATGTGCTCCGTCCCCTCGTTCAACAGCCAGCGAAAAGTCATACTACTGATCGTTCCCACCACTAACTGATTAAACGTTCTCCTGGTCTTCCCTCTTAGTTATGAGGTTCTTCCAGAACCCCTGCCGATCCCCCGCAATCTCATTCTTTCCACATATGGGTTCTCAATCTGTTCCTCCGCCTTCTCCACCTGGTCCCACAAGCGCACGACCACCTCCCCCTTGTCCATGGGCAAACTACCACCAAGAGGTGCCCACCCTGCTAGCCTATCAGCCTGTTCATTCCCCCGTACCCCCGCATGGCCAGGGCAAAATATCCATACAATTCTCACAATCTGTGACCTCTGAAGCGACGAGAGCCATTCCACACGAAACATTCCTTTCTCCACCTTACTAAACATACTAAGTTTGTTTTTGCTAAGTTAAAATATAAGTTGTGATTTTGACTATTCTTTTGGGTTGAGGTTTTAGTTTTCTATAGGTAATCGGTAATAATGTTGTTCACTAAGGGAATAAAAATACTGACCACATATATCTCTGTGCATTCAGGCCTACAAAACTGCCAAGATCCTAACGCTTCATACATCCACGGCAGGTTATTGCTGCTGGATAGCTTTTTAAGCCAATAAAGTGACTTAGCAAGACATTTTAAATAATGTCTTGTAAATTATGCTTGCTTTCGACACCTGTTTTACATTGCTGTTCTGGTATTTGTCGGCAATTCAGTTTGCTCTGATTCTCTCCTAGGCGAGCAATCCCAACGTGTCGTACGTTAAGTTAATGCTCACATTTGCGTTGTAGTGGGTGCGGATTCAAATAACCGGCTCTCCAATCCAAGTGAACAACTCGGGACAAATGTCTCGTTTAGGCTGATTAAAGACAACGTTCCTGGACACACAAGTGCACAGCTGGAAGTGGCTCGTTGAAAAGTAGATGTAGGCAGACTCGGTACCCCCAAGGAGTTGTAAGGAGGCTTTAGATACCTAGATTTACGTATATTAAATAACTACTTAGCAGCGCAGTTTTCCTCATTGACAGTCTCCCATCCCTGGTTAATATAACGATTCCCCCACCAAGTGCCGTAAGTAATATGTGAACACACATAATTACATGAAAATATTCTAACTATGAGATAAACAGACATTTCTATCCATATCTCCAAACAACACCCCTGTCTCTACCATATTTACAAACATCTCCCCCTTTCACTAATTCTCTAAACATAACCCAGTCCTCTCTATGTCTTCAAACATATATCCCTTATCCCTTATATTTCTAAACAGTTCCCCTTTCTCTATCATATCTTCTAACATCTCCACTTCTATATGTCTCCAAATAGCTCTCCATTCTCTATCATGTCTCTAAGCATCTAACCCACCACTACTCTACCTTGTGACCAAATATTTACTTCTATCTTTCTTCCAAAAAATCGCCCATCACCCCATGCCTTTCTGCTTCTCTGCCTTTCCTCGAAACATCCCACCCATCTCTAACTTATCTCCAAACATCTCCCCGTTCTCAATCATATCACCGCATATTTCTCCGTCCTCTTCTTTTCTCCAAACATCTCCAATCCTCTATTCTATCCATAAGCAATGTCACCCGCCTGTGCCTTCCTCCTCGCATATCCTACTCTTTACCCGCTTCATAAACTCAATACTCACACAGAGAGCATCCCTACATACTTGAGCCATGCCTCATGTTCCCCAAACGATGCCGCAGTGGAGTAATTGCCTGCCTCGTGAGTCTATCAATGGATATCCCTCGAGGGATCGTGTTTAGTGTGTACACATATTTCATTCATCAAATACCCCTTTTCTGACCGTCTTTTCTTTGTAATATTCTTTAGGACAGTGCGTATCTTTCTCAAATGTTAGTTAATAGAATGCTAGCTATGACTTACATCCACTGACATGTGTGGAATGATAAAGCGTTAATATATACTAGATCAATTGTTTATTGGCTGTGCTGACATCATATTGCCATGCCGATAAGTGTAGGCGGTCATGTTTCGCTATATCACGCTATCACCATCGTCGTGGATCAGCTCTGTGTTCTTGTATCGACCATTTCACGCGGTCAAGCCATGCAGGTATTTATTTCTCTGCCTTCCCCTTGTTCTCTTTCCCTCAGTCATGCCAGATGTCAGCAAGTTCTCCAATTTAATTCTTCTCATAACGTGTTCAAAAAAAAGTGTGACTGTCTCTGTCTAATTTCTCTGAAAAATTTACTGTTTTTGTTTGTTTCTTGTAGAACTTGGTCATTGGTTTTTCTGTCTGTCCATAGAATTCTTTGAATTTTTCTCAGAAACCATAATTCCACAGCCATCAGATGTTTTTCAGCTTGTCTGCTCACTGCCAAAGCTTCACATCCATACAAAAGTACAATTTCTCTGTAGCACCGCATCACTCATTTTCTCATTGCAAATGACATCTTTTTATTGGTCAGTATGTTTTTCATCTTGCAAAAGGCTACCTATGCAAGGGCAATTCTTGTTCTAATTTCTTCAAGGCATCTCCCAACAGATGTTATACTGTTCCGAGATAATTGTACCGATTCACCTGTTTAAGAATATTCCCATTTACTTATATATTAATTACATTGTGGTATTTCCTTCTTCCTAGTGGCTACCATAAGCTGTGTCTTCTTACAATTAAATGCTAACCCTAGTTGCTCACTGTGTGCAACCGCATCTACTAAACGCTGCAGATTCTGCTCATTGTCTGCAATCAATACTGTATCATCCGCATATCTAATGTTATTGATGTTGCATCCCCCAATGGTGATTCCTTTCATATCTTCTACAGTTCTGAAAATATTTTTACAGTACATGCTCTTTCGGATGTGTCTCACGTTTCTTTTTAATTGCATAGGATCGGATCATATTGATTGTAAACGAGGGCCATTTTAATCGCTCTTCGAAACTGTCCTTTTGTCTTCTGACGCCTTCTAAACTACATTAGAACAGTCTCAACTCTGTGAACGAACTCTGTTCCTTCGGCGAGGAGCCATGTATGCGAATAGAACAGGATTTTCACAAATAAATACAAATATTATGTTATATTTTCTAATTGTCCGGGGTTGCCATCGTATGATCTTCACAAATAAATACAAATATTGTGTTATATTTTCTAATTGTCCACGGTTGCGATCATATGATCTTCACAAATAAATATAAATATTGTGTTAAATTTTCTAATTTTCCAGGGTTACAACCGTATGATCTTCACAAATTCATATACATATTGTGTTAAATTTTCTAATTGTCCAGGGTTACGATCGTATGATCTTCACAAATAAATATAATTATTGTGTTGAGTTTTCTAATTGTCCAGGGTTGCAATCGTATGATCTTCTGCTGCTAGCCTGTATTCATCACTCCACACTATTTGTTTCCATTGGAGCAGAAGTCGTAAACAACTCGGGCCAACCCATTCTATATTTTGCTATCACTTTCATCTCTCTCCTTCTCCTCCTCATATTATTCAACTCTGTATATAATTCTCATTCTCTTTTCCGAGTATATTTACATCTCTCTCTCTCTCCCTCTGTCCCCTCTCTCCCTCCTCTCTTTCTATCTCCCTCTCTCTTTTTATCTCTCCCTCTCTCTTTATCCCTCTAACTCTGCAATCTCTCCCTCTCTCTGCCCTCTCTCACTCTCTCTCTCTATCACTCTCTGCCTTTCTCTACTCTCTCTCTCCCTGCTTCTAGCTCTCTCTCCATCTCTCTCTCTCCATCTTTCTCCCTCTCTCTGCCTCTCTCTTCCTCTCTCTCCCTCTCTCTCTGCCTATCTCTATCTCCCTCTCCCTCTCTCTCATTCCGCCTCTCTCCCTCTGTCTGTCTCTATTTCTTGCACCTTGTGGGTTCTAGAGACAGAAATTTCTAGTTATACTTTTATCATTTTTCACAATATATGTCCTGTCCAGCTCAGAGTCTATTCTGCAGCTCTTGTTTGCTGGAATCGTGTCAAGCTCTGTTCCCAAGCTCAACATTCGTGATTCTGTCACACCCTTCAGCTCTTGTTTTCTGCTCAGACACCAGTAACTGAATGTTTGTAGTTTATAATTGCTGTGTTGTTATCCCCGTGTCTGGCCCATACTGCAGTACTGATTTAACGTAGAGTTAAATATTCTAAGCGTAGAGTTAAATATTCTAAGTGCTGCATGGAGTACCAGAGAATATGGCCGACACTAAAGGACTCCGAGGTCAGGCTAGACTGACACACAATCAGACTGCTACATGTGTCATTAGTATTGGGACTCTTCGTTGGCTGTTGAAGATGATCATGGAGCACAAATGGGGATGTGCAGAGTACTACGTTGTTGGTTCTTGACCCAACTCAATCCAACTCATCATATATATATATATATATATATATATATATATATATATATATATATATATATATATAATTGTGAAAATGCCCTTATATATGCTAGCTACAAATCCTTAAGGTGGGAATCAATGGCTGACAAAGCATGCAGAGATGGGTGGTCGTCGTAAATTTCATAAAGACTCCTCGGGTATGGCAAACAAAACAAGAAAGGAACAGTCATGTAAGAGTAAATCATTTCTCGTACTGAATATTCACAGCCAAAGTAAGTACCTCCTTTCCGACAATAAATGCTCCAGAAACAAGAGAAAAATCGAGAATAATTATAAAGGTAGAGATAATTTCCCCCGTGCATAAAGGTATAATTTCCCGGAAGATGGGGTATACTTTACCTTGAAAACGGGGTGTCTTTTTAATAGAACGTCGTGTACTTTTCTGGGAACCTGGGTTCAGCCAATGAAATTAAAACCATCGCGAGATGAAAATTATTAATTCTTCCGTGGTTTTATGTTCTGTTCGCCCTAGTTCGGCCTGCTGGGGAAACCGTACGAACTTATGAAGCGCGAGTATACACTGAATCAAGCATTGAAGAGCTGCGCCGGGCAAGAGTATACTTGACATACATCAATATATGTCTTGTTCTCTTGAAGCTGGGCTGCTATTTTTGGATGAGATATCGATCACATTAGTCATCCTCCGGGGTAGCACATCTTGTAAACAGAAAGTATGAATACTGAAGTAAGTGGAACATAAGATAGGGCGCGTGTAATGATTATCATCAGTTTCTTCTTTGTTATTAAAAGGAGCGATTTTGAGGTCTTAACGTGATGTTTTCAGTTGTATGTGTTTAATAGTCACAGTTTTAGCAGCTAGTCCAGAAATTGTTTTGTTATGTGGGTTTTTTGTATACACACATTGTTCCTTTATTTCTCAACATAATTTCCACCAATTTGATGCACTTATCCCATAGTTTTATAAGTTCTCACATACCGACTGCATAAATTTGCGTGCCCTGTTTTAATTTACCTGCCATCCCACAGAACTGTGTGACTTACTTATTGACTCGCCCGCGTAACTTTTTCTACCCAGATATGCACCGTTTTACGGGAAATCGCTAGGGGCTAAGTCCACTGAAAACCCACCTTGGCGGGAGACATTTTGCGAGTGACGCCGAAGTTGAATGTGAAGTAAAAACGTGGTTTAGGAAACAGAGCACGCAGTTCTATGCAGCCGGTTTGGGAGGACTAATAAAACGATGGGATAAGTGCATCAATGTTGGTGGAAATTATGTTAAGAAATAAAGGGACAATGTATGTATAAAAATAAACTGGTTTCAAGTTGTTATCCGATTTAGTTATTTTTCTACAGCCATTTGTCACTTACGAATTAACTTACCCTCGTATTTAATGAATGTAAAGAAAGGGATCAGCATCCACACCGAGAGTCGTATTGGGTATATGTGCTAGTCTAGTATTTTTATGAGATATCGTTCACATTAGTCATCCTCCGGGGTAGCACATCTTGTAAACAGAAAGTGTGAATACTGAAGTAAGTAGAACATAAGATAGGGCGCGTGTAATGATTATCATCAGTTTCTTCTTTGTTATTAAATGGAGCGATTTTGAGGAAGTAAGTAGAACATAAGATAGGGCGCGTGTAATGATTATCATCAGTTTCTTCTTTGTTATTAAAAGGAGCGATTTTGAGGTCTTAACGTGATGTTTTCAGTTGTATGTGGAAGAATTTTTATGCGGAAGAGCGCAATTGGGAGGGTACTAGCCTTATCCTAGTGCCAGGAAATGCAACCCAAAGACAAAATAAGTCATGGCAGGGCAGACCAGGCCCTAAGCCTTGGTTGGCAGCTGGTCTAGGATCGGAGCTCCGACAGGCGGACAGTTAGAGCATTGCTTTGCTGATCCGGCAGCTTCTGCAGCTTGTCTTGTTCCAGATTATAGGTGTCAACTTTCCTCTGGAGTGAACTAGGCAGGCCGAGAGAGGGATCATGCTGCTTGGGCAACACATGGTTTCTTTATTTTAGCCCAGGCTTTGTGCTATGGAGAGGCAATAACTCCATCCCTGGTCTTAACCGGTCTCGGAATCAAAGCGAGAGGCAACTGTTACGGGTTATAAGTCCTTGTCAGTTGGCGTAGACATGGGGCGCCACGCGTTGCCTCTGACGGTGGGAGACACCTACATGTGTCACTGATCAGCTACCGCCCGCCTCAAGCTGGGCATCCCCCAGCCAATTGGGTGCTGATCCGCCACAGCCTGCCTACTTCAATGGGTGCTTGGGGCTAGGACAAAATCTGAATATCAGGCTGTAAAACCAATGCACCAGGTAATAACAGAGCGTGAGAGACGTAAGATAGTGCACAATTGTGGAAATGACCATGTTTTCACATGCACCTACTGTGGGCAAACATTTGCAGCAAGAATTGGCCTTACCAGCCACACTCGCCACCGCCATGGATCGTAGTTATTAAGCCTTTTTGAAGCACAATGTACCAAACTATCGTCTGTCAAGACGGAAAGGTGCCAATGAGTATTTTTATAGACATCTAATGGCGGTGGAAATGTTGTTTCTGACCAAAATGCAAAGAATACCACCGACAGACAGAAAAACCAATGACCAAATCCTACAAGAAACACATGAAACCGTAAATTGATTAGAGACGTTATACATAGACTGTCAACATATTTTGGACATGTTATGAGGAGAAAAAAATTGGAGAACTTCGTGACAACTGGCAAGATTAAAGAGAAAAGAACAAGGGGAAGGCAGATAAGTAAATACTTGGATGGATTGACCACGTGGTGTGGTCGAGATGAGAACACAGAGCTGATCCACGACTCCGATGATCGTGTAAGATGGCGAAACATCACCGCCCACGCTTATTTGCATGACACATAATGGTGTTGAAAGTATGGTAGCAATTTCTTCACCGTGATCGTGTTGAAAACAACGAAAATTAAATATTTTGGTCACTTGAGACATCATGAGAATTTGGAGAGAACAATAATGGAGGGTGTATGTCTGGGAAGAGTGGAAGAGGAAGGCCAAAGAGAGGATGGGTGCAAGGTGTGGCAGACGATCTCCAGATGGGTGTATCGGACGCGGGACATCTTGCTTATGACCGAGAAGTTTTCCGGAAGCTTGTTATGGAGCAAGGTTCAGCAAAGTACATGCTACTGAATGAATGAATGAATGAATGAATGAATGAATGAATAAGGCGTATTGGTATATAGTGTTAGTCTTGTTTGTGTTTAGTCCAATCGCTGCTCCATTCATGGTGTGGTTACATTTACAACCGCATACCTGAATGTAACATGAAACACATTTTAGCCAGAATAGACTTGGGAACCCAGGTAATTTTTATTGTAAACTCTCACCAAGAGAAAGATTTAAACACATGACTACAGAGCCGGACGGCAAGTCTACTAGCCACTGCCCAAGCGCTAATCCCTGCAAGCAGTCATCACGTTTTTTTTTTTTTTTTTGTGAAATTGTCTCGAGGCAGTTTCCTTCTATACGAGTCTGTGATGTAGTGGCGTTATCACTTGTTGTAGGCCGGAGAGCAAGAACAAATAGATGGCCAGTCTTTGCCTCACTTTGGAAAATGACGAATCCAGGCGCCGAATGACGTCCGAACGTGCTCATAACATTACCAATGCAGTTCGCTATCAACTCCGCTAGCTGCTCGCCTTACAAGTAGTAAGGACACTAAAATATTTGAGGACTAGCATTTTGGGATTGCGGGTGTCTTGGTAGATTATTGGCTAAACGTTCACTTGGCAGTTCGGAGATCATCGGTTCAAATCCACAAGAGGGACTTTTAAAAAAAAATTGACATGAGTTCCGAGGTCAGCCTTGCTCAAAATGCGTACCTGAAAATATCAGAGGAAGTAAAGGCGAACGCCGCGCTAGTGACACATCAAACCGATAGTGCCCATTTGTTAAAAATAATGTGAGTCCTGAACCATATGTCCAATGGGCACTCTTCCGATTGACGGGTCTAAATAGTTCCGCAGTGAATAAGTCAGGGGTTAAGGGTTAGGGTTAGTGTTAAACTAACACTGACCCTAACCCTTAACCCTAACTTATTCACTGCGGAACTATTTAGACCCGTCAATCGGAAGAGTGCCTGTCCAATGCGTTTTCAAATGTACAAATGGGCGCCTTATTGTTTCTTGCTTGCTGGCTTGTGTTCGTTGGCTTGAGCTCCAACGCGAAGTCCTGTATGTCGGATGAAGGCATTCTGTTGTCCAACATCAGTGTGATGTCATACAGGACCTGAGGTTTGTGTGAGTATCCGTTGTCCCATGTCTGGTTTATTGGTGTGCAGACGGTGGTTCCTCGCCGTATAGACAGACACTCTCCTACTTCGGAGGAATCGGTGATCCTACTGACTTTAACCACGAACCGAAGGGACCTGTTGCCCAGGACGCTCGACGAGGACGCGTCAGTAGGTCTTGGCCAGTATATTAGCCGGCCCTGGTGCCTTGGAAACACCTCTGCGTCCCATTGTTTCTTTTAACTTGGGATTACATAAAACAATACCGAAGGGTTGCAAGCTCAAAGCTTCTATACGTAGATAAATCAGAACTGTTCACTGGCTACACTGAGGGAAATTCCCCTTACAATGGTGGAATGGCACTAATGATATCTAAAGAAGCAGAGAAAGCATTCATAGAGTGGGAAGCAATGAGTTCTAGAATAACAGCAACTAACCAAACTTAGAATATTTAACTATAATTTTAATCAGTACTACTATACTAATCAAAAACACGGAGAGCGATTAAACAATTTGCTAATAAACTACGAACATTTACTAAAAAGTACATGCGCAGAATAGACGGGGAAACATGGTATGATTGAACCACCGATGTGGAGCTTACGGAGACATCTAAATAAATTGTAGTGAAACAAGACGTGAGGAAGGGACGCTGACATTGTATGGGACACACTCTGAGAAAACCTGAGAATATTATAGCTAACAGTATTTCCTCGCGAGCCCACAGGGAAAATGATATAGAGGAATAATTAAGAACACACAGTGAAGGAAGTAAGAGAGAGAGTGCGACAGACAGACAGACGGACAGGCAGGCAGGCAGGCAGGCAGACAGCCAGACATAATAATGCAGGGTTGGAGGCATGGAGAGATTTGCAGGCGACAATAAAATGATAGTAGAATCTGACGTAAGTTGGTTGGGGGGGGGGGGGGGGGGCTATGCTCCATTGGCATATATTTGGCAGAAGAAGAACACGGTGAGGAGGAAAACAAAAAGAAAGAAAGAAAGAAAGAAAGAAAGAAAGAAAGAAAGAAAGAAAGAAAGAAAGAAAGAAAGAAAATAATGATTATGATGATGATGAATCAGATGAAGAGTAGAAGGAGGAGGAGGAGAAGAGAAATAACAATAATAATAAGAAGAAGAAGGACAAGAACAAAAACAAAAGCAATAGGAAGAGGAGGAACAAGAACAAGAAGAGGAACAAGAGGACAATTAATAACAGCGAGAACAAGAGGAAGAAGAGGAAGAATAAGTAAACCAGAAGAATGGGAAAAAAAAAAAGAGAGAGAGAGAGAGAGAGAGAGAGAGAGAGAGAGAGAGAGAGAGAGAGAGACAGGGGGGGGGGGGGGAGAATTGCGTACCTGCCAATGTCTCCAAATGTACGTTACCGATTTACGTCACTGCAACAACAGTCTCCCCCCCCCCTTCCCCTCTTTCTGTACTGTATTGTCACCAGTGCTACCAAGCCAGCAGCATCTGTGTTCATCAATGATAATTGATGACTGCATAATTTCATATTCTATTTCTGCATTACTCTGTTTTCACGTCCTGTTGACAATCCCCACGCGCATGAATTCGCCCCACTCCGGCCAGGTTCCGTTTAGGAAATGCACAACAGCGCATACACTATCGCGCGCACACAGACGCACCGACATGCAAATGCAGATATGTTTTTATGCACACATTTATGATAATTACGTTTGTTGTTTTTCCATATTGTTCATTTTGTGTTTGGCGCCAGTAATATTCAACAGAAACTGCTGTACCTGGTAGGATGAGTGAATCGTAAGGACAAGAATATGGGAAATGGTGATTTGTGATGATGAATGGGAATAAGGTAATGATGAAGTATTGACGTTGAATGATAAATGGGGATAAGTCAATGATGAAATATTTACGTAGAATGTTAAATGGGGGTAACTTAATCATGGAATAAAGTTAGTTGCATATCCCTTACAGGACGTCGCAGTCAACACCAGAATTCTTTTGCTGCTGTGATCTCTTGGCAAGTTTACGTTCAGTAGTTTTCCATTGCTTTCTGAACGACCAGCACCCATACCATTTCGTAAAAAACCAACGCAATAGGTCTGCAATGAAGTAATACTGACGTGGACTGATAAATGGGTATACGGTAATGAAATGTTGATGTGGGAAGATGAGTGGGGAAAGGGTGATAGGTAATATTGATGTTGAAAGATGAATGGGAATAAAGTAATTGTAGGGAGGTCAGCAAGGCGGAATGGATAAGAGCATTCGCTCTTAAACGAATACGTGTTGAATCAGAGGTAGCAAGTTCAACCCTTACATGAATCAGTTGGACTAACATGTTTACTTCTTGTCCTTGACCTGGGGGATGTAAATTACAAGTACCTCAGAAGTCGGAGTGATGGCGAGGTAACAGAGAAAGATAATCTACACACAAAAATCAGTACCGTGCCCTAAAAATAGAAACATGCGTGTGTGAACTACGATTGAGTTCAAAGCGAGTGGACGTAAATATAAGGCAATTTGTTGAAAGAGTAATGGCAGAGGTAATGATGACATGTTGATGTGGAAGGGGGGTTCAGGACAACTTGTTGTAGAAAGATTAATAGCAATAAAATACCCATAATATGTTAATTTAATAAGATGAAACACAAACGGCTGATAAGGACATGTTGATGTAGAATGATGACTAAATCAAGGATGATAATGAATTGTAGATTCATGAAGAATGATTATAAAAGAATGATGATAGCATATTGATGTGGAAATTTGAATGGGAAGTAAAGGTTAAATACTTGAGGATCGATGTCTTTGCATCGGATTGTGTTCTATCCGGCTTGGTTTTTCTTCGCAGAAAGGCAAGCCTGCCTACAGCATCGCACAGCACACGAACCCAGTAGCTCCAGCGATGAAACACCCCCCTACTTCCCCCCACTACCTCGTTTAGTGTTTTCGGGAATAAAATATGCTCGTGGTCTGAACGTCGCCGTGCAAAACGAATCCACATCATTCAGAGCGCGAGACATCATACAGGGCGCGAGACATGATTTAGGGCGCGAGACATCATTCAGGTCGCGAGATATCATTCATGTCGTGAAACATCATTCAGGCCGTGAGACATCATTCAGGACGCGAGACATCATTCAGGCTGCGAGACATCATTCAGGTCGAGAGACATCATTCAGATCGATAGACATCATTCAGGTCGCGAGACATCATTCGGGTCACGAGACAGCATTCAGGGCACGAGACATCATTCAGGTATCGAGACAGAAAGCCTCATAACTTGGCTATGAATATCACTCGTTTCCCTTCCCCAAAAGAACCAGAATAAGCTAATGATGATAAATTGTCAAATGTTATGTGTATTAAACACGACTGTATGGTACATAAGTCTAGACAATAAACACGCATTAAGAAAGACGAATAAAGGCCTGGAGATGTGGATATACATAATAATATGTCGTATTTCTTGGAGACAAAAACATTCAAATACAGAAGAACTAGAAATGAAAATAGAGTTGATGAAAGAAATAAAAAAGAGGCAAATGAAATATTTCGGCCATGTTAAAAGACATAAAATTATAATTAATACCATCCTGGGGTATGGATGCAATGGCAAACTACTGAACGTAAACTTGCCAAGAAATCACAAACAAAATGGTGGGGTTTACGACGACTTTTCTGTAAATGCAACTAACTTTAACATTCACTTTAATTCATTGTAGCTGTCTTCTCAATGAAGATATTATTCTGGTTAGGCAGTAAACAATTCTAGCTTCCTCCAACCAGAGATTAAACTGCCTGTGAAAAGACGACTACCCATTGGTCTCTTGAGAGTCCTTGAAGTTGATCTATGACGTAATTCACATCATAAGTTACATAATAATTCGCATCATAAGTTACATAATAACTCATATCATATGTCGACGTCGTAGTTTTACGTCGGTGCACAATCGCATCTTCCCCCCCCCTCCCCCTCAATAAAGATATTATTCTGAAAGTGAACAAGTCTAGCTTGTTCCAACCAGAGGTTATCCTCTGTCGTCTCCTGTAAGTGAAAAGACGACCTTTATCTTGGCCTTCTGTGAGCCGTTAATTTCTCCTACAGCCCAACTCACATCCTAACTCGCATAATAAGTCGACGTCATAAGTCATCGTCATAAGTCGACGTCATAAGTCACATAATAAGTTCACGTCATCGTTCTACGTTCACTGTCGGTGCGCAACCGCATCTTTCCCCTCAATGTTGATAATATTCTGACTACACAGTGAACAATTCCATCTTGCTCCAACCAAAGATTATCCTCTGGAGTCTCTTGCCTCTGAAAAGACGTCATAAAAGGCGCCCTAAAAGACGACCTACCCCTTGCATCCTGAGATGCCGTTGAAGTTCTCCTACAGCCCAACTTACATCATAAGCCAACGTCATAGTTCTGTGTTTACTGTCGGTGCGCAACACTTCGCCTGAAACCGAACTAATGATTTGTTCTTGAGGTGGTCAACACTCAATCCACCTAAACAGTGGTTGCCACACTTTGAACATGACTAGTTCTCTGTCACTATTAGGTTCTTTCACTGCAGGGCTATTCCTGTGCAGCACATCACCAAAGTCTTTTGAAATGCCTCTCTATTATAAGCTAAATGCCCTGCCTCTATTGCTGCCACGTGTATATTATCTATCACAACTTGAATCTTTTTATGTTGTCGTCTTTCTCTTCTCTTATCCGCCTACCCATGTACAATTCCCTTCATAGTTATCTTGTCTAGATTTTCATGTGTTTTTACATGTCCAGAATATGCTATTGTCCTTATCTTTGTTTCTCTTTATAACCTAACTTTTTGAGTATTTAATTCTTGTTAGATAGATATGCTTATTCAATTTTCCACTGTAACTGTAATATTCATGAAAGATAACTGGTGTGCGAAAGCTGTGTGATTGGAAGTGCCGGATGTAAGACTGGCACTTGTGCCAAATTTGTAACCCTTTGAAAATAAAGTTCGTTCGTTGTTCGTTCGTTTACCGAATGAATGTTAATGCTGTTTTATAACATGTATATTCAAAGGCGAATATATGGATTTCAGTTGATCCAAGTTTCATACCAGAATGTTGCCACTGGAAAATATGCATGCTCACTGTACTGTGACAATCATTGGCGTGTCCCATCTAATCAATACAGATTTTTAAAACAATGTTTTCCCGCAGTTAACTTGAATAATGACGACGCAAACAATAGGTTGTTTAATGTGTTAACAGAAAATAAAAACAGTCAGGTGGAAAAAAATAATTATAGATAATAAACACAGACATAGTGTACGCACCATACAACGAGCGAAAATCATGCAAACGGAAATCACAGTGTAAACATAACAATGATAATAACGATAAGAAATAAGATAAAAATGAATTACACCACAACACAAAGAATCGACGTTGCTGTCTTAGTGATCTTCATCAAGAACAACAGAACATATACACGTATTTTAAAAATAAAAATATGAATATAGAAAATGTAATTAAAAACATTAAAACGTAAACAGAAATAAATAGTGGTATCAAACGCCGTTAAGCCATTACACATGCTCCTTTTCTAGAAAGTTGCTCAGAAGTTCAGTTGTGAAAGGTACCAAGTAAGAAAATGTGGAGTCAAAGGTGTGCAAATAGTTAGTTAAGGATATACAGAGGGAAGTCAGCAGGGTTATACAGTGGCATCTAAAACAGTATTGATCCCCACTGATGAATGCATCGAAAAAGTTGATTAATTGACTATCAATTTATAAGTCTTTTTATTTTCATTTTGTATTGTTATATCCAATTAGATTTTTAAGAACATGCATCTTTCCCATTGCAACATACGCCTGTGAGACATGGACACTTACTAAACAAGCTGAACAGCGCATAAACGCCTTTGAATATAAATGTTATAGACGAGTTCTAAGAATATCTTGGGTAAAGAAAAGAACAAATGCATCCATACTTCAAGAGTTGAATATTGAAGAAGGTTGACTAGAACAAATTCATTTACACTTTGATAGCTGAATATTGAGGACAATTGGCTACTAAAAGACGATAAAACAAAGAAAATTGAAATATTTTGGTCACTTGAAACGTCACGAAAGTTTGGAGAGAACAATAATGGAAGGATATATGCCCGGGAAGAGAGGAAGAGGAAGGCCAAAGAGAAGATGCGCGCAGGATGTGGTAGATGATCTCCAGATGGGTGTATCAGACGCGGGACATCTTGCTTATGATCGAGAGGTTTTCCAGAAGGTTGTTATGGGAGCGAGGTTCTGCAAAGGACATGCTACTGAATGAATGAATGAATTGTTATATCCTGCTGCAGCCGTTAGTTATTTTATCTATTATTACTATGCACAATTTATTGCGTGGATTATTTCGCTGCATGTATTCTGGTGTATACAGCAGAAATCTCTCAAGACTTACTAAAGCAGAAAGATAAATACTTCAATCTGAAATATACAATAAACATTTTCACAACGCATGCAGGCTTAATTGCTTTAAGGTGCCTCTGGGACTTCCCATTCAACGTATTGAGACTCCAGTCATCACTATCATGTGCCATACTAGTAAGCATGGGTGGTCATGTTTCGCCATCTCACACGATCACTAAAGTCGTGAATCAGCTCCGTATTCTTATCTCGTTGCCAATCCATGCAGATATTCATTTCTCTACCTTCCCCTTGTTCTTGTCCCCTCAATATTGGCATATCTGTAATTTATTTCTTTTCACAAGGTGCCAAACGCAATTATTACTGTCTATGTATAATTCCTCTAATCAGCTTACTGTTGTCATTTGTTTCTTGTGGTGTGTGTCCATGAAGTATTAAGATGACCATTCATATCAGCCAGCGGGTTTGAAAGTTTGGAGCCGTGAGTTCTAAGATGGCTGACAAGGCCTATTTTTGGTTCGAAACGTTCTTTGACAATGTGTGCAAAGAATGCTTGACGTTCGAGTATAAGGATCTCCTGCGGTTACATTCTTTCGTCCATTTTTCCCCAAGCTCTTGCAGTCCTGTTTGATTGATTGATTGACTGACTTATTGAAAGTCAGTTACAATCACGATGTGTGTATGTATAGTATTCTCCATCCAGCGGAAAGCTGCACTGAATGCCTCCACCTCCATTCTTAAGCTAGATGTTGTGGTATCATATGCCAGGTTCTCCATATAATGCCATGTAGCGAAAGGGATAACCATTGAGCCTTTCCATCTTATATAGGCTAAAGTCATAACTACTGAAACCGAACTTGCACAACACGACACGGAGATGGTTTTTTTCACAGTCTACTTTACTACGACTCTACACTTGACATGTCGATAACACAACCAGTTGTTCCACAGAAAAGTTACAAATATACCTAACAATATCTACACATTTTATTCTACAAGAGCGGCGTTATGTTAGCCATGTTCCTGTCACAAGAACTATTGCAGTCCTGTTTGCTTCGCAAGTGACTACACTCTTGCGTAATGATGTACGCTACCAATTTCGATATTTGGCAGCAATCTCCCATGTGTCGAGATGATTTCCAAAAGCTTTGAGCCATATCTTCAGTGTCTTTGAAGCGTTTCCTCTGGCCGCCTTGGGAGCACTTACCTCTACGCAACTCACCGTAAAAAAAAAAAAAAAAAACTCGTGTAAAGAGCCTGCGATCTGGCATGCGAGTCAGATGACCAGCCCAGCATAACTGACTCTTCATCAGTGGAGTGTGGATTTGCTTTTGTAGGACTTGCTCATCGGTGTTTCTGTCTGTCCATGGTATTCTTTGTATTTTTCTCAGAAACCATATTTCAACTGCCATTAGATGTTTTTCAGCGTGTCTGCTCATTGTTCACGTCTCACATCCCATAGTTTTCTCAATACTGGCCAGCTATTTACAGTGAAATTTCACCTGATAAATCATTAATCCGTTAATTTAAAATGAACCAGGTATATCTAAACAAATTTAAAGGTCTCTCTGTTAGTATACCATATGTTGCTTACACATGTGTTGTTTAGTCAAACGCAGACACAATATTGCATCCCAGTATTTGATCTCCTCTTGTGTGCATACCTCGAAGGGTTGCTGGTACGATCAAACAAATCATCAGATTTGTGTCCTACACGAACTTTAGTTCGTATACGCGAACTGTGATACTTTATTTCCAAAATAATATTTGAACGTAGGAGTCTAATTTGAAGTGCACATGTGTATCAATGTCATGAAAATTGAGTTCTTTATTTGTTTTTAACTTATTCAGTTTATCTATCTATCTATCTATCTATCTATCTATCTATCTATCTATCTATCTATCTATCTATCTATCTATCTATCTATCTATCTATCTATCTATCTATCTATCTATCTATCTATCTATCTATCTATCTATCTATCTATATATCTATCTATCTATCTATCTATCTGTCTGTCTGTCTGTCTGTCTGTCTGTCTGTCTGCCTGTCTGTCTGTCTGTCTGTCTGTCTGTCTGTCTGTCTGTCTGTCTGTCGGTCGGTCGGTCGGTCTGTCGGTCGGTCTGTCTATCAGCCTGGGGCAGTCGGTCGGTCGATCGGTCAGTCGGTCTGTCGGTCGGGTTGGTATGTCCGTCCGTCCGTCCACCCTCTTCCCTGTCCTCCCGTCTGTTTTTCTGTCTGTCTGTCCATCTGTCTATCTATCTATCCGTTCTTACCTGCCTACCTGCCTGTCCATCTCTCAGCCAGACTCTCTGTTTCTCTGTGTTTCTGTCTGTCTGTCTATTTGTCTGTGTGTCTGTCTGTCTAACTGGTTGTCAATCTAACCGTCTTGCAGACTAGCCATTTGATTTTCTAGCTATCCATCCATCCGTTCATCCACCCATCCACCCACCCATCAACACATCAATCCATCTACCCATCCATCCATCCAACCATCCACCCACCTATCAATCCCCCAATCCATCTACCCTCCCATCTATCTATCGACACATCCATCTACCTATCCAACTACCCACCCATCCACACATGCATGCACCCATCCACCACCCACCCAACCATCCACCCGTCCATCCATACACCCACCCACTTAACCATCCATTCACCCATCCTCCCATCCATCCATCCGGTCCGCAGGCCCGAATTTACTTTCCCTCTAAAGTACTTGCCTCTTTGGTCAAGGCCAATGAACGCTATCACAATCCTAAGTCATACCGAGTCTAGGGTTTAAAACCAGCTGCGGCCGATTTGAAAGCAGACCGCTTTGCGTTTATTTCCATGGTATGAGACGTCGGTCTTTCAGAAAGCAATTACAAGCTACTGAACGTTAATAAAAAATTGCCTAGTAGATTACAAATAGCCAAAACATGCTGAGGTTGATTGCGACGTGATATAAAGTTTAGTTTAGTTTAGTTCAGTCGATGGACCAACATCACGGCATACGGGTGCAACCCATAAGTGCTCCTGATATAAAGTACAATAGTTAGTTAGTCGACAGATCATCGTCATCGCACATCGAGCCATTCAGTCCATAAGCGGTCGGATCTTCTCCTCATTAAATCCCGCAGCGTGTAGCGTCTAACGACACCAGTTCTGTGTTGGTATATTACTATTCTTTGGCTTCCTGCATAGTGTTCTTGTTTAGCCACACCTTTTTTCACTTTCTGATCTTGCAGTCTGACAATGGTTGTAGATTCACAGTCATCACTTAATTCTCGCAAACGACTTACTTTTCGTAGAGCATTCAGTATATCAGCCTTGTCCATGGCTGGTCCGCCCTCCGCGGTAGGCTTACCTGCAAGCCTGTCAGTGTGTTCATTTCCTTGTACTAACGCATTCCCTAGCACGAAAATGAAAATAATCCTTGCCAGGACAATATGCAACCAAGTAACAAATTACTATCCTGGAATATTACAATCAGCGTGCAAGGCAAGAACCCGTTACTTGCCATCTTATCCTGTTTTTCCCATCCATTACCATATCTAACAATGAGTAACTCAATGTGTTTTAACGGTTCTGTCTGGCCCCTTACATTATCTCCCCTGGCGATTGTTGAACGCGGGTATCTATTTCCCCATATACATATCAAGAGATTGTTGGACTTCGTATTTGCAATTCTGTGTTTGTATGTGGTTTGATCGTAAATGTATGCGTCCTTATCTTTAATTTACACGACTGTTTTCATATTGAAGTTGGTTTCCTTGACTGAGTGGTCAAGCTAACTGCCTGGAGCTATGAATGTCGCGAGGTACCTTGTCCTATTCTGCCAATCGTTTGACGAGGACTATATTCATCGGAAAATCTATACGATCCTCTTTGGAGCTACAGAGGTGGCGGTCTGAACTGGGCTGTCAGCAGGCCGTTCTTGTGGAAGGAAGATCGAGCTATTTAGCAAAGATCCCGGTGTTGTGAAGTGATTTTTTCTCGTACTCAACCCCCCCCCCCCTTTTTTTTCTGTGGGAGGAAATTAGTATTTTTGTGTGTGTGTGTGTGTGTGGAGATTATTCAATTATACAAACAATATGGATGAGCTGCAGGCTAAAAGCTTCTAGCATCGGGTGAACCAGAGCTTATCTCTGGCTATACTGAGGAAGATGGCCCTCACATTGTAGGAATGGCACTAATGACACCTAAAGAGGCAGAGAAAGCATTAATAGGGTGGGAGGCATTGAGTTCTAGAATAACAGCAACTAACCAAACTTAGAATACTTAACTATAATGACAGTCAATAATATTGTATAGATAAGAAACACGGAGAGATAGTAAACAAATTACACATAAATTACAAATATGTGTTAACAGATTTAGAGCCAAACAAACAGTAGGTTTGGAACAAAGGTGGTGGATAATCAAGTAAACAAGTATTATAATGTACATTTCTTTTCATTCGGGCATTAAAATTGCGGAAGATGACACGAAACAAAACAAATAACACAATTACACTAGAATGGCGATATATCATCCTTCTGTCCAAACGGTATGTCACATTTGGCGATATACAATCCTTCTGCCATTGAATCATTTAAAAGGTGCACGCTCAAACTAGAAGGACCAAAATGGTATTACAGAACCACCAATGTGGAGCTCACGGAGACAACTAAATAAATCATTGTTTTTGTTTTTTTTATCGATCAACTAAATAAATCATAGTTTTATTTATTTTGTTTTTCGATGGCTCGCTCGCTTTGAACTCAAGCGTAGTCAATACACACTACGTCTTGTAGTATAACGTGGTATGGGTCTCGGTCGTTCATAAATCAATGGCAAACTACTGAATGTAAACTTGCCCAGGAATCACGAACAGCCAAAAATGCTAGCATTGATTGCCTCGTCCAGTAAAGGATACGCAACTAACTTTACCTTGTATAAGGTGAGTTAGGAAAGTCTAGCCACTGAATATATAATGAGTTAATTGGTATGGGGTGGGGTAGGAAAGTTAAGCCAAGGAAATATAGTGATTTACTTAATATAAGATGAGTTATGAAAGTTTAGCAATTAAATATATAGTGAGTTACATGGTGTAAGGTGAGTTAGGAAATTTGCAGTTTGAATCTATTGTATTTTACTTCGCATTGGGAAATCGGAAACTATTCTAAATTAATGTATAGTGGTCTATTCTTGGTCTAGACCGATATAATACATTTAGTTGCATAACTTTTACAGGACGTTCCAGTCAATTCCAGCATTATTTAGCTGTTTGTGATTCCTGAGCAAGTTAACGTTTTGTAGTTTGCCATTGCATTCTGAACGACCGCCACTTATACCATTGTATGGAAATACCAACGCAAGGCGGTCTCCTTCCAAATCGCATGCAGCTGTGTTTCGAACATGGTATGTGGGATTGCGAATTGCGTTCGTAACCCCTTCGCCACAGAACCGGCCAGACAGACAGACAGACAAACAGACAGACAGACAGACAGACAGACAGACATATGGGAAACTAACAATAATAAGCGGTAGTGTAGTGGCAAGAGGTTTGCCTGCCGAAACGGTGTTCGCAAGTTTGAAGCCTCACCAAACGAATTGTAAAAATTAATATAGGCGCGCAGTTCGATCCAACCTAAAATGTTCACCAGGAATTACATTGGAGAACTACAGGCGGCCGGTGGATATTGAACTTATCGCTCTTGGAATTCCGATTTGCCTTGAATCTATGGTGGTAACACCATTTGACCGATACACATCAATGAGTGTACCAAGAATGTGCTTTTTGGTTCGTAATAAGTGCATGGCAGCTGATTATGACAACGCTGCATGCAAAGAAAGTGTACAGCACCAGCATGCGTCTTAATGCTGTGATGTCGGTTCCTAAATCAATCAATCAATCAATCATGCGTCTTAGTGTCCAAACATGTAGTTTATTGTAGAACAGCATTCATCCACAAGTCCCGACGTACCGCCGACTTTTCTGTCGTTCTCGCGTTAACATACCCAGCTACTCGTACATTGTTCATTAAATTAATATGTATGAGTATTATCGTCACTGTGGATGTGACGCACACACACGTTCTGTCGTCTTCGTTCACTATCAAAACTTTATTTAACTCTACTTAAGACCTGTAAATGTCCGACATTTTGACCATGGGTTTCACCTCAGCAGTGAAATCGTTTCTATGATCGAACGGCCAAGCGTTGAGCTGGCGTGATTGTTGTCGGCAAGTGACTTCAACTTTCTGTTGCCTTATGTGAAATGCAACTCGTTTCCACATTATTAAACTCAGCTGGTTAAGAGATTATAGTTGACATTCTGGCTACACAATAACAATCCGATGTCGAAAACTTCTGTCACTTTCGTTTGGCTTCACGGTTTGTGCTGTAGTTGAGATGGTGATGCTACGAACCTTCCCGTTCTCTTCCCGTTCATAAGTGTATTTCTGTCTTCCAAGGTGATGTCCTCATTTGGCACAGGACTGACGAGAACAAGGGTAAAGCCCTCTTCGAATGCTATCTAGAGCAGAGCAACCAGACAGACATGAGATGCCGAAATCTCACCAAGGAGGTCACCTCAGATAGGTGCAATACTCAGAACATTTCGGATAAAGACACAATGACAGTGAAAGAAATCAAGGCTGTGCTTCGACGTTTAAAAAAAAAAACAGCGCTCTAGGGCCAGATGGCATAAGATATGACGACATCAATATATGTACCGACAATGAGCTAGAGAAATTAGCAGACATGTACAACAACAGTATAGGGCGTGCTAGTATCAAGGAGGAGTGGTTACACAGCTATCTGATTCCCTTGCCGAAGCCTGGCAAAGACCACACAAAAATTCAGGGATATCGAATTATAACCATGCAGAATACAATAGACAAGCTGCTGGAGAAGGTAATTGCCAGAAAAAAATATCAAGCCAGCTAGAGAGGCATGGTGTTTTCCCACCTACCCTGGGAGGGTGCCGTCCAAAAAGAGAAATCTGGACCAATGCAGCAGTTTTTGCGCATGATGTATATGAAGGTTTCCACTCAGGCGTTGAAACATTTGCTGCAGCGATTCATCTTGAGGACGCGTACAACAGAGTACCGTTGGATTTTTTAATGCTTCAGCTTCTTGAATTCAAGATAAGTCATTTCCTCCTTAGTTGGATCGCTGTAGCCCTCATCCAACGGAAAGTAGTTTTTAGATGTGGCAGCTGGACTTCAGAACCAACATCAATATATCCATTGCGGGTGATGACGGCGGAAAACTGTGAGCAGCGCCATCTATGTCTTCTTTACGAGGGTCTGGCCCATTCTATTTTGGACTATGCGATGGCGATCCTGACTCACAGTCATAAGCAAATACAAAGGATGGAAAGGATACAGAACGAAGTTATGGACATTATTCTTCGATGTACAAAAGACACAGCATGCAGGGCCATGCGTTACCTTCTTAATTTTTCAACCACGAGGGACAGAATACAATTTTGCCAAGCACATGCCTATCTCAGAGTCACCGTAAACACACAACATCCACTGCACAGATAGATTAAGAAGGCAAAGGGCAGCAGGTTAAAAAGAGGAAATTCGTGGATGGGTCAAGCCGAAGATATTCTTCAGCAGGTGTGTTACTTGAGGACTTAGAACCTGGAGAGGAGAGGGTACAAGTGCCAATAGAGTTCTGTACATACTTTTCAGTGTGCAGCTAACTAGACAGGAAATGCAGACAAGAAAATACAGCTGCTGTGGAGGCGGAAATACAGGCTCTGATCTTCGAGAATTCTTTAGAGGATGATGCTGTCATCTACATGGGTGGGTCGGTCGTCAGATGATTAGTGCCAGCAAGGAGCAACGTATGAGTTGGCCAATTCCACAAGTTTACATGCACCGTGCTAATGCAACGATTAACTTCAAACCTCACGCCATTTGCTGAGGGAGACGGATCATGTCTTAGATGGTACATTGTACAGTGTTGTACCTTAATTAGATGATGTACTGGGAGTCTCCGTGGTGAAGTGGTCAAGCCGTTTGACTCGGGCTCCAAAGGTTGTGGGTTCGATTCCGGGGCGCGTCCTACAGTTCACGAGTGAACATTTTAGGAGTCTCCTGTGGATCGTCGCTAGAGCAAGATCGAAGGGAACAGACCAAGAGGAAGACGGAGAAGTAAATACCGGGATGGCTTGGCCACGTGGCATGGTGGAGACAGAAACACGGAGCTGATCCACGACACTGGAGATCGAGTGAGATGGCAAAACATGACCGCCCACGCTTATCGGCATGGCACATGATGGATGGATGGCGAATATTCAGTCTTCTATTTTCTTTATTAATGTTATCAACGTTTGTGAGGTGTGTGGTTAATCTCCTTTAAATTTTTGTGTGGCCCTAGGAGGCCAGTAAAAAAATGTTTTTCCCCACAGAGGGGATTACCTTGCAAAATTTTAAAGACCTACATTGAAAGTATGAATTTAGTATTTAAATATTAAACGTTGTACTACGAAGTAGATTATAAAAGGCAATTAAGTGAAGATTGAAACATTGTTTTGTAAGGAACCTAACAAATTTATTATTTAAAATATAAACTCTGACATTAAACTTTTACTATTCAAATTCCAAAATATAAAAAGAGAGATTTCAATATAGAAATTAATAATAACACTAAGTATATAATTTCTTTTCGAAAATCTTAGTAAACTCCCTTGATGCAATATTGGATGTTTATGTCCCTTACTCATTGCTATAGGTGTGTTTCTTTTAGATATCTGGTAACTCCGCAGAATGCTTGAAGAGAGTTATTAATGTGTGTAGTGAGAAATCAGTGCATTACTGTCATGTTATTCAATCAATCAATCATGTGCCATGCCGGAAAGCGTGTGCGGTCATGACTCGCCATTTCACTCGATTACCAGCGTAGTGGATCAGCTCAGTGTTCCTGTCTCGTCCATACCATGTGGCCAAGCCATCCTGATATTTCCCTCTCGGTCTTCCTCTTGGTCTGTTCCCTTCGATCTTGCCAGTTGTCACTAAGTTCTCCAATCCATTTCTTCTCATATCATGTCCAACGTCTTATTTCTCTAATCAGTTTACGATATTCATTTGTCTCCTGTAGTACTTGGTCATTGGTTTTTCTGTCTGTCCATGGTAATCTT
Organism: Cepaea hortensis; assembly: GCA_963921405.1. NCBI lineage: Eukaryota > Metazoa > Mollusca > Gastropoda > Stylommatophora > Helicidae > Cepaea > Cepaea hortensis. The sequence continues at coordinate 83,647,501 of OY992893.1, forward strand.
TGCATTTCCTCAGAAACCACATTTCTGCAGCCATCAGATATTTTTCAGCTTGACTGCACATTGTCCAAGTTTCACATCCATACAAAATAACAGGCTCTATGTATCCCATCAACACTCTTTTTCTCTTGTCAATTGACATCTTTTTATTGGTCGGAATGTTTTTCATCTTGCTAAAGGCTACTTTCGCCATGGCGATTCTTGTTCTAATATCTTTAAGGCATCTCCCATCAGATGTTATGACTATTCCGAGATAATTGTACCGATTCACTTGTTGCAGAATATTCCCATTTACTTGTATATTTCAAGATGGCGGTGTAAACCGCGTCGCTCGATTCAGAGATTAATCATGTGTTCTGTGCGTGTTTCTTAACATCATTTTGTTCAAATAAGGATGAACCTACGACAGGTCCAGCAAACCGGTAGGGAATTTATTTGTTCAAGAACTATTGCTCGAGAATTATGGAGGAAATTGAAAGAAAAACGCAGCTCTATCATCAGCGTTCACGCCGGAAACGACACACCGAAGCGACACAACAACAAGCGACTAACGACGGGCCATGTCGTTAGAATGCAACATCAGCAACTACCATCACTGGCCTTACATCAAAGATCATCTGCGACGAGACCACGAGGACGTCCAAGAAGAAAATGGATTGACGACATCAGAGACATTGTACAACCACACGGAATGACACTATCCAGTGCCGTCCACCGGGCGCTGGAACGCAAATTATTCCTCCTAACGACGCTTGACGGCAGAAGTGGAAGATGATGATGATGATGATGATGATGATGATGATGACTTGTATATTACATTGTGGTACTTCGTTCTTCCTAGTGACGACCATAACCTGTGTCTTCTTACAATTTTATTCCAACCCCAGCTGCTCAGTATGTACCACAACTGCGTCTACTAATTGTTGCAGATCTTGCTCATTGTCTGCAATCAATACTGTATCATCTGCATATATAATAATAATGATGTTTCGTCCTCCAATGCTGATTCCATTTATAGCTTCTACATTCCTGAAAATATTTGCACTGTATAGGGAAAAAAGATCTGGGGACATTACACATCTCTGCCTAACACCTCTCTTAATAGGTTGATATTGTTCCACTTCATTATCAATCCTTATGGCAGCTTGTTGTTATGCCCAGTTGAATTGTATGATTTATTATTATCTGAGATAATTATGTTAAAGATTGGGGGGGGGGGGGGAGAAGAGTGACGGATTAGAAAGCAATGCACCATTTGGCAGAGAGAGAGAGAGAGAGAGAGAGAGAGAGAGAGAGAGAGAGAGAGAGAGAGAGAGAGAGAGAGAGAGAGAGAGAGAGAGAGGGGGGGGGGGGAGAGAGAACTATTTGTTCAAAATGAATTAAATGTACAAATAATATAAATGACATTTCCTCTAAACATAATATTTGTCTACATAAATCCTATAAACTCGCAAGGCCTTTCGCTATCGCGAAAAATAGTGCATGCAGTCCTTGACTGTACCAGACCAGGTTTTTCTTCTGCTCACTTGGCCGATTAATCTGTCACCTCGCTCATTCCTATCACCCAGGCGTCCTAGGCCATAACCACCAGTCACCTTTACGTTGCCTAATCTGGCATTGAAAAGCCCCGAGCATGACAGTCATTTCAAAATTTTTACACTGGTCCTGGGCCTGTTTAATTCGTTGTAAAATATATCTACATCTTCTTCTTTACAGTCTGCTTTTGGTGCATATACTGTACTTGTATTATGTTAATACTCAGAGGTTTTCTGTAGACGATACAATGTGCAGTTGTGTGTCTTCTTTAGGTAATACACTGTTGAGTTCTTTATTTAGTTCCATAATACATTGTGTATTTCTTTGTCTTCATTAGATGATACACTGTTGAGTTCTTTATTTATTTCCATGATACACTGTGTATTTCTTTGTCTTATTTAGATGACGCACTGCTCAGTTCTTTATCTAGTTGCATGATACACTGGGCAGTTCTTTGTCTCGTTAGAAGATACACTTTACTGTTATTTATTTTGTTTAGACGATCCACTGTACAGTTGTTTGTCTTCTTTTCATGATTCACTGTCTAGTTTTTTATCTAGTTGCGTGATACACTGAGTAGTTCTTTGTCTCGTTATATGATACACGTTTGCAGTTCGTTGTCTTTGTTAGACTATACACTGGGCAGGTCTTTGATGTGAAATTGCCATATCTATAACTGTACACATGCTTCCTGTTATTTCATCATTTATGCCAACAGTCTTCAGAATAAAATTAAAGCAAATGTACATTTTCAAATTTTCTAACCCACAAAAAGAATTTGGAGAAAAGGAAATGAACACACTTTACACATAGTAGTAGGAGACACGCAAACTACTTCGGAAATAAGGACTTTAGTCCTTCGTGGTGAATTCATATTTTACTATACAAAAGTCATGATCGTATGCTCTGACGTCACCACACTGAGTCTGTCACCGCCTCACCGATAGATAGATTAGTTAGAGGGCTACAACTCCACTACAACTCCAACCCAAGGGAGAGAACAGAGCCCGAGTAATCTAGAGCCTTCTAGAAGGACGGGTCCATGAGTCCAGGGTTCCGTGGACACTGATGTGGCCCGCTTATTGCGGGGTCCACGAGGAACTCGGACAGAGTTACCACCCGTGTCGAGATGGGACACGTGTGGACCGGCAGAGGACAGACGGACTTGAGAGAGGCAACAGGGCCTGCCTTTGAGGGACTCTATAGATATCAATAGATATATAGACATGGGCTAGATAGTTTGCTAGACTGTTAAATGATACTTATGTGTTTGATGTTCACTATTTGTGATATGTAATATAGCGCGGGTCTGTTTACCCACTGCGCCAACGCATACTGTATATGTAAATACAATAAATATTCGATCTCATAACGAACAGATTTATTGTTGCCTATATGAACCCAAGTTTGGTTACCTAGATACGAGCAAGACTATGACAGAGTCCTTCGGGGACCACATTTTTTGAATTTTGGCGGGTGTATTCTTGGTTCTTGGTGACCACTTCCGGTTGTCGTGATGACCACTTCCGGTCCCCGGGCGGGCGGGGGCGAACAGGTACCTCCGCCGACCGCCTCCACTTCCCCCGAACGCTTCCGAGCCCATTTAAAGACAGCGGCGCAAGCCCCGTGCATGTGGAATACTTATATAAATAAGCAGACCAACTAGTTGTAGGGCGCCGGGGTTCGAGTCCCAGTGTGTGGGTATGCGATGTGTGTGTGTGTGTGTGTGTGTGTGTGTGTGTGTGTGTGTGTGTGTGTGTGTGTGTGTGTGTGTAGGTGTAGGTGTGTACGGGGTAGGCCGATGTGAGGGCGCGAGGGAATAGGCCCCTACCCCGTATATTATCCTTTTCCCTCAGAGGAGAAGGGCCATCAATATTCTCATTAAAATGTGAATAGCGACGGTCAAGTGAGGTCTTTGGATAGCCTAAAAGGAGTATTTGGTAATACTACTCTTTGATCTGAGCCCAAAAAAAAGACCCAAAAGATACCTTTGGTATAGTCAGCGGTAGGAAGAAAGACTAAAGCCAGATTCCGGCTAATAACTCTATAATATGGGTATATTGCCACACTTAATAAACACGTAATATCATATAGATAGTGATTAACTCTAGAGAACATACTACTAGAGACCAGTCTCAATAGTACCACTGAAATCTCCATATTAATCATTAAAATAGTAATTTCTTAATATTACGCCGGTTACTTCCCTTGTACTCCCTTAATTATAAAAGTAACCAAGGGAGATTAATCGGTCCCTTGGCTCAACCAGAATTGCTGCCCCTTTCGCATACTAAGCTCCCCTTGAATGAAAGTTTACCTGTGCACAAGGTAAAGAGCACACACTGTCCCATCACGCCCAGCGCGAAATACAATGACCAGCGACCGTCATACGAGATTATCCGATACCAGTCAACCAGAACGCCTTGGGAATGTCAAGTAACGTCGACGGCCTTCAATGCTTATCACAACTAGAGATCAGAAGACGTGATACAAAAGGGACTGAAGGGAATATTTGCTTGCCCCAGTGGGTAAGACATATATACGTACTTGCCTTGATGACTTGGTCACGCGGGATATGTGTACGCGTCTGTGTGTGTGCATATGTGTGCGTGCGCGCGCGCGGGTGTGCTAGCAATTACAGGACATCGCAGTCAGTCCCAACATTCTGTGGAATGTTGTGTTTGGTGGGTAAGATTACTGCTGTCTTATTGAACGAACAGTAGTCATGTCACATGCATGTTTATGTGTGTGTTTGTGTGTGTGTGTGTGTGTGTGTGTGTGTGTGTGTGTGTGTGTGTGTGTGTGTGTGCACTAGCAATTCCAGGACATCGCAGTCAACCCCAATATTGTTTGGTTGCCCTTGTACCATCATGACATCCGTGTGTGTGTGTTTGCGCGCATGTAGGCGCGTGTGTGTATGCGTGCGTGGGTGCACTGCCGAGTGTGTGTGTGCGCGCGCGGGTGTGCGATCAATTACAGGACGTCGCAATCAACCTCAATATTCTATGGAGTTTCTTGTGTGCTGGGCAAGTTTGCAATTGTCATTTTGAATGAACACCAGCCAGGTAATGTGCGTGTGTGTGTGCTATCATTTACAGGACGTCACAGTCAACCCCAACATTGTTTGGTTGCACGTGTGCCCTCATGTCATCCGTATGTGTGTAGACGTGTATGCTTGCGGGGGTGTACTGCCAAGTGTGTGTGTGTGTGTGTGTGTGTGTGTGTGTGTGTGTGTGTGTGTGTGCGTGCGTGCTATCAATTACAGGACATCGCACTCAACCTCAACATTCTAAGGAGTTTCATATGTGCTAGGCAAGTTTGCGATTCTCATTTTGAATGAACGACAACCATGTCATGTGCGTGTGAAGAGGGTGTATCAATAGCTAGTTGTCTATCTATTACAGGACGTCGCAGTCAGCCCCAACATTGTTTGATTGTTCGAGTGCCACCATGATTTATCGTGTCATGTCACAACCAAAGCTACGCCTCGTACTATAGTTGTGTCTCGATTACATACTGCAGTCAAGTTGAAATGCATTGCATTTACAGGACGTTGCAGTCAGCCCCAGCATTCATGCTTCTTGGGCAAGGTTGCCGTTGTCTTTCTGAACGACCGGCCACCATGATCTTCTTCAGTGTCTGTCATCAGGATTACCATCACCGTCATCACCCACCACCATCAACAAAAATCATCATCATCATCATCATCATCATCATCATAATCATCATCATCAGCATCATCTGAGGCTGACCGACTGGGTGATTCATCACAGGGCTATGTCGGTGGAGTGAACGTACGTGAATGTGTTCAGACATGTCTTTGGGGAAACTGGATGATGACTCAGAGTGTACTGACACCATAACGATACAGTCGAGACACTTGGGTAATGCTCACAGCCGTTCAAAATATGGCGATGCTTCCGGTCAAATGGCTAAGTATACAATCGAAATACGTGACTAAAGCCGATTAAAGATGGCGTCACAATCGATCACCTGTGTAAAGGTACAGCTGAGACGCGAAGGTAATGATTACATCCGGGGGTATTCACGGAACCCAAACGCACAGAGGATGAGATTACTTCCCCAGTCAACCTTACAAACCATTTTAAATCTGACATCTGTGGTGTCAACACATAAAAAATTTTCAAGAGAGGACACCCTTCTTCCAAAAAGCAAAAGAAACGTCAAAGAGAAACACAAAAACATGGAGTACAACCCTTGCAAACGAAAAACATTCCTGACTCCACTCACAATCCATGTGACACAGAACAAAAGCTTCATTCCCAAAGACTAGTATCGGTGCACGCTCAGAGAAATAAAGACACTGGTTTCCAAAATAATGTCTGCCAAAGATCACCAGAGCATGCCAGTTTTGACAAAAGTAGCACAACTTCTACGTTACCTAATTTGAAGACTGGTGATTCTTGTTTCTTCATCCCAGCTCTGTCATTAGACATGTTGTTCTGCAAGAAACCTACTTCTTGTAGTCAGACAGTCATAGACCCGTCTGAGATAGCACTTGATATGCTACATGATTCTTCTTCAGGTGAAAATATTGACCCTCTGTATACCAGTCATGGACCAGACTCTGAGTTTCTCAAGAAAATCAATGCTTTGTGGAATGAAAACTATCCTACCGCTGGTTTCCGAAATGGCTCCTCTATCGCAGCAGATGAAATACAACACCCAACGAGTAAGGTATGTATAAATAGTAACGGTCATGATCATAGTTTCCAAGAACAGGTGTGTTAGTTCCGCTGTCTAATGGTACATTCTATTATCTGGGACTCGCTATTTCACTATGAACTACTAGGTGCTGAAGTCTTATAAGTTTCAATGTGATTTTTTTCCCTCCTCTACAGGTTAATTTTGCAACAGAACCTCACTTCTTAACAGTTCATATCGTTGGCATGGAAGATCGCAATGGTAACTGGCACCATGTAAGCAGAGAACGTGCGAATTTTGAACGGCGTATACTAGCGTTGGACCAAATTCTGACCCCAGTCCTGGGGGACAGTCACAGAGTCAAAGTGATGGAGTACATAAAAAGTCAAGAACAACAGTGAAAGAGGACGAGCTAGTCTAATGCCCATGGGGTAACTGGTAAGTAAAATTAAAAAATAGCAATCTACACTACCAGACGAGTATTAAAACACCTACATAAAAACAAGATGGTTGTAATATACTTACATTCATGTCTTCAATAGCTGACTAGTCCTCAATATGAAGAAAACTACAGTGGGTGTGAGGAGACTGTATATGTATAGCACTGTTATTCTGACTTCCCAGACTGTAGCTCACAGCGACTACAACGCAAGTAACACGGCGACCTCTACGCTATCTATTTCATCATGGCTAGAGGTCATGTGACGACCATGACCCGCATTCTCCAACCCACCTCAAATATACATCAGGTCAAGGAGCGGGTAGTAGAACCGTTAGTCGCGCCATACGAAAAGCCACGTCAGCGTAATCTGAACCGCTTGACCTAAGAAACTGACTGAAACCGGTTTTACGCGTGGCTAAAAAAAAAACTAGTATATAAACCCGAGGCTGGTAACACTCAAGCATTGTGAACAGAAGATTACTACAGAGCTCAAGACTATGCCTGCTAACTGGGTCTACATGACTCGTAGTGGTGAGACTATTAGACCAGTGGGTGGTGGTGGTAAGGCCGTGTATGTCTTATCCTACAGAGGAACGACGACGTTACACATCCGAAGATGTTACGGTGAAGCCGACCAGAAATTCCCGACTAACCGGTATGACACTTACTCGACAAGAATATGAACAGGTGAGCGCCATGCATCTCGAGATCCTAGCTATGTTTGACAGACTCAACCAAGTTAACCAGATCAGTAACGAAATCAAACAAGGTACTAACAGAGACAAGCAAGTCAGTAACCAAAACATTCAAGTCAGTACTCATGTCAAACAACGCACTACCAGAAGCCATCAAGTCCAAACCACTCAAGTCAATGCTCAAATTAAACAAGGAACTAACCGAAACCACCAAGTAGACGCATACTATACCGCCAGTTTTCAACCCAGCTACAGTCAGATGTGTGATGACCCCAGCAATCAGATGTGTGATGAACCCAATAGCCAGCTGTTTGATGTGCAACAAGACACCAACCGAAGCAATCAAGTCCAACACACTCAAGACAGTACTCAAGTCAAACAGGGTACTAAATGAAGCCAATAAGTAGACGCATACTATACCACCAGTTATCAACCCAGTTACAGTCAGATGTGTGATGACCCCAGCAACAAACTATGTGAAGAGCCCAATAGCCAGATGTTTGATATGCCCGACAGTCAGATGATTGATGGTCCTGTTGTCTACAATACTCAGATGTCAGCCCACCAATCAGGAGACCAGCCTTATGACTACAGACCAAGTGATATATACATACCAGGCTTCCAGCTGGAAAAACCAACCTACTCAGACAATGGTGTGAAGAAACCCAGAAACAACATACAATGTGTATAGCTCTGTATGTGAAAATAAAATGCTGTGATGATACTATGTATACCAGCCCATAGCACATCATCCGTTTCGTGTAATGACATTATGAATTTTGATTTTTTATTATTCTTGTAAAATGTATTGAAACACTGTAAAATGCACTGAAATACTGTAAAATAAACAGGTATATAGATTATAATTACGGTTTGGTTGTTGAATATTTAGTGTTTACAGTGTATATAGTTGTTATGCGATAAGAGAATGAAAGGCAAAAATCTCAATCAAGTAATAAAATTTGTTAGCCAAATGGGAAAATTTTTTGGCTACATTTCAACCAGACTTATAAATAGCGCAGTCAAACTTATGAAAAGTAGGAATATTTGTTAATCAAAGGTGACAATTTTGGCCAAATTTCATCCAAACTTATGAAAAGTAGGACAATTTGGTAACCAAAGGTGAAAAGTTTGGTCAAAGTTCAACCACAAGCATCAACAAGTAGGAAAATTTGTTAACGAAAGTGAAAAGGTTAGCCAAAGTTCAAACAAACGCATAAAAAGTAGGAAACTTTGTTAACCAAATGGCAAAAATCTTGGTCAAATGATAAAATTTGTTAGCCCGAGGGTGAAAATTTTGGCTACATTTCAACCAGACTTATGAAAAGCTCACCCAATCTTATGAAAAGTAGGAAAATTCGTTAACCAAATGTGAAAAGGTTAGCCGAATTTCAAACCAAACTTATAAAAATCTCAGTCAAACATATGAAAAGTAGGAAAATTTGTTAACCAAACGTGAAAAGTTTGGCCAACTGTCACCCAAACTTATGAAAAGTGGGAGATTTTGTTGTCCAGATGTGAAAAGTTAGACCACACTTCACCCGAACTTATAAAAAGTATGAAACTTTGTTAACCAAAGCGCAAAAATCTTGGCCAAGTAAGAAAATTTGTTAACCAAAGGTGAAAAGGTTAACCAAATTTCAAACAAAACATATAAAAATCTCAGTCAATCATATGAAAAATAGGAAGAATTTGTTAACCAAACTTGAAAAGTTTGGCCAACTTTCACCCAAACTTATGAAAAGTGGGCGATTTTGTTGTCCAGATGTGAAAAGTGTGAGAAAATTTCACCCACACTTATGAAAAGTAGGAAACTTTGTTAACCAAATGGTAAAAACCTTGGCCAAGTAAGAAAATGTGTTAACCAAAGGTGAAAATTTTTGGACAAGTTTGACCAAATTTCAAACAAAACTCATAAAAAACTAGGAAACTTTGTTAACCAAATGTGAAAAGTTTGACCAAAGTTCATCGAAACTTATAAGATATTCGCCTGTCCCCTATGCAAACAACAGTTGTATTTCAGAAAATTAAACGTATCTTATGTAATAAGTCACTATAATTGAAGGAACAAAATAAAATTTCAACGATAAAATTGTACAAAAAATTAACAATTAAATTTCTACATGAAACATTCAAGTTGGAAACATAAAGAGAAAAGTGTGAAAGAAGATTCTGGAGCTTCTGCTTTGACCACAAGTAGCCTGACTATGGAAGTCATGGCAATAAGTAAAGCAATAACATGGCTCGTGACACAGACATCCAATTGGGCATGTTTCCTTAGTGACTCAATGAGTCTGCTCAGGATGATAGAGATGGGGTGGATCCGAAGACAGTGGCTGCTGTCTCTGGAGCGGTCTCGGCTGGCAAAGAATAGTTTCATCTTCGTGCCAGGGCATGCGGGTGTACAAGGGAATGAGCAGATTGACAGACTTGCAGGTAAGGCTACTGTGGAGGGCGGACGCGACATGGACCAGGCAGACATTCTGAATGCTCTACGAGAAGTAAGTCGTTTACGAGAAATAAGCAATGACTGGGAATCTACAACCATGGTCAGGCTGCAAGAACAGCAAGTTAAAATAGGCGTTGCCAAACAAGAACACTACGCAGGAAGCCAAAGGAGAGTAATAAACCAACACAGAACAGGTGTCGTGAGCGCTACACGCTGCGGGATTTACCGAGGAGGGGATCCGAGCATTTATGGACTGAATGGATCGATGTGCAATGAGGATTATCTATCGACTAACTTAACTTACTAAATAACTATCTTCCCGGCTGACTAAAATCTGGGCAGCTTCTGGTCACGAGGTGTATCTCGTCACGCCACGGGTTTGGCTATTTGCGTGTCGGGTTGCCTAGTATTTATCATTGCTCACTATTCTATCTATTGATCTTATTTGTTAGCGACCAATACTCCTTTCTGCCTTCTGAACTCTGTGAGTTTTCTTCATCATAGAATTTTATCCCCGCTGGATCTTTTCAGGGTCATTTTCGGGTCATGGCAGAGTGGATAATTGTCCTTTATTTAAATGTACTTACAGAGAGATAAGTGAAGCATTCAAGCATGAGACAATTGCGATGCTTGACAAATGTCGACTATTCATGATCGGATGTTCGCTTCACTCCAGTTCCAAATCTCAAGGCAATTTTAGGCTGAAAGAGAAGACCATTGGCAAATTCATCAGGTGCCGGTAAACTCTCAAAAAATAATCGAAGAAAAACACCTATTTATTTCCGAAGCTGCGTGCATTATTCGACTGGATTGAAGACCCGATTAAAAATATGATATTCAGATGCTTTTCTGCAATGTTGCAAATATAAAACAAGAATAATAAAGCATCTTTACTAATGTAATTTAAAAATAAACTGCAGCAAAATATGGATATTTTTTTTGGAGCAATGGCTGGCCGTCATTGTTTATGTAGATCACAATTTATAAAATAAAATAGAAGCCTCAAGTGACGCATACGTTGCTGCTCTGCCAACAGCCCAATGGAGTCATTGCTTTGAAGACGATGACTCTGTTCTTGAAGACAGGGACATAAAGATAAGACTTTGATGGGCTTTGTGGGCCGCTGGAAATTGAGAATGTAAACAGCGATGCGTATATAGTGAGAATATTTACATATAATAACATGTTTATTCGTACTGTCTTTCTGTTTCGAAGCTGAGGAAGGGAAATACCAGTTCACTTGTATTTGTTTCTTTGGCTATGCAAGCGTGTTGTTTCCAGGAGAATCTTTTAATTGATTCCAGCTTATTATCTTTTAATGTCTGTGTTCTTTGGTGTATGCTATTAGATTTAATAATGAAGGACCAGCAATTTTAAAGATGGAGGTTCAAAATGTTCTTAAGCATATGAAAGCTGGCAAGACCCCCGGTGCAGATAACATCACAACAGAAATTATTAAAGCTTTAGAAGAATTTGGACTAGAGCAAGTCACTAGACTGCTGAACACATTATATGATACTGGAGATATACCTTCTGAATTATGTAATTCTGTATTTATTGCAATCCCAAAGAAATCAGGAACCTTAGAATGTGATCAACATAGAACAATTAGTATAATGAGCCACATCACAAAGATTTTGTTACGAATTATCATGCAAAGAGTGAGGAAGAAAAAAAAACTGAAATAGGGAAAGAACAATGTGGGTTTGTAGAAGGAAAGGGTACAGTAAATGCTGTGTATATGCTGCGAACAGTTATTGAACGTGCTTTAGAAGTAAACAAGGATATACATCTTTGCTTTATTGACTACACAAAGGCTTTTGATAGAGTTAGACATGTCAACATTGTGGATATGCTTGCGGATCTACAAATTGATGGGAAAGACATTAGACTTATAAAAAACATATATTGGAAACAACAAGCTGCCATAAGGATTGATAATGAAGTATATCAACCTATTAAGAGAGGTGTTAGGCAGGGATGTGTAATGTCTCCAGATCTTTTTTCCCTATACAGTGAAAATATTTTCAGAAATGTAGAAGACCTAAATGGAATCAGCATTGGAGGACGAAACATAAATAACATTAGATATGCAGATGATACAGTATTGATTGCAGACAATGCACAGGATCTGCAACAATTAGTAGACGCTGTTGTTGTACACAGTGAGCAGCTGGGGTTGGAATTAAATTGTAGGAAGACACAGGTTATGGTCGTCACTAGGAAGAACGAAGTACCACAATGTAATATACAAGTAAATGGGAATATTCTTCAACAAGTGAATCGGTTCAATTATCTCGGAACAGTCATAACATCTGAGGGCAGATGCCTTGAAGAGATTAGAACAAGAATCGCCATTGCGAAAGTAGCCTTTAGCAAGATGAAAAACATTCTGACCAATAAAATGATGTCAATTGAAACGAGAAAAAGAGTGTTGAGAGGATACATAGAGCCTGTTCTTTTGTATGGATGTGAAACTTGGACAATGTGCAGTCAAGCTGAAAAATATCTGATGGCTGCAGAAATGTGGTTTCTGAGGAAAATGCAAGGAATACCATGGACAGATAGAAAAACCAATGACCAAGTACTACAAGAGACAAATGAAAATCGTAGATTGATTAGAGAAATTAGACGTAGACAGTCAAAATTATTTGGACATGTTATGAGAAGAAATGGACTGGAGAACTTAGTGACAGCTGGCAAGATCGAAGGGAACAGACCAAGAGGAAGACCGAGAGGAAAATACCTGGATGGCTTGGCCACATGGCATGGACGAGCCAGGAACACTGAGCTGATCCACGACTCTGGTGATCGAGTGAAATGGCGAATCATGACCGCCCACGCTTTCCGGCATGGCACATGACTGATTGATTGATTGTTCTTTGGTGTGTTCTCATGGCCAAGTGGTTAAGCCGCGTGACTAGTACTCTGAAGGTCGTGGGTTAGTTTCCGGTCCCCGTCATTTGCTTCATCAGAGCAGATTTTTCGGAGGCTCCTTTGGGTCTTTGCTGGAGCTACGAAGGTCATGTTATGGGCGATGGTTTTGGCAGGCCGCATCGCGGGAAGACATAGAAAGATATAGGATAAGACCTTATGCAATGAAGGCAATTCTCTCAAGTTTATTTTCCCGTTTATCCATCAACGCCTGTATATTGTCTTCTCCATGTACAGTTAACGTGTATATATGTAGTATCCCAGAATGCCATGCTTGTTATTTGGTGTCGATAAACTCCCAGAACAGATAGAACCAAAATACATATTTCTTTTAGTGACCAAATGTCTTCCTGTCCACGCGCTGTTCACAAGTTTAAATCCTCACCGAAACGAATTTTTAAAGTTAATGTGGGCTCGTAGTTCGATCCAGCCTACAATGTGTACCAGGCAATATATTGGGGGAGTAAAGATGGCTTGCATGATATTACCCTTATTAAATATGGAGTTCCGAAATAGCTAGAAATCTATGGGGAAACACCATATGCTCAATATTCCTCAATGAATGTAAAGGTACTCTTTACTTAATTTTTTTGTTCTTGTTTACTGAGAGTTAAGACAAGCTTTCAAGCATGAGAAAATGTTGACGCTTGACAAATTTTGACTATTAATGGCCAGATATTCTCTGCACTGCAGGTCCAAATCTCCTTGCAATTTTAAGGCTTACAGAGAAGATCATTGTAAATTCACCAGGTACCGGTAAACTCCTAAAACAGATGGGGTCACACTACCCATTTATTTCCAAACCAACCTGCAATATTCTCTTGGCTTCAAGACCCGACTAAAAATATGATATTCTGATGCCATTCTCCTATACGTTGCATAAAACGAGAATAATAAAACATCTTTGCTGGTGTAATTTAAAAAGAAACTGCAGCAAAATATGGATATTTTGCTGGAGTAATGGCTGGCCGTCATTGTTTATGCAGATCACAATTTAAAAATATAAACTAAGCCGCGTGTGATGCATACATTGCTTCTCTGCCAACAGCCCGATGGGGTCATTGCTTTGAAGACGGTGACTCTGGTCTTGAAGACAGGAACATAAAGATAAACTTTGATAGGTTTTGTGGGCCGCTGGGAATTGAGAAATATAAATAGGCATGCACATATGATGAAATATTTCTATAATCTGTTTATTTGTTCTGGCTTTCTGTTTAGTAGCTGGGAAAGTGACGTCTCAGTTCAAATGTATTTGTTTCTTCGGCTATGCAAGCGTGTTGTGTCAAAGTGGATAATTTTTTTTATTCCAGCTGTGTATCTTTTAATGTATGTGTTAATTAGTGTGTTATGGTGGCGAATTTGTGAAGCCGCGTGACTAGTACTCAGAACGTCGTGGGTTCGTTTCCAAACATTGTCATTTGCTTCACGAGAGCAATTTTCTCGGAGAATCCTTTGGGTCGTCGCTGGAGCTACGAAGTTTGTGTTCTGGGCGATGTTTTGGAAGGATCGCATTGCGGGAAGAGAGCGGTAAACATATCAGATAAAACCCTAAGCGATGAAGACAATTCACTCGCCTTTAAGTTCTCCTTTATACATTAACGCCTTCATGTTGTCTTCCACAAGTGCAATTAACGTGTATACATGTGATAAACCAGAATGATGTGATTGTTATTTGGTGGTGATAAACTCACAGAAATGATAGAACCAATATACTCATTTATTGTAGTCATCAGATGTTGGCCTGCCAATGCGGTATTCGCAAGTTTAAATCTCCACAGAACTGAAATGTTAAAGTTAATGTGGGCTCGCAGTTCGATCCAGCCTACAATGTGTACCAGGAAATATATTGGGAGAGTAAATTCGACCTGTGCGATATTACCCTTATTAAATATGGAGATCCGAGTTGCCTAGAAATCTATGGGGGAAACGCCATATGCTCAATATGATTCAATAAATGTAAAAGTTCATTGGCACCCTTCTATCTTGACAGACGATAGTTTGGTAGATTGTGCTTCAAAAGGGCTTAATAACTACAACCCATGTCGGTGGCGAATGTGGCTGATAAGGCCAATTCGTGCTGTAAATGTTAAGGCCAGGGATGGAGTTATTGCCTCTCCATAACACAAATTCTTTTGTGTTTGCATATCCTTTACAGGACATTGCTGTCAACATCAGCATCTTTCAGCTGATTGTTGATTTCTTGGCAAGATTAAACTCAGTAGTTTGCCATTGCTTTCTGAGCGGCCGACTCACATACCCCGTAAGTTAACGACGCGATTCGAACCACTGCTGATTCTCACCGTCGTCACGTTACTTACGAGAGTATACGAGATTACGGAGAAAGAAAAGTCGCAAACCTCTAGGCCAGGAAGCCGGCCCATATCACAAAGCCTGGGCTAAAATATAGAGACCATGTGGTGCCTATGCAGTATGATCCCTCTCTTGGCCTGCCTGGTTTACTCCAGAGCAAAGGTAACACCTATACACCTGGAGCAAGACAAGCTGCAGAAGCTATCGGATCAGCACAGCAATGCTCTAACTGTCCGCCTGTCGGAGTTTCGATCCTAGACCAGCTGCCAACCAAGGCTTACGACCTGGTCTGCCCTGCCATGACATTTTGTCTTTAGGTTGCATTTCCTCGCACCGGGATAAGGCTTGTACCCTTCCAATTGCCCTCTTCCGCCTGAAGCCGTTGGCACAATGTAGAGTGTCGGGTTTGGTAAGCGCCGCCCACCATTCGGCGCTAACAGAAAGCAGATAGTACCGTCTACTGTCATACGGTAGTGTAACAAGCTACGTGGAGGGTCCCAAATAACTATGTCACAATGTTTCAAAATTATTCTTTCGCCCTGGCTGGGATAGGTCTTTGCTTGCCAACCCTCCACCGTTCCCTAGACTCACTGTCACTCTCTCTTTCGACCTCGGGACCTATTCCCTGACGTGTCTTTCTGGCTGACGCATAGATAACATGGCGATCGACTGAGTAAAATATAATGTATTTTTTAATAACCTAATAAAGAACAGCACAGGAAAACATCAAGGCAGTTAAAACAGATAGTTCACTATAGACAAAACCGGGACACAGAGTTCAGTTCAGACACAGAGCCTCATGGCTTTACATCATAGACCAAGCTGTAGTCAAGGTCCGTTCTGTCCACATATCGCTCACTGAATCATAAGTCCTCCGTGCTTTCCCTCCCGGTACGTTGGGCTAACAACATGTCTCCGTGGAACCAGCATAATGTTCGTGGGAAAATGTCCTGTGATCCCTGGTCACAATGCTAAGTAAAAGTTCCTACAAAGGGAAATAGTTCCTGAGCGGGAATTGGGTAGGTATCCTTCACTGTCTCAGACAAGGATGTGTGGGTCTGATATTTAGGCGGGATCCAGTCCAGAATACAAACTGACTCGATCCTAGCGTATCGAGATGACTGGCGCGGTGTTAGAAAAGGCTGATGGTTATTCTTTCGGGCTAGCGTTGGCTCTATCTTGTAGAGATCATACCCTTGGTCTGGTATGGCCCAAAACCTGATAAGGACTCGGCTAAAACATAACTTTCTGTGTAGCAGCCCTGTCGAGACCTTCAGCTCTGTTCTTACCTCCAAAAGAAGGACCCTGGAAAGGACAAACATTTGTGAGAGTCTCCAGCCTAAACTTCTGGTACAGCCGACATGGAGACTCCTAATGGACTCAGCACATCAGTTGCTATAACAAAATATATACATAATAGTACTAATCAAGAGCCCTGATTGAATTGGTCTGACCTGACAAGAGGTCCTGGATTGACGAGGTCTTGTCGTTTGACCCTAGGAACTTTTTGCATATAAGACTCACTCTCCACACTCATACCATACCTTTATTATTATTGGGCACATTCATTTCCAGGCTTCCCTCTCACTTGCAAACCCTGCCTTTCTCACGACAAAGCTCTTGTGGTGTTGTGTGGGTAATTATCTGTATGTAAAGAAGTGTCGTTCCCCATTCCCAGCAAGAATAGGAAAAAAGATACTACTCCTTCCGGCCGCTGCTCTCGTCGGAGTTGTCGCCGCAATGTACCGGCTGTGCCTCACCTAACACGTAGATTCAGATGAGTTCAGGTTCTCTCAGTGAGATAGAGAAGTCTATTTATACTCCCGACATCATCCTATCGACCAGTAACCATTCAGTCCACCTGGCTACCCCATCGGCTGAAAGACGCAAGAGATAGCACAGTGGATCCCCTCTTCCGTTTTAAGAAGACAGAACATAAATGGTGGGAATCCGTGGATACATAATGTTTATAGTCAAATGAAAGATGACAGTATGCAGAGTTCAGGCCGTATGCAGAAAGATAGCCCCCGCCCATCTGCTGCCAAAAACAAGCGAAATCATCTGGGAAGCTATAGTGCTCAGATTCGTTCCCAGGCAATGCCAAGAACAAGACGGATAGCTAGATTGGCCAACGGTCAACCCACTCCCAATATGGCAAGACTGCCGTTTCGCCAATTCGTCTCACCAGTCGAGACAACCAGTTAGCTTTATTGACCAAAGTCTAGCAGTACTAAATAAACCCCATTGTTACCTTTCAATCAACCATCAGCATGCTGCGCTTCATCTGTCGCACTCTTTGAAGTGTCAAATAGACATGAGGCAGTCTACAAATCGTACTTGATTAAACGGACATTGTTTTCCCCAGAAGTTGAACCAGTGTGTATTTGGTATAAGGCGCCCTATCGGGTTTTCCCCAAAGAAAAGACATATTTCCAATAATTCTCTTCAGAAGATCGGTTTGTAAAAGTACCCAAGAGAACTATCTTCCATGGGGATTGAGCGAATAAGAGAACTGAGGGTTCCCGAAAGCTGTTTCCCACTGTTTACCCAAAATAAAAGAAGGCATGAGGACATGGGCCATTGGCGTTTTGCCACAGGTAGCTCAGTCATAACTGACTAAGACCTGACAGTAAAAAGTACCATTTATCTAAATTTACTTACTGAGAGATCAGACAAGCATGAAGACAATTTTGACGCTTGAAAATTTGGACTACTAATTTCCAGATAATCGCTGCACACCAGTTCCAATTCTAAGGGCAATTTCAAGGCTGAAAGAGAAGTGCATCGGCAAATTCGTCAGGTGCCGATAAACTCCTAAATCAGATCGAGGCAAAATACTCATTTATTACCGAAGCAACATGCATTATTCGCCTGGCTTGAAGACCCGACCAGAAATATGATATTCCGATGCTATTTTGCAATCTTGCAAAAATAAAACAAGAATAATAAAGCATCTTTGCTGATGTAATTTAAAAAGAAACCGCAGCAAAAATGGATATTTTGTTGGAGCCATGGCTGACCGTCATTGTTTATGCAGATCACAATTTAAAAAATAAAATAGAAGCCGTGTGTGATGCATACGTTGCTTCTCTGCCAACAGCCCGGTGGAGTCATTGCTTACAAGACGGTGACTCTGTTCATGAGGACAGGGACATAAAGATAGACTTTGATAGGATTTAGGGGCCGCTGGGAATTGAGAAATGTAAATATGGATGCATATATAATGAGAATATTTATATAATCTATTTATTCCTTTATGGCTTTCTGTTTCGAAGCTGCGGAAGGGAGGTAACAGATCACTTGTATTTGTTTCTTTGGCTACGCAGCGTGGTGTTTCCAAGGAGATCAAATAGCTGATATCTTTTAATTTATATTTTGTTTATTGTGTTCTCCTGGCGAAGTGGTTAAGCCTCTTGACTAGTACTCAGAAAGTTATAGGTTCGTTTCCTGTCTAAATAATTCGGTTGACGAGTGCATTTTCGTAGACATCTGAGGGTTGCAACAGAGGTTACAGATTCACGCTCTGTTCGACACTTGCGCAGTCCACATGTGGAAAGAGGCAGGGTCATACGGGATAAAACCCGTTGCAATGAAGTCAATCTTCTCACCTTTTAAATCCCTCTTTATACATCAACCCGTTCGTTTTATCTTCTACCCGTGCAGTTATTGCGTATACATTTATTAGCCAGACTGCTACGCGTGTTATTTGGTGTCGTTAAACTCTCAGAACAGATCGAGTCGAAATACTCCCCCCCCCCACGCCCCCCCCCCCCCCCCCCCACAACAACTTGCATTATTCGCCTGGCGTAAAGACCAGACCAGAAATACGATATTCCGGTGCTATTCTGCAATGTTGCAACAACAAAAAACAAGAATAATAACACATCTGTGCTGGTGTAGTTTAAAAAGAAACTGCAAGAAAATATAGATAAGAGTGAGGCGTTAGCATTCATGCGATTCCAGTCGGATTTGAGTAACCATAAAGAGCTCGATTACATTGTAAATTGCCCTGGGGATAACAGACATTGGAATATTACATGTGACTATGTGTTTTAATTGTTTCAGAGCACTGATGTCGGTTCTTAGCTCACCTGAACTCAACTCAGCTTAAGTATTATTCATATATTCACTTCAATTGATATATTGATGTGTAGTGAAATATGCCAGGCAATAAATCGTGCAACATATTGCTTGTGGCATCGATATCGAAATATTTGTTTGGCGTGCTCGACGTGCACATAACTCTTCTTAGTCTTACACCATTATCTGAGACAACTAGACACTGGATTATCTACCCTAGAAAGAGGGAACGGGGTTATCAATAAGGGGATTGCATTTTCTTGTTTTTTGTTTTACTGATTGTCCAGTTGTAGTTTCGTTTTTCATAACATTAATAGACTAATTTTATTGGAAACATGTTTTTAATATATCTCTGCTCATTCTTATATACTTGGCGCCATCATAATATGGCGGTGTTCTGACACACAGACGACACTTAAACAGATTGCAGCTGGTGCCAATATCGGGACTCTTCGCTCACTGCGTTGAAGATGAAGTCACACATATAGTAACGCCACGAATGCTGTGATGTCGTTTCTTAACTCATTTCATGTCAACTCAACTCTTCTGTTACATTCTCTTCTTTTTCCCCGTATCCTTTTCTTCCTCCTCTTCCTCTTATTATTCTTTGTCTTCTTCTCTTCTCATATTTTATCCTCTTTTTCCCGTCCTCCTCTTTTTCCTGCTTTTCTCCCTCCTCCTTCTCATCCTCCTTCTTCACCTCCTTTAGTCTGCGTTTTCTTTTTATCTCTCAGTACTCTCAAGGGTTTCTGATACATGTCGCATACATCGTGCAGTCTTTTCCCTCAGTTAACAACACCTCTGTTTTATTTATAACATTAGATAGTATACGTATTATCATTAATTAGTATAAGTATTAACTGTAGTTAGTATAGATATTAACATTAGTTAGTATGCGTATTAAAGTTAGTTAGTAAACGTACTGACATTAGTTAGTATATGTATTAACATCAGTTAGTATACGTATTAACATCAGTTAACATACTATTAACATCAGTTAGTACATGTATTAATATCAGTTAACATACGTAGTAACATCAGTTAGTATACGTATTGACATGACTTAGTTTACGTATAACATCAGTTAGTATACGTATTAACATGAGTTAGCATACATATTAACATCAGTTGGTATATGTGTTAACATCAGTTAGTATATGTATTAACATCAGTTAGTATACGTATTGACATCAGTTGGTATACGTATTGACATCGATTAGTATACATATTAATATCGGTTAGTTTACTAATTAACATCAGTTAGTATACGTATTAAAATCAGTTAGTGGGCACTTTAATATCAGTTAGTATACGTAGTAACATCAGTTAGTATACGTATTGACATTACTTAGTTTACGTATAACATCAGTTAGTATACGTATTAACATCAGTTAGAATACATATTAACATCAGTTAGTATATGTGTTAACATCAGTTAGTATATGTATTAACATCAGTTAGTATACGTATTGACATCGATTAGTATACATATTAATATCGGTTAGTTTACTAATTAACATCAGTTAGTATACGTATTAAAATCAGTTAGTGTGCACTTTAATATCAGTTAGTATACGTATTAATATCAGTTATATATATATGTATATATATATATATATATATATATATATATATATATATATATATATATATATATATATATATATATATATATGCCGGTCTCTCTTGCCGAGGGGTTACAACACTTTCTCCGTAATCCCGTTTATCACGCAGAGTCTCGTATCGGGGCGAGAGCTGGGAACGGTTCGATCCCCCCTGGTGACTTGTGGGATAACTGAGCCGGCCGCTCAGAAAGCAATGGCAAACTACTGAGCGTAATCTTGCCAAGAAATCAACATACAGCTGAAAGATGCTGATGTTGACAGCGATGTCCTGTAAAGGATATGCAAAACATTTATTATATATATTGATATCAGTTAGTATACGTATTAACTTCAGCTCTGTTCTACTTGACCAGGCGAACTCCACGTGCCTCTGGAAGTGTGTGGGGCTGTGGTCAAGCGAGAGCTGGACTTCTGGCAGATCAATGAGTTGGAGATCAAAGCCTGTTGCTGGCGGCACTACCGATCCTACATAGAGAACCAGAACATCCTGGACTCATTCAATCACAGCCTTCGGAGTCAGGCCGTGGATGTGGATCTCAACGCCCTGACTGGTTGGACGAAGATCCAGTGGACGGTATGGCTGATCTTAGAGTATCCACGAACATCAAGAGCAGCAATGGTGAGTAGAGGGATGGCCAAACTAAAGTATGCTGAACATTTCTGTATGTATGAGTTGCTGCTACTGAACATGTCTCAGACATTTAGACTAGTAACTTATCATCTACATTGCCAACGAATACCTTCATAGTTGTTGCAGTTGAAGTTAAGTGGATATACTTTATAGTTCCGCAGATTTGACAGAAACCAAACTGTCCTTCAGCAACTTTCATTTGGAATTTAAACATAGTAGCCACGAACAATATGTTGCACTGTTTACTGCCTGGCATATTTCACTGCATCTCGTCAGGTACATACTGCAAAAGGTTATATCATATCTTCTTCTTCAGCGTTCCGAGCCATTGAGGTTCTTTGCTGCAGATACAGTCCGTCTCCATTCGTCTCTCTGGTTGACCTTCTCTTGCCAGTCGTTGATTCCAAGTGCTTGTAGGTCTGTAAATATATATATATTATCTCTCCACCGTCTTCTTGGTCTACTTCGGGGTCTACGGTCATTTATTTCCTGAGTGTAAGCGAGTTTTGTTTCCTTATTATCTTCCATATTTTCTATATGCCCCAGCCATTGTAGTCTATTAGCCTTCATGATTCCAGTGATTAGCGGGGACTTAAACAGATCATAAATGTCTTTGTTACTTCTTATTTTCCACTCTCCACTTTGTGTATCCCTAATGGGTCCAAAGATGAGTCTTAAAACTTTGTTCTCAAAGGCTTCGTCTCCTTTCGTTGTACTCCAGGTTTCAGAGCCATACAGCACAACTAGTCTGATCAGTGTTTTGTATAGTGTGATTTTGGTGTTACGAGATAGCGCATTTGATTTTAGTAGATATTGTAGTGCATAGTGTATCTTATTTCCAGAATTGATTCTAGTTTGTATTTCTTACCTTATGATGTTGTAGCAGTTGAAGATTGTATCCAGGTATTTGTATGTTTCCGTTCTTTTAATGGTCATATTATCTATTTGTATGTGGCCAGAGTTTTTGGCCATTCCTTCTCTTGAAATTACCATATATTCTGTCTTATCTTGGTTGATAACCAGCCCCATCTGTTTGGCTTTTTCCTTTAAGTGAGTCAATATTCCCAATGTCTTTTGTTCATTTTCTCCTATAATATCTATTCATTGGCACCTTGCCGTCTTGACAGACGATAGTTTGTGCTTTAAAAAGGCATAATAACTTTTAACTATGGCGGTAGCGCATGTGACTGATAAGGCCACTTTGCGCTGTAAATGTCCGTTCACAGTGGGTGCATGTGGTCATTTCCACCATCATGCCCCATCTTACGTCTCACACGCTCGGTGTGTGACTTATCTGCAATAATTTTCTCCTTTGTCTTTATTCCATTTCTGATGTTTGCCCTCCATGCAACACGTTCAGCGGCGACTTGCTCCCAATGTGCACTATCAATGTCTGTATCAATCATGTCCCGCTTACACGCATCTTTGTATCGTAGTAGAGGCCGACCCTGAGATCTCTTACCCATCTGTAATTCACCAAAAAAGATGTCCTTTGGTATTCTACCATCATCAATCCTCCTAAGATGTCCTATCCATCTAAGTCTACGAAGACTGAGCATGGAATAAATTGTCACACAACCTGATCTTTCCAATACTTCAGTATTTGTGATTTTGTCTTGCCACTTAATACCAAGAATTCTTCGCAGACACCGCATATGAAAGCTATTTAAATGTTTCTCTTGGTGTGAGTAAGTTGTCCATGTTTCACTGCCATAAAGAAGAGTACCAAGGACACAGGCTTGATAGACAAGGACTTTTGTTTTTGCAGTAAGCTTCCTGTTCTCCCAGACTCTTTTTATTAACCTGTTCATTGTTGTTGCTGCCTTACCAATCCGGATGTTGATTTCCTGGTCTAGGGATAATTTACTATTTACCACTGATCCTAGATATGTAAAATGGTCTACCATCTCTAGTTCGGCGTCGTCAATAAAGATTGATGGTACCCATGTGCACCTTGTGACATAATCTGTGTCTTCTTTTTGCTAATTGTTAAACCAAATTCAGAACAAGCATTGGAGAATGCAGATAGTAGACATTGCAATTCTTCCTCAGAGTGGGTTGTAACTGCAGCATCATCTGCAAAAAGTAACTTTCTGATCAGTACCCTCCTAATTTTGGTCTTGGCCTTCAATCTTTGAGCATTGTAAAGGCCGCCATCTGAGCGTGAGTGAATGTATATACCACCATCCTGATCACGAAAGGCATATTTCAGTAGAAGTGAAAAGTATATTCCAAAGAGGGTGGGAGCTAGTACACAACCTTGCTTAACTCCACTCTTGATTTCAAACTCTTCAGAAGTTGCACCATCAAACTTGATTATGCCCTTCATGCCTGTGTGGAACGATTCCACAATGGACAGAAGAGTTGGTGGGGAGCCAATCTTCTTTAGTGCCTTGAATAGACCCTCACGACTGACCAAATCAAATGCCTTTGTGAGGTCGATGAAGGCAATAAACAGTGGTTGATTCTGTTCACGGCATCTTTCTTGTATTTGTCGCAATGAGAATATCATATCAATGGTAGACCGGTTCTGTCGAAAGCCACACTGTGATTCGGGGTAGACTTGATCTCCTAGGACTTGAAGTCTGCGCAGAACAATTCTGGCAAATACTTTTCCAACAATACACAGAAGTGATATACCCCTATAGTTGTTGCAGTCGCTCCGATCGCCCATGTTCTTGTACGGTGTTATGACGCTTGAATCTTTGAAATCCTGTGGGACTTATCCTTCTCGCCAGCATAGCTCTATTAGCTGGTGGATTTGTAGAGTGAGTGTGTCTTGCCCACTCCTTATAACCTCTATTGGAATCCCATCCTTACCTGGAGCCTTGCCAGATGCAAGTTCATTTATAGCACACTTAACTTCTGTTATGGTGGGAAGTGTGTCCAGGTGGTCAAGAGTTGGTAGAGCCTCTATGGCGTTGAAGGCATCATCCGCTAGTTTGGTCTCACTTGAGTAAAGCTCCAAATAGTGCTCTACCCATCTGTCCATCTGCTGTTTATTGTCAGTGATGATTTCTCCAATCAAGGTTTTCAATGATGCACTTCTTTTGAACACTGGACCATAGGCTTTCTTTATTCCTTCATACATGCTTCTTATGTTTCCCTTATCACTTGCGATTTGAATGGACTCACATAACTTGATCCAATAATCATTTGCACACTGCCTGGCAGCCTTTTGCACATCCTTCCTAGCTTGACTTAGCTCACTCAGAGTGTTACGCGTTGGTCTTTCCTTGCTTCTTAAGAGAGCTTTCTTCTTCTTATCAATCAAGGGCTGCAGAGTCTCGCTGTTTGCCGCAAACCAGTCCCGCCTCTTATGATCCACAGTGCCGTAAACCCCTACGGCAGTTTAATAAAGAGTTTCCTTAATTTGACCCCACTTTTCATTTACTGTACAATTTTCTGGTGTATCAGTGAAAGCGTCTTCAAGTTGCTGTTGAAACTGAAAGCACTTTTCAGGATCCTGAGTGTTAATAATATTAATCCTGGGGCTAGATTTGTGTTTAGCTGTGTAGATTCTCTTTGGTCTCAGTCTAACCCTTGCAACAACCAAAGAATGATCCGTATCGCAGTCAGCACTGTGGTAACTTCGAGTCAATGATATATGGTTCAGATGTTGTCTCCGTGTGATGATGAAGTCCAGCTGGTGCCAATGGCCGGATCTTGGATGTTTCCATGTGACCTTATGCATCTCTTTTGTTTTAAAAAAGGAGTTTGTAATACATAGGTCATTACTGGTGCAATGCTCCAGCAGCCTTTGCTCATTTTCATTCATGCGACCGATGTTGTATTTTCCCAGGCACACTGGCCATGAACTCGAGCCCTTGCCCACACGAGCATTGAAATCACCGAGCATATAAATGTAGTCAGATTTTGGAACTGCCTTGATCACGGAGTCTAACTCCTCATAGAACGAATCCTTCACATCATCAGAGGAATCGAGTGTCGGTGCATATGCAGTAATAATGGTGGCAAACCCACAAGAGGTTGCCAAGCGCAGGGATAATAGTCTTTCATTTCCCCCTGCTGGAATTTCAATCATTCCCAGAGCGAATTCTTCACTGCAAAGCCCACACCGTGTTGCCTTTTTTCTGCCTGCCCTCTACCCTTCCAAAAAGAAGGTGTAATTGTTTTCCCTAAGTGAACCTTCCTCAGCGAGGTGAGTCTCTTGCAGGCCAGCAATATCAATGTTAAGAAGATTGAGTTCGGCATCAATCACAGCCGTTTTTCTCACATCGTCAATATTGGTCAAGTCAGTGGAAAATCCTGGACACATGGTTCTCACGTTCCAGGTTGCAAGCCGTAGCTTGAGGTTTCTATTTTTATTTTTGTTTGTACCTGGTGCATTGGTTTTACAGCCTGCGATTCAGATTTTGTCCTAGCCCCAAGAACCTATTGAAGCAGGCAGGCTGTGGCGGATCAGCACCCAATTGGCCGGGGGCTGCCCAGCTTGAGGCGGGCGGTAGCTGATCAGTGACACCTGTAGGTGTCTCCCACCGTCAGAGGCAACGCGTGGCGCCCCATGTTTATGCCAGTTGACAGGGACTTAATAACCCGTAACAGTTGCCTCTCGCTTTGATTCCGAGACCAGTTAAGACCAGGGATGGAGTTATTGCCTCTCCATAGCACAAAGCCTGGGCTAAAATATAGAGATCATGTGTTGCCCATGCAGCATGATCCCTCTCTCGGCCTGCCTAGTTCACTCCAGAGGAAAGGTAACACCCCTACATCTGGAACAAGACAAGCTGCAGAAGCTGCCGGATCAGCAGAGCAATGCTCTAACTGTCCGCCTGTCGGAGCTTCGATCCTAGACCAGCTGCCAACCAAGGCTTAAGGCCTGGTCTGCCCTGCCATGACATTTTGTCTTTAGCTTGCATTTCCTCGCACCAGGGTAAGGCTAGTACCCTCCCAATTGCGCTCTTCCGCCCGAAGCCGTTGACACAATGTGGGGTGTCGGGTTTGGTAATCGCCGCCCAACGTTCCGCGCTAACAGAAAGCAAGTAGTACCGTCTACTGTTATACGGTAGCTCAGTCATATCTGACTAAGACCTGACACATTATAATAATATATATTATATAATATATATATATATATATATATATATATATATATATATATATATATATATATATATATATATACTATATAATATCTATATCATCTGCATAACCAAGCTGCTTGGATGTTCCTCCAATATTACATTCCTCCTTTTCATTCCTTACAACTTTCTCTAGAGCCAGATTGAAGAGTAGCGGCGATAGTGCATCACCCTGTTTTAAGCCAGATGTTATTTTGAAAGGGTCTGATTTCCTGCCTTTATATGTTACTATATTATAAGTATCTTCCATGCATAGTCTGGTCATGTTGATTAACTTCCTTGGTATTCCAAATTTCTGCATAGCATTCCATAGACTATTCCTATGGACACTATCATAAGCCTTTTTAAAATCCACAAAAATGTTATGGAGATCTCTTTTATATTCCCAATGTTTCTCAGCTATTTATCGTAAGATAAATATCTGATCTATTGTTGATCTGTTTTGTCTAAAACCCGCCTGGTATTCACCTCATATGTCTTCTGAATATGGTTTTAGTCTATTTAGTAATACTGCGGATAGTATCTTATAGCTTGTGGACAGTAGTGATATTCCTCTATAATTTCCACATTGGAACTGTCTCCTTTTTTTAAAGATAGATATAAATAATGACTCTTTCCAATCATGGGGTAATTCTTCTGTCCTCCAGATTTTAATTCTTAGTTCGCATAGCTTTAGATGTAATGCATGGTCACCTGCCTTTATAAATTCAGTAGCAATTCCATCAGTCCCAGTTGCCTTATTGTTGTTTAACTCGTGTGATTACATATAGGATATCTTCAAATGCAGGTTCTTCCATTTGTGGTTCACACGTTAGAACCTCTTCCTGTGCGAAAGTGTTACTTGGAGCTTCACAATTTAGTAATTCAACAAAATATTCTTTCCATGTGTTGCACATTTCCTCATTGGTATTTATCATATTCCCATTTTTGTCTTTTAAACCATATGTGTTGTGTTGGTGCCCTCGTTTCATTGACTTCAGTTCTTTAAAAAACTTTCTGAATTCGTTTTACTGGTGTTTAGTTTACATATCTTTGATTATATTACTCATATATTCTCGCTTCTGCTGTCTGACTATTTTTGTAGCCTCTTTACATTCATTTATATATTGCTCTTCCTGTTGGATGTTGTTGATGTCATTTAACCATAAATTTCTGGCATTCATTTTCCTAATGACTGCTTCTTCACATTTTTGATTGAACCATATGTTCTTTCTATGCGTGGTTAACACATCGTGACATTCTTCTGCGTTAGATTGAATTGTATTCTTGATGTTCAACCAAGTTTGGTTAACGCTATCCTCCAAAGGGTTTTGCAAAGTTTCAAGTTTACATTTTATTTCTTCTGTAAATTTCTCTTTGACTGTAATTTCTTGTAGTTTTTTTCTGTTATATGTTGGGTGTAATCTTTGTAATTTAGCATAGAAAGCTCTCTTAAGTTTTATTTTAAATTTTGCTCCAACGAGGAAGTGGTCGCTGTGGCACTCAGCTCCTCTATAGCTTCTAACTTGTTGTATGTTTGATGCATTTTTGTTGATAATTAAAATGTGATATATTTGATTTTAGGTTCTCTTGTCACATGATTTCCAAGTTTGTTTGTGTATAACCTTTCTTTGTAGTCTGGTACTGCTAATCTGCAGTCCTTTGGTGTCTGCCGGGTTGATGACTCTCCATCCATTATCATTTGAAGTTGTATGTAGGCTTTCTATACCGGCCATTTTTTTATGAGTTTGCTCTCTACCTATTTTTGCATTGAAGTCTCCCAGCACAATCAGGATGTCCTGTTTGGGGGTTTCTTCTATGACATCTTCCAGATCATTATAAAAGTCTTCTTTAATATCATCTTCTTTCTCTTAAGTAGGGGCATGTACATTAATCATCGTTATATTTTTCCATTTACCTTTTATTCGTAATTTACTAATTCTGTCATTAACAGGAGAGAACGTTAAAGGGATATGAAATAAAAATCCTAACCTAGAAAGTACAGCTCTACTCTAAAAGTAAAAAATAAAGGACTCTTCTCCATGACTTTAGGTGTATTTGGTATATAGTGCAAGCCCCAAATTATATAGAGCAACAGGCACTGGATGAGTGTTGATATCACACCAACTACCTAACTTCCCAGAATATTTGTATGACACGTGACCACTAGCATGTCAGCCACGGTGTTACTGTGTCTTCTTCTACAGCTATTATCAATAATTTAATCATGTAAGGGAAACAACTTCTGCTGAAAGCAGGAGTTATCTACCTGCACAAAACTGGGGACATACTGTTAATATATTGTTAGGAAGGGACATAACTCGCCTAATTTGTTTTCTAAAGAAGCAATTCGATATTATATTTAAGCCGTTTAAGATGAGGAAACTAATCGATCAAAACTTTCAATATAAAATGTCAATCAAACTTTCTGATTGAGTGTATTACACAACAGTGCATAAAATATATTTTATATCTTAAAACATACAATGTATTAGCACTGCGGGATATATGCAAGATTTGGATGGGTGTCTCCCAATTGACTGCCTATATTAATCACTCTGGTTTCTCTTCACAACGTATACATCTTTCGTCCTGTATACTTGGTTGTTGTTCTTGTTTTTTGGATCCAGGTTGTCGTCTCGTAGTTATTACAATATAACCCCGGATTTCGTCGATAATGCGTCCGAAAACAATCGACGAAATACAAAACTGAGGCAGTTATTTCCATATAAATCCAATTCATTCGTTCTAGTAATTTCAAAATGCATACCAAAAACATATTTTATATAGAATAAATGTAGTGTTTAATACAATTTTTCGCCCCCCCCCCTGACTTGTCCGAACTCACACCTTCGCCGTGCCTAGTAACACTATGCACGTTAGTGCGCCTTTTGAATTTTAAAGTTGAGAACGTTCCCCCATAACTCTTTTTTGATGACAAATCCTGTTCCTAATTCATGTTTATTTTGGGTGTTTCCTCCATATATTATAATCATTCCATTTTGCTCTAAAGTACCCTCTCCTGGCCACCTTATTACTTGAATTGCTGTTATATCCATTTGATATTCAACCAGCTCCCGGGTTAGTTCTTCAGCCGCTCCAGCTCGATATAGTGTCCGTACATTCCATGTTCCAAATCTCAAGAGTCCTTTAACGTTCCGAGGTCGTTGTCCAAATAAGTCAGTCCGAATTCGAGGCTTATGTATCTGTTTCGTAACAAAATGGTTTTTACAAAGGTGGGGGTGTTAACCCCACGCTTCAACACCCAACCTGGAGGACCAGGGTGTTTCTCTTTGTCTGTTCTCTACCCTTTGACCTGTCCGGCTTAGGAGGCCCTGCTGGTAGCTACGTTACCGCCGGCATAGCTCTCAGGGTCATTGAGAAACTCAAGCTCCCCCACCACGACAAGGTGGAAACACCATCGGGGGAGATATATGAAATTTAAAAAAAAAAATAATCATACTGTGATTGAAATACTTAAAACACATAATCACTGATATAGTTTGAATGTGAAGCATTTATCCAGATGATAATCGTATATTTAAAACGAAGTCTTTCTGTCTGCACAAACCTGGTTGGTACCACCTAGTTGCATCGGTATATTTGAATAATTGTTTATTGTTCGTCCCATACAATACAAATTCAAATTCTTCAGAACGGTTGCATTTTAACAATACCTTTCTGAAAAGTAGAAAGATTTGATTAAAGTTTGACGCAAGCAACGCACGAAGATTATATAAAGCAGAAAGATTCGACAATATATTTATACAACCAAGTAACATATTTAAAATTGGAAGAATATCGGAAACAAATGCTAGTTATATGAGCAGAAATAATTATATATTTATTAACTCCGAAAAAGATCGCCACGGGCGAAGAGTTGACACTTCAGAAAGATGACATTTCGAGAAATATTCAAATTAACACAAGATCTATTGTCACAGCAACATTAAAGACGTATTCTACAACAGTAGAATATACTGGTGAATGGCTAAAAGAACAATGGAGAAAACAACTATAAAAACAAGGTGATCAATATCATTGCACCGGGTTTTATCCCATATGAATCGGTGTCATTCCGTAGAGCTTTCCGCTGACAGAGTAGCACGGATCACAAACTTCTTAGCTCCAGTGACGATCCCCAGGAGTCTCTGAGACTGAGTCTGGTAGCGAACCCATGAACTTCGGATCGTGAGACTGGCGGTTTAATCACTCCGCCACAGAGACACCTCCCCTCCTCCCCCCTCCCCCCCCCCACACTCACCCCTAGAAGAATATTACAAAGACCTACATCAAACGTTGAAAGTGGTAAATATATCAAAGCTCTTAATACTCATGGGAGGCATGAACGCAAAATACGGGCAGAATGGAATATAAGAAGATTGAGGGGTAACATGGAAACAGACAGGAAACAGGCGACAGGCAGATACAGTTTCATGAAGAAAACCATCTAGTTATCTGTAACACATTTTTTCCAACAAGGACCTTGAAAATTGTTTACACGGATAAGCTATTGAGATTTCTTTTTAATTAATTAAAACTGAAAAACAAAATATTGAAAACGATATTATGTAAAGAATGTGGAAACATACCCAGATACAAATATAAACATGGATTATAATCCCTTGGTTATAAAATTACAAATTAAGCTTAAATACACACACACACACACACACACACACACACACACACACACACACACACACACACACTCACAAACTGGATTAAAGACATGAAGGTAATTTCAAATAGATATATCAGTCTTCAAACAACAAGATATAAGACAGCTATATCTGGTCGAAGAAAAATAAATATATTTGACAACTTATTAGCTGTCAGCTTAAATCAATACCTACGTAAAATTCAGAGGGAGAAAATAAATACAGAATGGGAGTGTCTACACGCACACAAACACATGCACACGCACACGCATACACACACGCACACTCTCACACATACACATACACGCTCACGCGCACACACAGTATAAAAACTGAAAATGCCTAGTGACTTAACAGTAAAAGACATCAAGGAGAAAGCGGGTGGCGAAATCATGAACACCATTATACACATACGGAGAGCCAACAGCGCTACAGGTAACACATTCAGAGGCAACGAAATACGTCACATGTCCAAAGCTAATAAAGAAACGCGGATTCATGCACATTTTAAGGAAATGGAGGATCTAGTAATAAAACACAACACAATAGAAGTCCATGTAAAGATAGATTTGCAAACAAGGGAAAATTATATGGCAGGAAGTGGTTGTATCAGAAGTTAGGATGACGAAATTATCATTGTTCAAATGGATATAATCAACACATGGGTTGAATACGTAGAAGACAACAGAGGTAACAAACCAAAATATATAATACTCATGATGGCTAAGGTATAATAGAGGTTTAAGTAGAGAAGACTATCAAAGGATGAAACACAGAAAGACTGCAGGTCCTGACAAGATAATAACAGAAATGATAAAATCTCTACCCAGTTTTGACGTTCATGCAATCACATAAGTAGATAATGACATATATAAAACCGCATATGTTCCCCAAGGATCTAAATAAATCCTTCTTCAACACACTGCTCAAGGGTGATAAAGATCTACAATGTGTGAACCACAGAGCTATTCGCTTCATCATCGTCATGTGCAATGCCGTTAAGCGTGGGCTGTCATGTTTCGCCATCTTACACGATCACCAGAATTGTGGATCAGCTCCGTGTTCTTGTCCCACCCATGCCACGTGGTCAAGCTATCCAGATATTTACTTCTCTGTCTTCCCATTGTTCTTTCCCCTCAATCGTGCCAGTTGTCACCAAGTTCTCTAGTTTATCTCTTCCCATAACGTGACCAAAAGTGGGACTATCTACCTCTAATGTCTCTAATCAGTTTACGATCTTCATTTGTTTCTTGTAGGACTTGGTCATAGGTTTTTCTGTCTGTCCATGGTATTCTTTGCATTTCCCGCAGAAACCACATTGCCACTGCCTTTAGATGTTTCTCAGCTTATCTGCTCACTGTTCACGTTTTACATTCATACATAAGTACATGTTCTAGGTAGCACTTGTTCTCGCTGCAATTAACATTTTTGTATTAGTCAGTTTATTTGCCATTTTCCAAAAAGGCTACCTTGGCCATAGCATTTCTTGTTCATCTCCCATCAGATGTTATAACTGTTCCGAGATAGTTGTACCAATTTACTTGTTAAAGAATATTCCCATTTATCCTTGTATTACATGGCTTATTTCTTTCTTCTTAGAGACGACCATAATCCGTGTCTTCTTACAATTTAATTCTAACCCTAGTTGCTCACTGTGTAAAAAAACGTATCTGCTATATGTTGCAGATCCTGCTCATTGTCTGCAATCAATATTTTCTCATCCGTATATCTAAATTGTTATTGACGTTGTCCCTCAATGGTGATCCCTCTCATATCTTCTAACGTTCTAAAACTATGTTCACTGTATATGGAAAAAGATCTGTAGACATTACACATCCTTGTCTCACACCTCTCTTAATAGGCTGATATTGACCTACTTCATTATCAATCTTTATGACCGCTTGTTGTTGCCAATATATGTTGTTCACAAGTTTAAGGTATTTCTCATCAGTTTGTAGATCTGTAAGCAACTTTATCATGTTGACATGTCTCACTTTATCGAAAGCCTTTGTGTAGTCAATGAAGCAAAGATGTAGATTTTTGTTTACAACTATCGAACGCTCGATTAATGTTCTCAGCAAGTACACATCATTTACTGTGTCCTTACTTTCTACGAACCCAAATTGTTCTTTCCCTATTTCAGAATTTATTTTTTTCCTAACTCTTTGCATGATGATTCTTAGCGAAATCTTTGTGATGTGGCACATTACGCTAATTTTTCAATGTTGATCACAATTCAAGGTTACTGAGCCACATAAATAACAGAGTCCTCAAGATCATATACGAAATAATTCAAAATTAAATTAATAACAATGTAGTCATTTAGTGAATTTTAACATGGAACCCACAAACAATATGAGAACTGATGTCCCACATTCGAGCCAATGCCAGTGACTATGTGTTTTTATTGTTTCAGCATAAGTATGATTTATTTATTTACGTCATCTGATATATAACTATGCAGTATGCACCTGACGAGATGCAGTGAAATATGTCAGGCAATAAATCTTGCAGCAAATTGTTCGTGGTTTATGTATTTAAATTCAAAATTAAACAGATTAAGAAGTCTCTGAAGAACAATGTGTTACAACTTCAGAAGTAGCGAAAACATAATATTTTTAACGGATGTTGACGAAGACATATATAGAAATTCTTTAAACAATATGTTTTTGTGATTTTTAAACCGCAAGAAAGCTTTTGCTAGAGTACACAATGAACACCTAATTACGTGCTTCCAGGATAAAGGATTAGTTGACAAAGATATATGATGTGTTAGTAATCTATACTGTGAATATGACAAGATAGTTGATGAAAGAAATAACAAAGCTACAAGTGAAATATTTAGCAAACGTGAAAAGACATAACACTCTTATAAAAGCCATACTGAAGGGTAAGGTTGAAGGTAAGTGGGTAGACGATACAAGTGGCGCAATAGTTAATAAAATACAGGATGTCGCAGTCAACCCCAGCATTTTGTTGCCTTTTTACGTTCAGTAGTTTGTCATTGCTTTCTGACCGGCCGGTACTCATACCATTGTATGAAAACCAAAGCAAGGCGGTCTGCTTCCAAATCGCACATAGCTGTGTTTCGTAGGCAGGATGCGGGATTACGAAATGCGTTCATAACCCCTTCACCAATGAGCCGGAACAGTAGACAACGATACAAATGGGAAGATGACGTCAAGAGATGGACGATACAACGATACAAATGGGAAGATAACGTCAAGAGATGGACGATACAACGATACAAATGGGAAGATAACGTCAAGAGATGGACCATACAACGATGCAAATGGGAAGATAACGTCATGATATGGACGATACAACGATGCAAATGGGAAGATAACGTCAAGAGATGGACCATACAACGATGCAAATGGGAAGATAACGTCAAGAGATGGACCATACAACGATGCAAATGGGAAGATAACGTCATGATATGGACGATACAACGATGCAAATGGGAAGATAACGTCAAGAGATGGACCATACAACGATGCAAATGGGAAGATAACGCCAAGAGATGGACGATACAACGATACAAATGGGAAGATAACGTCAAGAGATGGACCATACAACGATGCAAATGGGAAGATAACGTCATGATATGGACGATACAACGATGCAAATGGCAAGATAACGTCAAGAGATGGACAAACAGCAGACTGACATAATGTACTATCAAAGCGAGAGACAGACAGTGTTGGGGATCCATTGCAGCCGACCTTCATTGTGGAGATGGCACCTGACTGACTGATTGTGAACAAGTAGTAACAGTTATATGCGAAAATAGTTTGCTAAAACACAGCAAAACGATGAGTGCGACAAGGACGTATGTTGTCCCCGAGCCTGTTCAACGTATACAAACCAAACATTTTAAAACAAATTGTAAGATTGCCTGGACTGAAGATCAACGGGAGAATACTCAACATTCTTAGATATGCGGATGACACA
This sequence comes from Cepaea hortensis, assembly GCA_963921405.1. Classification (NCBI taxonomy): domain Eukaryota; kingdom Metazoa; phylum Mollusca; class Gastropoda; order Stylommatophora; family Helicidae; genus Cepaea; species Cepaea hortensis. The sequence continues at coordinate 83,682,561 of OY992893.1, forward strand.
CCCGACCCCGTGGGCAAGTATGCTATCTTCGCCACTACTACACACTCCACTACTGCACCATTCCACTACTGCACACCTCCACTACTGCACCACTCCACTACTGCACCATTCCACTACTGCACCATTTCATTACTGCACCACTCCACTACTGCACCAGTCCACTACTGCACCACTCCACTACTGCACCACTCCACTACTGCACCACTCCACTACTGCACCACTCCGCTACCGTGCCACTCCACTACTGTACCACTCCGCTACTGCACCACTCCACTACTGCACCACTCCGCTAACGTGCACTCCACTACTGCACCACTCCACCAATGCACCACTCGGCTACTGCACCACTCCACTACTGCACCACTCCCCTAATGCACCACTCCGCTACTGCACCACTCCACTACTGCACCACTCCACTACTGCACCACTCCACTACTGCACCACTCCACTACTGCACCACTCCACTACTGCACCACTCCACTACTGCACCACTCCGCTACTGCACCACTCCACTACTGCACCACTCCACTACTGCACCACTCCACTACTGCACCAGTCTACTACTGCACCACACCAATACTGCACCACTCCGCTACCGTGCCACTCCGCTACTGCAACACTCCACTACTGCACCACTCCACTACTGCACCACTCCACTACTGCACCACTCCACTACTGCACCACTCCACTACTGCACCACTCCACTACTGCACCACTCCGCTATTGCACCACTCCGCTACTGCACCACTCCACTACTGTAATACTCCACTACTGTACTACTCCACTACTGCACCACTTCACTACTGCACCACTCCACTACTGTATTACTCCACTACTGCACCACTCCACTACTGTACCACTCCACTACTGCACCACTCCACTACAGCACCACTCTACTACTGCACCACTTCACTACTGTACTACTCCACTACTGTACTACTCCACTACTGCACCACTCCACTACTGCACCACTCCACTACTGTACCACTCTACTACTGCACCACTCCACTACTGTACTACTCCACTACTGCACCACTCCACTACTGCACCACTCCACTACTGCACCATTCCGCTACTGTACTACTCCACTACTGCACAACTCCACTACTGCACCACTCCACTACTGCACCACTCCACTACTGCACCACTCCACTACTGCACCACTCTACTACTGCATCACTCCACTACTGCACCACTCCACTACTGTACCACTACACTATTGCACACTCCACTACTGCACCACTCCGCTACTGTACCACTCCATTACTGCACCACTCCAGTACAATACCACTCCGCTACTGTACCACTACACCACTGCACCACTCCGCAACTGCACCACTCCGCTACTGTACCATTCCGCTACTGTACCACTCCACTACAATACCACTCCGCTAAACTGCCACTCCGCTACTGCACCACTCCACTACTGCACCAGTCCACTACTGTACCACTCCGCTACTGTGCCATTCCGCTACTGTACCACTCCGCTACTGTACCATTCCGCTACTGTACCAATCCGATACTGTACCACTCCGATACTGTACCACTCCACTACTGTACCACTCCGCTACTGTACCACTCAAGTACTCTGCCACTCCGCTACTGTACCACTCCAATACTGTACCACTCCACTACTGCACCACTCCACTACAGCACCACTCCACTACTGCACCACTCTACTACTGCACCACTTCACTACTGTACTACTCCACTACTGTACTACTCCACTACTGCACCACTCCACTACTGCACCACTCTACTACTGTACCACTCTACTACTGCACCACTCCACTACTGTACTACTCCACTACTGCACCACTCCACTACTGCACCACTCCACTACTGTACCATTCCGCTACTGTACTACTCCACTACTGCACCACTCTACTACTGCACCACTCCACTACTGTACCACTCTACTACTGCACCACTCCACTACTGTACTACTCCACTACTGCACCACTCCACTACTGTACTACTCCACTACTGCACAACTCCACTTCTGCACCACTCCACTACTGCACCACTCCACTACTGCACCACTCCACTACTGCACCACTCTACTACTGCATCACTCCACTACTGCACCACTCCACTACTGTACCACTACACTATTGCACACTCCACTACTGAACCACTCCGCTACTGTACCACTCCATTACTGCACCACTCCAGTACAATACCACTCCGCTACTGTACCACTACACCACTGCACCACTCCGCTACTGCACCACTCCGCTACTGTACCATTCCGCTACTGTACCACTCCACTACAATACCACTCCGCTAAACTGCCACTCCGTTACTGCACCACTCCACTACTGCACCAGTCCACTACTGTACCACTCCGCTACTGTGCCATTCCGCTACTGTACCACTCCGCTACTGTACCATTCCGCTAAGGTACCAATCCGATACTGTACCACTCCGATACTGTACCACTCCACTACTGCACCACTCCGCTACTGTACCACTGTGCTAATGTACGACTCTGCTACTGTACCACTCCTCTACTGTGAAACTCCGCTACTGTACCACACCGCTACTGTACCACTCCGCTACTGTACCCCTCCGCTACTGTACCACTCCGCTACTCTGCCACTCCACTACTGTACCACTCCGCTACTGTGTCACCCCACTACTGTACCACTCCGCTACTCTGGCACCCCACTACTGTACCACTCCGCTACTGTACCACTCTGCTACTTGTTCACCCCACTACTGTGCCAACCGCTACTGTGCCACTCCGCTACTCTACCACTCCGCTACTGTACCACTCCGCTAGTGCACCACTCCACTACTGTACCATCCCACTACTGTGCCACTCCGCTACTGTGCCAATCCTCTACTGTACCACTCCACTACTGTACCAGTCCGCTACTGTACCACTCTGCTACTGTACCACTCCGCTACTCTGCCACTCCGCTACTCTGCCACTCTGCTACTGTACCACTCCGCTACTCTGCCACTCCGCTACACTGCCACTCTGCTACTGTACCACTCCGCTACTCTACCACTCCACTACTGTGCCACTCCGCTACTGTGCCACCCTGTTACTGTGCCACTCCGCTATTGTACCATTCCGCTACTGTACCACTCCTCTACTGTACCACTCCACTACTGTACCACTCCGCTACTGTACCACTCCGCTACTGTACCACCCTGTTACTGTGCCACTCCGCTATTGTACCACCCTGTTATTGTGCCACTCCGCTATTGTACCACCCTGTTACTGTGCCACTCCGCTATTGTACCACCCTGTTACTGTGCCACTCCGCTATTGTACCATTCCGCTACTGTACCATTCCGCTACTGTACCACTCCACTACTGCACCACTCCACTACTGCACCATTCCACTACTGCACCATTTCATTACTGCACCACTCCACTACTGCACCAGTCCACTACTGCACCACTCCACTACTGCACCACTCCACTACTGCACCACTCCGCTACTGCACCACTCCACTACTGCACCACTCCGCTACTGTACTACTCCACTACTGTACTACTCCACTACTGCACCACTCCACTACTGCACCACTCCGCTACTGTACTACTCTACTACTGCACCACTCCACTACTGCACCACTCCGCTACTGTACTACTCTACTACTGCACCACTCTACTACTGCACCACTCCACTACTGTACTACTCAACTACTGCACCACTCCACTACTGCACCACTCCACTACTGTACTACTCCACTACTGCACCACTCCACTACTGTACCACTCCACTACTGCACCACTCCACTACTGTACTACTCCACTACTGTACTACTCCACTACTGCACACTCCACTACTGCACCACTCCACTACTGTACCACTCTACTACTGCACCACTCCACTACTGTACTACTCCACTACTGCACCACTCCACTACTGCACCACTCCACTACTGCACCATTCCGCTACTGTACTACTCCACTACTGCACCACTCTACTACTGCACCACTCCACTACTGTACCACTCTACTACTGCACCACTCCACTACTGTACTACTCCACTACTGCACCACTCCACTACTGTACTATTCCACTACTGCACAACTACACTACTGCACCACTCCACTACTGCACCACTCCACTACTGCACCACTCCACTACTGCACCACTCTACTACTGCATCACTCCACTACTGCACCACTCCACTACTGTACCACTACACTATTGCACACTCCACTACTGCACCACTCCGCTACTGTACCACTCCATTACTGCACCACACCAGTACAATACCACTCCGCTACTGTACCACTACACTACTGCACCACTCCGCTACTGCACCACTCCGCTACTGTACCACTCCGCTACTGTACCACTCCGCTACTGTACCATTCCGCTACTGTACCAATCCGATACTGTACCACTCCGATACTGTACCACTCCACTACTGTACCACTCCGCTACTGTACCACTCCAGTACTCTGCCACTCCGCTACTGTACCACTCCAATACTGTACCACTTTGCTACTGCACCACTCCGCTACTGCACCACTCCGCTACTGTACCACTGTGCTAATGTACGACTCTGCTACTGTACCACTCCGCTACTGTGAAGCTCCGCTACTGTACCACACCGCTACTGTACCACTCCGCTACTGTACCCCTCCGCTACTGTACCACTCCGCTACTCTGCCACTCCACTACTGTACCACTCCGCTACTGTGTCACCCCACTACTGTACCACTCCGCTACTTTGGCACCCCACTACTGTACCACTCCGCTACTGTACCACTCCGCTACTCTACCACTCCGCTACTGTACCACTCCGCTAGTGCACCACTCCACTACTGTACCATCCCACTACTGTGCCACTCCGCTACTGTACCAATCCTCTACTGTACCACTCCACTACTGTACCAGTCCGCTACTGTACCACTCTGCTACTGCACCACTCCGCTACTCTGCCACTCCGCTACTCTGCCACTCTGCTACTGTACCACTCCGCTACTCTGCCACTCCGCTACTCTGCCACTCTGCTACTGTACCACTCCGCTACTGTACCACTCCACTACTGTGCCACTCCGCTACTGTGCCACCCTGTTACTGTGCCACTCCGCTATTGTACCATTCCGCTACTGTACCACTCCTCTACTGTACCACTCCACTACTGTACCACTCCGCTACTGCACCACTCCACTACTGCACCACTCCACTACTGCACCATTCCGCTACTGTACTACTCCACTACTGCACCACTCTACTACTGCACCACTCCACTACTGTACCACTCTACTACTGCACCACTCCACTACTGTACTACTCCACTACTGCACCACTCCACTACTGTACTATTCCACTACTGCACAACTACACTACTGCACCACTCCACTACTGCACCACTCCACTACTGCACCACTCCACTACTGCACCACTCTACTACTGCATCACTCCACTACTGCACCACTCCACTACTGTACCACTACACTATTGCACACTCCACTACTGCACCACTCCGCTACTGTACCACTCCATTACTGCACCACACCAGTACAATACCACTCCGCTACTGTACCACTACACTACTGCACCACTCCGCTACTGCACCACTCCGCTACTGTACCACTCCGCTACTGTACCACTCCACTACAATACCACTCCGCTAAACTGCCACTCCGCTACTGCACCACTCCACTACTGCACCAGTCCACTACTGTACCACTCCGCTACTGTGCCATTCCGCTACTGTACCACTCCGCTACTGTACCATTCCGCTACTGTACCAATCCGATACTGTACCACTCCGATACTGTACCACTCCACTACTGTACCACTCCGCTACTGTACCACTCCAGTACTATGCCACTCCGCTACTTTACCACTCCAATACTGTACCACTTTGCTACTGCACCACTCCGCTACTGCACCACTCCGCTACTGTACCACTGTGCTAATGTACGACTCTGCTACTGTACCACTCCGCTACTGTGAAGCTCCGCTACTGTACCACACCGCTACTGTACCACTCCGCTACTGTACCCCTCCGCTACTGTACCACTCCGCTACTCTGCCACTCCACTACTGTACCACTCCGCTACTGTGTCACCCCACTACTGTACCACTCCGCTACTTTGGCACCCCACTACTGTACCACTCCGCTACTGTACCACTCCGCTACTCTACCACTCCGCTACTGTACCACTCCGCTAGTGCACCACTCCACTACTGTACCATCCCACTACTGTGCCACTCCGCTACTGTACCAATCCTCTACTGTACCACTCCACTACTGTACCAGTCCGCTACTGTACCACTCTGCTACTGCACCACTCCGCTACTCTGCCACTCCGCTACTCTGCCACTCTGCTACTGTACCACTCCGCTACTCTGCCACTCCGCTACTCTGCCACTCTGCTACTGTACCACTCCGCTACTGTACCACTCCACTACTGTGCCACTCCGCTACTGTGCCACCCTGTTACTGTGCCACTCCGCTATTGTACCATTCCGCTACTGTACCACTCCTCTACTGTACCACTCCACTACTGTACCACTCCGCTACTGTACCACTCCGCTACTGTACCACCCTGTTACTGTGCCACTCCGCTATTGTACCACCCTGTTACTGTGCCACTCCGCTATTGTACCACCCTGTTACTGTGCCACTCCGCTACTGCGGTCATTTATTGGGGTTACTTATTGGCAACATCACCAACCGTATATAATGTTCTGTCTGTTAATAAATGGATTACAAGCCAAGAGAATTGACTTCATTCCACCGGGTTTTACCCCTTATGGCTCTGTCTCTTTCCGCAGGGCGACCCGCTGAAAGCGTAGCACAAAGCACGAACTCCGTAGCTCCGGCGACGACCCCCAGGAGCCTAAGAGAAAATGTCACTCGTGAACCGAACGTGGTAGCCTGGAATTGAATACACAACCTTTGGAGCGCGAGGTGAGAGAGGTAACTACTCCGCCACGGCGACTCCCCTGTTCTGGTCGGACTGTAATGTGTCCTGCAAACAGCAAGGGCACGTATCCGTGCTGGACTAGTTATCACCCATGCTAGCATGTACAGCTGGAGTTATGGGTCGTGTGTTGTCATTTATCGGATATGTCATGTCACATGTGAAGATTTGTCGCAATGTTACTTCACATTAAACAGCCTTTCTGTGTGAGTTTAGGTGTGGTATTGTCAGGATTGTGGTGGTTTGTGTGTTTTTAGCCTTTATTGTATTTGTAGTTTTGTGATGTTGTGTTCTTTGAGGTTTGCTGCGATGCATGTTTAGCTATGCTTTTGTGTGGGCTGTCGTAGGACTGGGCAGTTTAAGGTGCTATTATGTGAGTTGTTGTGGTTTTTTTATGTGTGGTGAGGTATGGTATTGTCTGTAGGTATAGTTCACTGTTATTGCGTGGGGTGGAGCATTTTACTGTTTGGGTTGTGGCATTTAGTTGTGTGGGTTAGGGTAATTGAATCTGAATTAAAACAATGTATTTCTTTAGCGCATTTGAACACAGACGCCATAAACAAAATATTGCACGACTTCTTGCCCGGCATATTTCGCTGTCTCTCGTCAGTTATATATCATATAACCACATACTGCGGAGTTATATACCATATAACAAGTAATAATTTGCTATATAAACCTAAAGACTTGCTGTTCAATCTTAGACTTATGTGGAGAAAATCCACTCCCCAATCAAATAATATCAGTGACTATGTATTTACTTTTATATAACTCTGCAGTCTGCACCTGACTAGATGCAATGAAGTATACCAAGCAATAAATGGTACAATAATATTGTTTATGACGTTCGTATTTAGAATGTGAATTATACACTAACATAAAAGCACGAAAACTATGATAATAACAATAGAAATGCAGTGTTAATAATGAACATCACAGTAGTTGAGTTGAGTTGAGTTGAGCTAAGAACCGACGTCACTGCACTCGGGACATTCCCATACGCGCTCTGTCCCCTCATACAACAGCCAGCGAAGAGTCACACTACTAATTGTTTCCACCGCTATCTGATTGAAAGTTCTCCTGGTCTTCCCTCTCAGGTTTGAAATACTACCAGAACCCCTGCCTATCCCCCGCAATCTCATCCTATCTACATACGGGTTCTCAATCTGTTCCCCCACCTTCTCCACCTAGTCCTACAGGCGCACAACCACGTCCCACCCCTTGCCCATACGTAATCTACCACCAAGAGGTGCATTCCCTGCCAACTTATCAGCCCGTTCATTCCCCGCACTCCCACATGGTCAGGGCAAAAAAAAATCCATACAATTCTCACAATCTGTGACCTCTGAAGCGAGATGAGACATTCCACACGAAAAATTCCTTCTTCATCATTACTACACATACTCCTTGAATCCGAACATCACAGAAGACGTGAGACACTATAGCACGTAACTGATTTCTCCTATCTTGTACGTGTAATAGCAAATGATGACAGAAATGAAACCGGAACCAAATAAGAGAATAGGAATAGTAGTGATGGACTGAATTTTGGGTGTGGATTAACAATGTAACTCGTCATCAGGCGAACCAACTCCGATTTGAGAGGTACTTGTAATGTACATCCCCAAGTTAAAGATGATAGATCAACATTTTAGTCCAGCTGTCCGGTGTAGTGG
>OY992893.1:83696149-83806149 GCA_963921405.1 Cepaea hortensis
CTGCTGGGTCTATGCAAGTTTAATGACCACATCTACTATCTCCAGGGCTAGAAAAATGATTGAAATGAATTCTGTGCATAAAGAATGGTTGTTGGGCTAGGTGTGTTGTTGATATTATGGTATATTGTGTGTGTGTCTGTGGATGGTGGTGAGGTTGATATTATTGGCTTTTCTTGAGCAGGAAGTTGTGATTAATCGAAGTTGATTTTCTAGACAACGTTACGTTGAATAGTTTGCAATTGCTTTATGAACTAGACGTCAAAGTTTAAGTCCAGCTTAATGTCATAAGCGCACTCGAAGTTTAAGAGCATGGACTCGTTTTATTTCAACCACGTCGACTTATATGGCACTTATTCAATGTTTAACTGTTTATGTACAAATACGAAACTAATAGCAATCGAAGGGATAGCACCTGTTACTGACCTTACAGAACACTAGAGAGTTAAAGGGTTTGGACCAGTGGATCCCAAGCTTTTCAAGCAGAGGGCCATATCTACTATTTTCGGTTGTTAAGCGGGCCATAATATTATACAATTATAAAAGTCGTGTAATATCATTCTTACTTTTCTTATCTTTCGCCAACAAAATTCTAAAACTTTAAAGGCAGTCAGTGTCAGTACTACACTGCGGTCATTATTTGGTTTACAATCAAAAGTTCATTTAACAATACATTTTTAATCAGTTTCAAAAATTGCCACTAATGTAATTAATTTACAATTGTAACTGTTCTTCATAACCAGTTACTTAAGTTCAGATGCCAGTTTATCAATGTCTGGGCACAAATCTGTCGTGCCCAAAGTCATAAGCGCAGCTAGGTTACTGTCGGTGAGTCTGGAACGTTGTTTGTTTTTTATAACGGTCATTGCGGAAAATGACTGCTAGCGTCTGTAAGTCGAACCAAAACGACAAATGTATCCCCGGGCGAATGAACGCAAGTGTTCAAATTGTTCGACAGGCAATAGTCGCAGAAGGAAATCATATGAACAGCTGAAGGCGACGCAGGCAGCTCCGGAAATTTACATCTCAGTTCAGAATTGCATTTCGAATCAATTACTTTGTGCTGAAGGTTTTACACTTTGATTGGTAGACAAGGCTGGGATATGTGAACTTCATAACGTTTCGTTGCGAACTGAACAGGCGCAAATTATCGCACGCTGACGGGGCTCTCCGGGTGCGTTTTTGAAATTTTTAGAATATATTATATTAAATAACGAGGCTTCGCGGGCCACTTTCTGACAGCTGGCGGGTCACAAGTGGCCCGCGGGCCGTGGTTTGGAAACCTCTGGTTTAGACATTTAGCTAATATGGAACAAGGTCTGCCAACGGCTAGAGAGTCCTGTATGAGAAGACTGGGCTTCAAGGCGAGAGGAAGGCTCAGGTGGAGATGGGAGATGGAGTTAATTAGACAGTGAAGAAATCAAATATGACGTTAGCACCAACAACAAAGCAGGAGAAAAATAGAAAATTACATCTAACAACTCTTCACGGTGCTTCACTGTAAAAGTTGTAGGGGAAATGACAGACAGACAGACAGACAGACAGACAGACAGACAGACAGACAGACAGACAGACAGACAGACAGACAGACAGACAGACAGACAGACAGACAGACAGACAGACAGACAGACAGACAGACAGACAGACAGACAGACAGACAGACAGACAGACAGACAGACAGACAGACAGACAGACAGACAGACAGACAGACAGACAGACAGACAGACAGACAGACAGACAGACAGACAGACAGACAGACAGACAGACAGACAGACAGACAGACAGACAGACAGACAGACAGACAGACAGACAGACAGACAGACAGACAGACAGACAGACAGACAGACAGACAGACAGACAGACAGACAGACAGACAGACAGACAGACAGACAGACAGACAGACAGACAGACAGACAGACAGACAGACAGACAGACAGACAGACAGACAGACAGACAGACAGACAGACAGACAGACAGACAGACAGACAGACAGACAGACAGACAGACAGACAGACAGACAGACAGACAGACAGACAGACAGACAGACAGACAGACAGACAGACAGACAGACAGACAGACAGACAGACAGACAGACAGACAGACAGACAGACAGACAGACAGACAGACAGACAGACAGACAGACAGACAGACAGACAGACAGACAGACAGACAGACAGACAGACAGACAGACAGACAGACAGACAGACAGACAGACAGACGGACGGACAGACAGACGGACAGACGGACGGACGGACGGACGGACGGACGGACGGACGGACGGACGGACGAACGGGCGGGCGGGCGGACGGACGGACGGACGGACGGACAGACAGACAGACAGACATACAGACAGTCAGACTTGAAAGTGGCTGTTCTTCGTTTGTACACTATTCTGTTCTTCCTTATCGAGTATTCCTTTCATTTCTGTCTGGATTTATTGTGGTAATCTATGTTCCTTTTCATTTTAGTTCGTTCTGGGCTAGTTTTCAGGGGGATACCAAATGCAGGCAGATCTGTGGCTTCTCTGCAGCGTCGTTTGGCCTGGTGGATATAACTGTTTCTTTTCAAACGCCCCATAGCTTTCAGACTGGTATGACTGCGTGTTCGCTTTTTTTTTATTTTTAAAGTTGCGTATCCCTTACAGGACGTTGAAGTCAACACCAGCATTTTTCAGCTGCTGTTGATGTACTAGGCAAGTGTTACGTTCAGTAGTTTGCCATTACTTTCAGAACGACCAGCTCCCATACCAGCACGTTTATAATACAACGCGACACGGTCTGCTGCACAAATCGGTCGCAGCTGAGCTTCGAACGCCTGGTACCCGGCTCACGAACCGCGTTCGCAAGCCTTTAGCCACCGAGCCGGTTCGCTATTGGGCTTATAAAATTTTAATGTGAAAATCTACTATCTCCAGGGCTAGAAAAATGATTGAAATGCATTCTATGCAAAAGCGATGGTTGTTGGGTTAGGTGTGTGGCTGGTACTACTATATGTTGTGTGTGCATGTTGTTACGACACCTTTAAAACAAGTATGTAATCTTGGTAAGATATGTTTAAAACAAGTCAGTTCAGTTATCAGTTATCAGTTATCAGTTATCAGTTGGGGTATCTTCATTGCACACCGGACAGGTCCATAGGTGCTCAGATCCTCCCCCAGCATATGCATCAGCATTCGGCGGCTAATAGTGCCAGTTCTGTGTTGGTTGACGAGGCACCTCGTTTTACCGATGTACCTCTCGTGTCTGGCCGTGCCGATTCTTACTCCCAAGTCTTTCACCCTGGACAGCGATGTGGATTCACTGACGTCAAAGTCCTCTGTTCTCGCCATATCTTTAAGGACGTTAATAACATCGGCACGATCCAGGGGCTGGCCATCTACAGGGGGCGCAGAGCCAGCCAGTTTGTCAGCTCGTTCATTTCCCTCGACTCCCGCATGTTCCTGGACAAAGATGAAGGTGACTTTACGGACAACAGACTTCCGCAGCGACTCAGTCCATTGTCTACGTACAGATCCAGCTTCGACCTTCCGAATCATGCTCATTGAATCACTTAGTATACACACGTTGGTATAATGCTGCGATTCCAGCCATATGAAAGCCTGTGTAATTGCCATCATGTCATGCTGCTCGTGGTCATATAATGGGCACCACTGGATTCCTGAACGGGTCGGCCCGCTGAACGGGCTGTAAATGCCCATGCACTTCTCTGCCGCTTTACAACAGATCCATCTGTATAGATGAGCACTTCGGGGCTATCTGAGTGTTCATAGATGAGCGCGTTGACCTCTGCATTGACAGCGGCAGGCAGCGGCGCTCTCTGTTTTAAACAAGTATGTAATGTTGGTAGGACACTTTTAAAGCAAGTATGTAATGCTGGTACTACACATTTAAAACAAGTATTTAATGTTGGTAGGACACTCATGTTACTTGTCCTTTGCATGACTTTGCAATCAACCTCTTGTTGATTTTATAGGCAAGTAGTTTGCCATTTATTTCTGAATGAAAAGTCAACATTTAAGTTTAACTTAATGCCGGTGTAGGGATTGAATGCCATACCCCGCCGGAAGTTTAGGAGCTCAGCACGCTTACCCTTTTGGTCACCTCAACTTATATGATACTTATATAATACTTAAGTGGTATGTTAAAAAAAATCAGAAAGCAATGGCAAACTACTGAACGGAAACTTGCCAAGATATCACAACAGCAAGAAATGCTGGTGTTGACTGCAACGTCCTGTGAAGGATATGAAACCTCTACTACTATGTACAAAAAAGACATTACGAACAAGTGTTGTGATCATTTCGTTTACTGACTTTACATAACACCAAAGTATTAAATGGTTGAGACATTTAGCTAGAGTGGAACAAGATCAACCAGTAGATAGAGCTTTCTAGGCGAGAAGGCGACCCTGGAAGCTTTGAGTAAATGGTGTAAAAGAAACATTGAAGGAATCAAATATGGTATTTAAAAAAAGCAACAAGGTAAGCTTAAAACGGACAATGACATCTAACTCCTCCCTGCGACGCTTCGCGGTAAATGCGGTAGGACAAAAGAAAAAACCGACGGATTACAAGTATTTGGTATGTAAATGTTGTAACGGGACTTTTATAAACGAATTTCGTGTGTTACTGGCGTGTGTGGTCGCGGAACCTTTGCGACATGTATGTTAATGTGTGAATCTGGTTACCCGGGCTTTGGCAACACGTGTTGTTGTGTGAATGTTGTTACATCACTCTTAAGATACGCGATGTTGTGTGAATGTTGTTATATCACTCTTAAGATACGCGTTGTTGTGTGAATGTTGTTAAATCCTCTTAAGAGACGCGTTGTTGTGTGAATGTTGGTATACCACTCTTAAGATACGCGTTGTTGTGTGAATGTTGTTAAATCACTCTTAAGATACGCGTTGTTGTGTGAATGTTGTTAAATCACTCTTAAGACACATATATGTTGTGTGAATGTTGTTATATTACTCTTAAGACACGCTATGTTGTGTGAATGTTGTTATATCACTCTTAAGATACATATGTGATGTGTGAATGTTGTTATATCACTCTTAAGACAAGCGATGTTGTGTCTCGTCTTATCTCATCTCATCATGTTCCTCATGTACCTTGCGGTGCCGAAGTGAAATATAAACATCGTGAGAGTGCTCGATTATGGGCTTCATATATGGATATTCCCATGGACTATGCTATTCCCTCCGTCTAACGTTTACGTGGTCGGCCTCTTCCTCTGTTTCCATCTGGTCTGTACATCATTGCTTGTTGTGGTATGCTTGCCGGGTCGATATCCGTTTAGGTCAGTCCGTTTATACTTCTTAGTTTTTTCTATGAGCAGTATGAAGATCCCCTGCCGGCTTGCTAGGCCAGTCGCAGGTTAAGGACGCTAATCTGACCACAGGGAGTCCATCCCCTATGGCGAGTCATAGCCCCGTTAGCCCATGACGGCGGTCATGGTTGCCCGGTCTGCACCACGCTGGGTGAATGTTGTTATATCACTCTTAAGACACGCGATGTTGTGTGAATGTTGTTATATCGCTCTTAAGACACGTGTTCTGTTAATGTTGTAGACGGCTCCAAATCTTTCATGACACATATTTGGTTCTAGGTTGAGCCTGTTCCATCCCGCATGGTGATTTCTTTATTTAGAATAGTAATTTCGTATCTGTGTGTCTGTTTGAATGTCCGTCTCTCGGTCTGTCCGTCTCTCTGGCCGTCTGTCTGTATGTCCTCAAGAGGACGATAGCTTGACTTTACCGTAGAGCTGCGAGGGAGGGGGGGGGGGGGTTGGAGGAAAAGGGGGGGGGGGGTTTGGTGTTGAAGTTTTAGATCTTGAGCCATGTGTGTTGCCTGAACGTATGCTGAATTTTACTATATACCCTTGATAATGACAATGATGAACTTCTATATGTAACACTTGCCTGGTAAGCCACAAATAGCCAAAATATGCTGGGCTTGATTGCGATGTCCGGTAAAGGACACGCATCTAACATATTTTTAAACCCTTTATAAAATTGTCTAGAAAATCAACTTAGGGTTGACTGCAACCTCCTGCAAGGGGGATGCAGCATATTTTTAAACCCTTGAAAGACTAGACCCATCTATTTCGTGATCGTTCTCAAACCTCTTATTTACAGCTCCTTTGCAGGAGCCTCTGATCGGGAAACATCGTGATAAGTTGCCCGAATTTGCCCGTATTTGTTACCTCTCTTTATAAATAGTGCAAGGAGAGGTACCTATCATATTTCCATTTCAGCGTTTCTATTTCTGTCTTTTCCAGGGGAGGAGGCAGGTTTAAATCGTTGTGTGTCTATCATTTTCAATTGTTATTTTACCCAGTTCGCTCTGTGATAGTTCGTTCATATAGTTATGTGGGTGTTAACCAAAATACTTGAAAATAATTCTTATATTATTTAAATGATCCAAAGGATTAGTATGCTGTTGTATTACTTGTAACACTTTGACGTTGGACGTCTTAATTTCGGATATCTTAGCATAGTATATCTTAATTTGAGATATCTTAACACAGTATACCTTAACTTTGGACATCTAAACACAGTGTATCTTAACTTTAGAAATCTTAGCACAGTGTATCTTGACTAAGGACACCCTAACATAACACATGTTAACTTTGAGCATCTTAAGATAGTATATCTTTACTTTGGACAATATAATATTGTATATCTTAACTTTAGACATCTTAACACGGTATATCTTAACAGTAAATAAAACTAATAAACACGGAAATAAGGATATCCAAGACACCTCAAATAGATATATCGGCATTGAAACACCAGACATAAATCAACTATACCTGGTTGAAGTAAAGAATAAGTATGATAGGCTAATCGTTTAAAGTATGGAACAAAATAGACGTGAAAATCCTGAGGATAAAATTAATTTTTATTATAATAGGAATGTGTAAAAACCAGTATACATATTGCAAATAACATCTTGCCAGTGGAGATAAATAAGAAAAAACAATTATGGATTACAGAAGAAATCTTGAGCAAAATGATTCATAGAATGAAAGCTAAGAACACTCCAGAGTATATATTAATAGATAGAGAAATACGTCACATGTGTAGAGTTGCCAAAGAAGAATGGCTGTAGAAAAAATATGCAAAGAAATAGAGGATCTGGAAAACAAAAACTCGAAAGAATTATATGAACATATAAAACGATTTACAAAGAAGAAAAATAATATAACAGGAAATAGTTGTACCAGAGAAAAAATGGAGAAATTATAATTGACAACACCGACATAATAAAAAGATGAACAGAGTACACAGATGATTTATTCTGGAACAATAGTGTCAATAAACCAACATTGTATAATACTCAAGATGGAACAAACGTATTAACGCTGAAGTAGAGAAGGCTATTAAAAAGATGAGAGAAGGAAAGGCTGCAGGTCTTGACAAGATAATAACAGAGATGATAAAATCCTTACCCAGCTTTGGCATTGATACTATCAGTGAAATGTAATGATATATATAATACTGGGTACACCCACAAGGACATGAAAACATCCATTTTCATCACACTACCAAAGAAGCCAAGAGCTGTTGATTGTGAGGATTACAGAACTATTAGCTTAATGAGCCATATAACTAAGATTATGATAGTACTAACGGTCATACAAGAAAGAATTCAACATAAAATAGATGAGGAAGTAGCTGAAGAACAATGTGGGTTCCGCAAAAACAGCGGCACAAGAGAAGCAATTATCTCTTTGAGGATGTTAAATTAAAAATATTAGGAGCGTTCTTTTAAAATCCGTTCGTGCCGCACCGCGCGTAATTACGTACGTTGAACATGATCATGGCATAGTCATGTGATAAGTACTGACCAATGAATAAAAGAGCACGTGCTTCTCGTCTCATGATGCATAGGTTCTGTTTCTGACCGTTGAGAAAATGGCCTGGTTGATCCAAAAAAGCTCAAAGAGCGGTGATTCAATTTCTTTCATTTGAAGGATCGACCAGTGGACATTCATCGAAGAATGCAGGCAGCGTAGGTAACAAATGTTTTTCAAAGACAACAGTGACAGACTGATCACGAATGTTTCAGAAAGGATGTCAGTTCACGACAGATCTTCGACGGCCAAGTCAAGAGCTTATTGTTGCAACAGAAAAAAAACATCGCCAAAATTGATGCAGAAGTACAGATGAACCGTTGTCGTAGCATGCGTTCGCTAGCGAAAGAATTTGATATGTCAATTGGGACAATTCAAAAGGTCGTTCGTAAGAAACTACAATATCGGAAGGTGTGTTCACAGTGGGTACCACGGATGTTGACCGACCACCAAAAAGAGGAGCGCATGGGATGGTGTTTGAACCACTTGCTGCGTTACAGAGTGGAGGGTGATGCATTTCTCTTCCACATAGTGGCAGGCGATGAATCATGGTGTCACCACTTTGCGCCGAGCAGCAAAAGAGAGAGCATGCAATGGAAGCCTGCTGGATCACCAAGAGCCAAAAAATTAAAGTTACAGGTTTCCGCTGGTAAGGTTATGCTGAGCGCATGTTTTGGCCATGAAGGGCTATTGTTGGCCGACTTTAACGAACCTGGTGTGAACATCAACTCTACCCACTACTTGGAAACACTAAACAAGCTGCAAAAAAATCCATCAAGAATAAACGACCCGGCATGCTTTCTCGCGGTGTGATTTTGTTGCACGATAATGCTCGTCTGCATGTTACAAAGATTGTGCAGGAAGCATTACCTTTGAAGAAGTGGGAAATTCTGCAATATCCAGCCTATAGTCCTGATTTGTCACCATGGGATTTTCATTTTTCGGACCTCTAAAAAAAAGCTATCAAAGGGCAACGATTTCACACAGATGCAGACGTAATGAATGCGGTAAACACTTGGTTCAGTGAGCAACCACAATCCTTTTTTTGCGGACGGCATTTGCCGCCTACCTAAGCAATGGGAAGATTGCCTGAATGCTTACGGCGACTTCTTCTTACCAACACATGGTGCATAATTAATTCAAAATGAATGCTTTGTTTAATTCTACCACACCTGTTAATGTTTCTTTCATGCTTTTGTAATAAAGCCATTGGAACGGGTTTCAAATGAACGACCCTTATATATAAAAGTTCAGAAATGTATATATGATTGTTTCATTGACTACAAGAAAGCTTTTGATAAGAACGACATGAACGACTAATTACATTTAATTAAAAAGCGGGTGTACGGGGGGAATGAACAGGCTGATAGGCTGGCAGGGAATGCACCTCTTGGTGGTATCTTGCCTATGGACAAGGGGGAGGGGGGGGGTCGTGCGCTTGTGGGACCAGGTGAAGAAGGCGGAGTAACAGATTGAGAACCCATATGTGGAAAAAATGAGACTGCGGGGGATCGGCAGGGGTTCTGGAAGAATCTCAAAACTGAGAGGGAAGACCAGGAGAACTTTTAATCAGATAGCGGTAGAAACGATTAGTAGAATGACTCTTCGCTGGCTGTTGAACGCGGGGACTGAGCACGTATGGGAATGTCCTGAGTGCAGTGATGTCGGTTCGTAACTCAACTCAACTCAACTCAACGACTAATTACATGCTTTCAAGATATAGGAGTAGACGGAAAGGACATCAGACTTATTATTAACTTATACTGGGAACAAATGGCGTCTATTAGATGCAGAAATAACTATTCGTCGCTCATAGAGATAAAAAGAGGAGTGCGGCAGAAATGTGTGCTGGTCCCAAGCCTCTTTAACCTACACACAGAAAGAATTTTTAAACAAGTTAAACTGCCTGGACTTAACATCATAAAAACTCTTAGGTATGCTGACGATACCTAGTGGAAGGAGTGAACAGGCATAGTGCAGAATGTGGCTTAGATATTAACATCCAAAAAACAAAAACTATGATAATTAGCAGTGGAAAGGAAAGGTCATCAATGAACATCACAGTAAACGGGGAGATACTAGAACAAGTAACAAATTTTTCCTATATTGGACATATGATAACAGATGATGGCAGAAGTGAAATATAAATCAAAAAGAGAATAGAAATGGCCAAAAATGCCTTCAACGGCGTGAAATCATTATTAACATCTAGAGAGATTAACAAAGCATTAAAAATGAGAATTGTCACATGCTACATATATTCAACGCTACTGTATGGCGTGGAAGCCTGGACATTGAACAAGCAACTAGAAAGTCGCATAGAAGCCATGGAGATGTGGATATGCAGAAGAATATGTTGTATTTCATAGAAACAAAAACAATTAAATGCCGAGGTTATACAAAAACTGGAAATAGAGAAAGAGCTGATGAAAGAAATAAAGAGGAAACAAGTAAAATATTTCGGCCACGTTTAAAAACCATACTGGAAGGCAAGGTTGAGGGTAAGCGGACAAGAGGTAGACAACGATACAAGTGGGAAGATAACATCAAGAGATGGACGATCATCAGCCTGACAGAATGTACAGTCAGGGCGAGAGACAGACAGTGTTGGAGATCCATTGCAGCAAACCTTCATTGCGGCGATGGCACCTAATTGATTGGTCTTAGATGTAGACATCTTAACACAGTAATCGTAACTGTAGGCATCGTAACACAGTGTACCTTAACTTTAGACATCTCAACATGTGTATCTTAACTTTAGACTTCTTAGCATAGCGTATCTTAACTTTATACATATTATCACAGTGAATTTTACGTTCAGATATAATAAACTGTGTTACATTGTATCTTAACTTTGGATATCCTAACCTAATACATCTTAACTTTGAACATCTTAACATAGTATATCTTAACTTTGGACATCCTAGCACAGCATATCTTAACTTTAGACATGGTAACATATTAATATGAATATTGCATTAAGCATCACAATCATTGCACCCAGGGCATTCCCACAAACGAAGTGTTCCCTTACTCAGAACACCAGTGACAGCCCTTCTGCGTTTTCCTCAACCTATTTAAGATCGTTCATACCCACTCCTCACCCCTGCTACTCAGTCACCCCCACTACTCAATCACCCCCACTACTCAATCACCCCCACTACTCAGTCACCCCCACTACTCAATCACCCCCACTACTCAATCACCCCCACTACTCAGTCACCCCCACTACTCAGTCATCCGCACTACTCAGTCATCCCCACTACTCAGTCATCCCCACTACTCAGTCATCCGCACTACTCAGTCATCCCCACTACTCAGTCATCCCCACTACTCAGTCATCGCCACTAATCATTCACCCCCACTACTCAATCACCCCCGCTACTCAATCACCCCCACTACTCAATCACCCCCACTACTCAGTCATCCGCACTACTCAGTCATCCCCACTACTCAGTCATCGCCACTAATCATTCACCCCCACTACTCAGTCATTTCCACTACTCAGTCATTTCCACTACTCAGTCATCCCCACTACTCAGTCATCCCCACTACTCAGTCATCGCCACTACTCAGTCACCCCCACTACTCAATCACCCCCACTACTCAGTCACCCCCACTACTAAGTCATCCGCACTACTCAGTCATCCCCACTACTCAGTCATCCCCACTACTCAGTCATCGCCACTAATCATTCACCCCCACTACTCAATCACCCCCGCTACTCAATCACCCCCACTACTCAGTCATCCGCACTACTCAGTCATCCCCACTACTCAGTCATCCCCACTAATCATTCACCCCCACTGTGAGGTTTTTTTGTGGGTTTATAGAGAATTACAGAAGTTCTAATGAGTGAAGTTCTATAAAGTATATCTCTCTATAAAAGATACAGGTTAGTAACAGCAAGTATTGTCTAGAGGTATTGATATTTATTCTCGCATAACCCTTGTAGAGAAACCATTCAGAATTTTGGCTCATCGAGTACCCCCCACTGTGAGAAATTAGACACAAGTTAAGTTCTACACAGAATTATTTATAGATGATTTCTCTTCTAGGCCATATATATATATATATAGATCTTGGCAGTTAGCCACAGTAACCAATGAAAGCAGTTCTCTCATCTTCCAGCTGACTGTGCTCTGGTCGCCAACCTCATTTTTGATCTCATTACTTATTTCAAGTGACACAAAACACTTGGACAAATGATCACATTGACAATTGTACCATTGTAGTGAACATAAACAACAATGACTGTATTCTACACTGGTTGAACAAGACAACATGAGAAGATCTTGACAACAGTTGGACAAACATTCACAAAGAATTATCACACCAACAGGTTAGACAAGTCATACATCATGGAAGATACTTGACAACAACCACACAGACTTTCACAATCTCTGTAACCAACAGCAACAGTAGAGTAACAGTCACCATGAAGATGCTTGACACCAGTTGGACATTTCTTTCTCAACAATGTACAAGACAATCACAGAGACATGTATCTCAAAAACTGTTTTCTTACTACTAATACTTTATTAATGTCTGATGAGGTCAAGTGAAGACTCAGGCTTCATATTCTGCCAACAATTTACATCTCAAATATGTTTATATGCAAATTATAGTGACATTATCTATGAAAACCCAAACACATCACTCAATATCCCCACAGAAACATCAATCTAAATAAACCCTCCTCCTTCACTTCTCTACACCATAGGTTATTCTACACCACAACACTTTAATCATGCTATCACTTTTCCAACCGTCAAATGAGGAAAACACATGATAAACCTATAGCCGGGCACAAGTATAGGGAGACACTGCTATACTGATCCGTGTACCGTCTTTTAGCACCAATGAAGGTGTTGGGAATGTCTCAGGTTTCAGCTTTCCCCATAATGTTTTTCCAGTTTAGGCTATTCCCTACTTTGACTAGTCCGAAGCAAGTGACAAACATGTCCTTCCGAAGGGTGAGTAGACTGTTCGCAAAGTTGATAATTTGGGATTAGTTTTACTTTTCCAGCACAGGAAGATCTAAAAACTATGATGTACCATCATTCTTCTCTGCCAGTCTAT
The DNA here is from genome assembly GCA_963921405.1 of Cepaea hortensis. Taxonomy (NCBI): domain Eukaryota; kingdom Metazoa; phylum Mollusca; class Gastropoda; order Stylommatophora; family Helicidae; genus Cepaea; species Cepaea hortensis. The sequence continues at coordinate 83,709,088 of OY992893.1, forward strand.
CTCCCACAACAGGTTCTGATGTAATTGAATCACCACACCGACTTATCACTAATCCATTTTTGGGAATTTGCTCTATGTATTAACTTCTGCTCCTTTAGCTATCAGCCAATATTAATAATAACTGTGATATAGTCTGCTCCAAGTGCACCTTTAATGTCCACTCTTAGCCAGTAGTGACATGCTGAAGACCAGGTGATCTCTCCTCTTAAGGTTTCTTCTTGAATTTATCTTGAAGATATAGCCTGGAGCTTTTACAAAATTGGAGAGTATCCCTGTTTTAGGCTTTGGATAAAGACTTTTTCTTCAGTGCCATCTGTGTAGGCCAGAATTAGTGGATTCAGGCTGAATCTTTGCAACCTGTTGTTCATTTTGGTCTTTTTGGAGTCTGACTTTTCAGCTGGAGTTGAAGACTAGAGCTCAGGACTTCCCCTGGATTGTCCTGGTAATTGAAAGGGCCTCCTCCATCTTCCTCATTCTCTGTTAATAAACAAAGGCACAACATGTGTTTTACATCTATTGAACTATTGTCACAGTTATACAGTACTATCACAGATTCAGAGAGGAATGGGAGGGGAAAGGGGAGTGTGATATTCGAACACCCGCCTCTCACTGATGATGAAGTGCAATTTTATTTGGGGGTTTGGGGTGATATCCTTTCTCCAGGTTCATCCCCAAAACCGTGAAGTCATAGGCACATACTCTTAATCAGAGGCAGCTTCACACAATTATCTTGTAAATTCTCACAATGAGTAGATCACAGGGACCGGTGTACCATGAGAACAGACAGTGTGATTAAGTACCAAGAAGTAGGCATTGTATGGCAGAAATCATGCACTAGAAATGCTTTCACATGTGGAATACACATAATGAAAGAAAACATGAATTTTCCCTGACAAATAGCATGAGCCTTCCCATGTATTCATCTGACAGACACTGTAGGTTAATTTCTACAGTGCAATGCAGTCCTGCAAACATGGATTTAATAAGTGTCTTTAGTTTTACAAATATGAGAAGTTAATTATATAATTATCATCTCATTCACTCAAACATTCTCAGCCATTATAAGGGAGAAATTACATGCAGTATATAGCATCACACATTCTGAAACATAATTGCCAAAGGTAACTCTCAAGAGCGATGTACAGTTTGGTTAAGAATGGTCATGATAGGCACTCAATGAATGTTCAGAGCGCACAAAGGTTTTGCAATATGCATTGAGCGTGGTTTACAGTCATAAGCATATGCAAATCATCAAATCAGACAGACAATAGACATGGTAAGAATGTTTCACTGCGGTAGACATGACAGGTTTTGAGCGGCAGTTTTAGAGTCACTGTACCGAAGTCCTGTCTTCTTTTTACATTTTCTCAAGAAAATACTCGGCCATTCGTCTCTCTCTCACTTCATCAGGTTTACACATAACATATTAAATGATTTAGGTACCTGGAGTGCAGATGACCACATCCTAAAGAATGCTTTTGGGCAAATTTTACCACTGCATCTTGAACACGTCTTTACGGGATGGAATCAAGGCTTCGACTGGCGGGCTAATTATGTATTAAGGAGCGTTACCAGCCCAAGGGTTACCCAATGAAATTGAGACCCCACCATTCATCTACCCTCTCTCGATCTAGAATCTACGATTCTATTTTTAGTTAGGGTATCACGACGGCTTACGTGGTTAACTACTGAGTATTGAGAAATGTAAATGGACTGGGGATGCGAACGTCTGAAGACATCATGCCACATAGCCTCCCCATAAAACTGTCATGGATACAATGACTGATAGGTCAGGCGTTCACAGTTCCCAGATCCTTTAAGTGGTGTCATCATTCACTCATCTCCCATTACTCCAACAAGAGCTGTGCATATGGAACCAATTGACTTTTCCTTTTTTAAGAAAAATCTGCTCCAATATTCATCAGTCATGAATTTGGTGGCATCTGCAAAGATCGTGAAGTTAGTCCCGCATGAAGTTCCATTTAGTCACTGGAAGTATGAAGAGTTATGACCACACTTATCAGTGAACTGCTCTCCAACTCATTTCTGACAATGCTCCACAGTCAATCTCCATGCTATTTTTCCTGTCCATGATGAATGATCTCTCAGAGTCACACACTTTCAAAGCATGAGTACCATTGAGATTCATTATGAGAAGTAATGGCTTTGCAATTGAACCAACTTCTGTATGTCTGATGAGAGTGGTATAATTCCATATGTCTCTCATTCATTTATCTTTATCAGAACTTCATTCTTCCTCTCGCCTCTGGAGAATGATAATCCTGTGAGAGTGTATTTAACTGAACACTTTCTCCAACAGTAATCTTGGCATTTGGAACTGGGTTAAAATTTTTGATCATCACCGGAGCAAAAACAATCACTTCCGGGTGAATTGTATAGCAGCCGCTGCAGAACTTAAGACTAAAATCTACTAGTGCAGATTTGGTTAGCGCTGGACACAGGGTCTACCTTTCCAATAAGCCTCTTGTGTTTGCAGATGGTAGCAATTTCCCATTATATTTCCTTGACTTATTTCTGTAGTCTTACCATAGATTTAGAGGTGCACTTATTGGCTGAGATTTCCTCATTCCGTTAGGCCTCTATTTTGATTTGTTGTGAGAAGTGACAGCATTTTCTCTCCTTAGTTGCTAGATAGTTACAATAGTGAACAATCTCATTTCAGACTTGTCCGTGGATTGGCCACTCAGCGTCCATCTTGTGTAAGCTGTTTCCAACGTAGCAACTGATTTTGTAGATGTAGTTATACTAACATCCACTAAGCTAGAATCCCAGGTGGAATTTCCAACTTGTTGTCTTCAGCCATGCTCTAGCTAAGTGCTTTTGAGTGACTGGGAAGTATCCGTTCTTTCTCTCCCACATGAGCAAAACGTTTACATTGGCGAATTGGGCGAATCCTCTCAACACAGAGAAGTTCGTCATTATCACAGCCACCTTTGAAGGGGTGTGATTATGTGGGTATAGCTTCATAGATCCCAATATTGACTGGAATTATTTTTGAAGCAATTTTACTGACTTTGAGGATAGGACTGGCCAGGTCTTGTGAATATACCTCGCATCTCAGTAATAATCTAAGATTCCACTGCGGAATGCATGGTTCTTATTATGTAAAGAGTCGACTGCTGAATTGCAGGGATCTTTATCTTGAAAGGAATCAGCTGTTTGAGAACAGTGATCTTTCGTTAGTCCACTTTCGCAGACATTGTGTATAGAGTGTCAACTGCTGGAGTTGCAGTGGTCTCTACCATATAAGAGTTAACTGTTTAAGAACAGTAATCCTTATTAGTCCATTCCATCACAGACTTTGCTCTTGTCTAGAACCGAGCTACATTCCTACCATTTTCTTCGGCAGAAATATCTTCCCATTGAGAATGAAAAAGGAGAAAGACATCAGTTTTTCCAACTTTGTCCTTCCCTTAATCTCCACCATTTCGCAGGCAGAAATGCTTTCTCAACTGAGGATGAATTGACGGCCGACGTCGGAGACGGATCCTGTTTTATCTCTTCATGAAATCTTTCAGGTTGTCCACGTTATGCTCCTAGTCGTATGATACGCCAATGACATCAGGTTGGTTATCCATCGTTTCCTGGACAAATACTTTTGCGTACGCTCTCCACTTCCATTTGAATGGCTAGGGGTCCAGTTATTTTGATGGCCTTCCTGGAGATTCAATGAGTTCACTCCTAGTGACTTGGATCCTAGTACACCAGAGATCACACCATCGAACAATAGACTAATGTCTTATAGACACCAGACTGTGGTCGGGTCATGAATGACTGACCATGATATCAGGTAGAATCTTCCATTCATCTCGTCCATTACGTATCAAGTACGCTTAATAATACCATTAATTCAGGAATGGCAAGAGACTGAGTTGATAAGGATGTTTTCTCCTGGAGATTCAATTGTGCTCACGCGCAGTAGCTTGATCAGGGCCACTGACAGGGTCACACACTGAAGAATAAACCCAACGTCGAATTGACACTGGTCATTAGCCGGTATGAATACTGACTATACTGAGAGAGATTGCCAGTGAGGTGTCTTAATGGTTGCCCAAGTTTTCCATCAGGGTTCACACTCTCTGCTCTCAGTGTTGCCAACATGTTATGGGGACTGAGGAATTAAGTACCCATTATATGATGTGATGCAGTGATATTAAAATGTAAATACACTAATTCCCCCCTCTCCCATGCTAGCCAATAAGTTAGAAAATGGAGTAGGCCCCCTATTAATTCCCTGGATAAAGTGTCTTAATTTATCTCAAGAAAAATCAAATTTATCCTGAAATTAGCTGTCTATGTTATTTAAAAATAATTTGTGTCTTCTGGTTCTCAGGTACCTTTGATACTCATAGTGAACACAGTATGCACAAAATTAAACAACAATATTGACAGTCTATTACATCAGCCCATCTTGAACCACAACATTATCATGGGTATAGCACACATGTTGACCCATAAGATAATTACATTTTTGTTCAACTACATTGTACAATGTGACATTTGTGAACAGTGATACATGCAATATTACCGCCATTGATGAAACAACCACCACCCGAGATTTACTTGTGGGTTTAAACATCTGGACCTTTTGTCCACATTTATGTGACGAGATCCATTAACCACATCATAAAACTCTAAGCAATAGGTTTAATTTTGCGAGAGGTTACTCCCTGATTCTAATACAAACATAGATATCCTCCACAGGAGTCCCAGACAAGGTATACCCATAGTTTACATCCCGAGTCATCAGACCTCATTATGTGAATCCCATAAAAGGTATTCCGAGGGTTCAATTAGTGCATAGAGCACTCAATATGTGATTACCTTGAGGGGTGTTCCCAGAGTTCTAATTGCCTATATTAGTCCACAATATATGATCCCCTTTAGCAGGTTATTCCCGGGGTCCAGTCGCGGATACGGGTCCACAACATGTGATCATCTTTAGGGGTGTTCCCGGGGTTCAATCGCGGATATGAGGCCCCAACATGTGAGCACCTTTAGGGGTGTTCCCGGGGTTCGATCCCGGACGAGCCCCCAACATGTGAGGTTTTTTTGTGGGTTTATAGAGAATTACAGAAGTTCTAATGAGTGAAGTTCTATAAAGTATATCTCTCTATAAAAGATACAGGTTAGTAACAGCAAGTATTGTCTAGAGGTATTGATATTTATTCTCGCATAACCCTTGTAGAGAAACCATTCAGAATGTTGGCTCATCGAGTACCCCCCACTGTGAGAAATTAGACACAAGTTAAGTTCTACACAGAATTATTTATAGAGGATTTCTCTTCTAGGCCATATATATATATATATAGATCTTGGCAGTTAGCCACAGTAACCAATGAAAGCAGTTCTCTCATCTTCCAGCTGACTGTGCTCTGGTCGCCAACCTCATTTTTGATCTCATTACTTATTTCAAGTGACACAAAACACTTGGACAAATGATCACATTGACAATTGTACCATTGTAGTGAACATAAACAACAATGACTGTATTCTACACTGGTTGAACAAGACAACATGAGAAGATCTTGACAACAGTTGGACAAACATTCACAAAGAATGATCACACCAACAGGTTAGACAAGTCATACATCATGGAAGATACTTGACAACAACCACACAGACTTTCACAATCTCTGTAACCAACAGCAACAGTAGAGTAACAGTCACCATGAAGATGCTTGACACCAGTTGGACATTTCTTTCTCAACAATGTACAAGACAATCACAGAGACATGTATCTCAAAAACTGTTTTCTTACTACTAATACTTTATTAATGTCTGATGAGGTCAAGTGAAGACTCAGGCTTCATATTCTGCCAACAATTTACATCTCAAATATGTTTATATGCAAATTATAGTGACATTATCTATGAAAACCCAAACACATCACTCAATATCCCCACAGAAACATCAATCTAAATAAACCCTCCTCCTTCACTTCTCTACACCATAGGTTATTCTACACCACAACACTTTAATCATGCTATCACTTTTCCAACCGTCAAATGAGGAAACACATGATAAACCTATAGCCGGGCACAAGTATAGGGAGACACTGCTATATTGATCCGTGTACCGTCTTTTAGCACCAATGAAGGTGTTGGGAATGTCTCAGGTTTCAGCTTTCCCCATAATGTTTTTCCAGTTTAGGCTATTCCCTACTTTGACTAGTCCGAAGCAAGTGACAAACATGTCCTTCCGAAGGGTGAGTAGACTGTTCGCAAAGTTGATAATTTGGGATTAGTTTTACTTTTCCAGCACAGGAAGATCTAAAAACTATGATGTCCCATCATTCTTCTCTGCCAGTCTATCTCCCACAACAGGTTCTGATGTAATTGAATCACCACACCGACTTATCACTAATCCATTTTTGGGAATTTGCTCTATGTATTAACTTCTGCTCCTTTAGCTATCAGCCAATATTAATAATAACTGTGATATAGTCTGCTCCAAGTGCACCTTTAATGTCCACTCTTAGCCAGTAGTGACATGCTGAAGACCAGGTGATCTCTCCTCTTAAGGTTTCTTCTTGAATTTATCTTGAAGATATAGCCTGGAGCTTTTACAAAATTGGAGAGTATCCCTGTTTTAGGCTTTGGATAAAGACTTTTTCTTCAGTGCCATCTGTATAGGCCAGAATTAGTGGATTCAGGCTGAATCTTTGCAACCTGTTGTTCATTTTGGTCTTTTTGGAGTCTGACTTTTCAGCTGGAGTTGAAGACTAGAGCTCAGGACTTCCCCTGGATTGTCCTGGTAATTGAAAGGGCCTCCTCCATCTTCCTCATTCTCTGTTAATAAACAAAGGCACAACATGTGTTTTACATCTATTGAACCATTGTCACAGTTATACAGTACTATCACAGATTCAGAGAGGAATGGGAGGGGAAAGGGGAGTGTGATATTCGAACACCCGCCTCTCACTGATGATGAAGTGCAATTTTATTTGGGGGTTTGGGGTGATATCCTTTCTCCAGGTTCATCCCCAAAACCGTGAAGTCATAGGCACATACTCCTAATCAGAGGCAGCTTCACACAATTATCTTGTAAATTCTCACAATGAGTAGATCACAGGGACCGGTGTACCATGAGAACAGACAGTGTGATTAAGTACCAAGAAGTAGGCATTGTATGGCAGAAATCATGCACTAGAAATGCTTTCACATGTGGAATACACATAATGAAAGAAAACATGAATTTTCCCTGACAAATAGCATGAGCCTTCCCATGTATTCATCTGACAGACACTGTAGGTTAATTTCTACAGTGCAATGCAGTCCTGTAAACATGGATATAATAAGTGTCTTTACTTTTACAAATATGAGAAGTTAATTATATAATTACCATCTCATTCACTCAAACATTCTCAGCCATTATAAGGGAGAAATTACATGCAGTATATAGCATCACACATTCTGAAACATAACTGCCAAAGGTAACTCTCAAGAGCGATGTACAGTTTGGTTAAGAATGGTCATGATAGGCACTCAATGAATGTTCAGAGCGCACAAAGGTTTTGCAATATGCATTGAGCGTGGTTTACAGTCATAAGCATATGCAAATCATCAAATCAGACAGACAATAGACATGGTAAGAATGTTTCACTGCGGTAGACATGACAGGTTTTGAGCGGCAGTTTTAGAGTCACTGTACCGAAGTCCTGTCTTCTTTTTACATTTTCTCAAGAAAATACTCGGCCATTCGTCTCTCTCTCACTTCATCAGGTTTACACATAACATATTAAATGATTTAGGTACCTGGAGTGCAGATGACCACATCCTAAAGAATGCTTTTGGGCAAATTTTACCACTGCATCTTGAACACGTCTTTACGGGATGGAATCAAGGCTTCGACTGGCGGGCTAATTATGTATTAAGGAGCGTTACCAGCCCAAGGGTTACCCAATGAAATTGAGACCCCACCATTCATCTACCCTCTCTCGATCTAGAATCTACGATTCTATTTTAAGTTAGGGTATCACGACGGCTTACGTGGTTAACTACTGAGTATTGAGAAATGTAAATGGACTGGGGATGCGAACGTCTGAAGACATCATGCCACACCCACTACTCAGTCATTTCCACTACTCAGTCATTTCCACTACTCAGTCATCCCCACTACTCAGTGATCCCCACTAATAATTCACCCCCACTACTCAGTCATCCCCACTATTCATTCACCCCCACTAATCATTCATCCACACTACTCATTCATCCCCACTACTCAGTCATCCCCACTACTCATTCATCCCCACTACTCATTCATCCCCACTACTCATTCATCCCCACTACTCAGTCATCCCCACTACTCAGTCATCCCCACTACTCATTCACCCCCACTACTCAGTCATCCCCACTACTCATGCATCCCCCTACTCAGTCAACCCCACTACTCAGTCATCCCCACTAATCATTCACCCCCACTACTCAGTCATTTCCACTACTCAGTCATTTCCACTACTCAGTCATCCCCACTAATCATTCACCCCCACTACTCAGTCATCCCCACTAATCAGTCAACCCCACTAATCATTCACCCCCACTACTCAGTCATTTCCACTACTCAGTCATTTCCACTACTCAGTCATCCCCACTACTCATTCATCCCCACTACTCAGTAATCCCCACTACTCATTCACCCCCTTCTCATTCACCCCCACTACTCAGTCATCCCCACTACTCATTCACCCCCACTACTCATTCCCTATAAGGGAAGCAAAGAATAGCAACACTGTAGCCCACCACGCATGTCGTAAGAGGCGACTAAGGAGGTTTGATGGTTCCGTCGCCCTGCTACTGAGTGAGTGCGTGGCGCGACAATGTGAGCTGTGGGTTTCGTGTGAGTGCTTTTGAATCTGCCCAAGTTTGTTTTTTTTGTTTTTTTAGAACGTGACTGCATGTTCGGAGCGATGGCAGGTGGCTATATCCCAGAGTTGACCGGTTTTTGCCTTATGCAGAAATGCGTGGCTGCTGGGCTTCTGGTTGACTGCCACTGCCGTCGGTGATGAACTGTACTTTCGTGGACTGTGTGGGTGAACATCTAGGAAACATCCAGATAGGAAAATGACTGCCGATTCCATCAGAGATGAATTGGGTGTTTCGTGGGGACTGGTGTGTTGACATTCTGGCGGCGGCATTATGCACAGTGTCTCTGTGCGGGCTGTTGTTTGTCGAGACTCCTGTCTTTTCCACTTTTCACATTGGGCAGTGGGGAGCATTTTATGTGATATTCACTGGCACAGGAACGGAGCATAATGGGGACGACCCGTTGGTGTAAAGTTGGAACTGCGACTAACTGACTAACTAACTAACTCATTCACCCCCACTACTCAGTCATCCCCACTACTCAGTCATCCCCACTACTCAGTCATCCCCACTACTCAGTCATCTCCACTACTCATTCACCCCCACTACTCATTCACCCCCACTACTCATTCACCTCCACTACTCATTGACCCTCACAACTCAGTCATCCCCACTACTCAGTCATCCCCACTACTCAGTCATCCCCACTACTCAGTCATCCCCACTACTCATTCACCCCCACTAATCATTCACCCCCACTATTCAGTCATCCCCACTACTCAGTCATCCCCACTACTCAGTCAATCCCACTACTCATTCACCCCCACTACTCAGTCATCCCCACTGCTCAGTCACCCCCACTACTCAGTCATCCCCACTGCTCAGTCACCCCCACTACTCAGTCATCCCCACTACTCAGTGACCCCCACTACTCAGTCACTCCCACTACTCAGTCATACGCGATGCTCAGTCACCCCCGATACTCATTCACCCCCACTACTCAGTCACCCCGTCTGCTGAACCTCTCCAGATGTGTATTCTCTGTTTTACAGCATTTTGCACTCAAACCGAGGGCCATCGCCACCTCCACCATGGCATAATATATATCTCGGCCCCGAAGGAGCTAAAGCATTAACACCATCAGCCTTAGGCTGAACATTATTGATATCCTCTTGATCTTTTCTTTGCGCGATGCAAGCCTCTCCACGTGGAAAATGATTGTTTCTATTGTACATAGTATGCTTAACGAGTCAGTCGCAAACACAACATGTTCTGTACTATTATCCCGTCATCGAAATACCGCCGTCACGACCACCACCTTCATTATCAGTAACTGCAAGCGACAAGTCAATTAAAACAAATATTCCCAGTGTAATTAGCAATATACACTAAGAAAAGGAAGGCAAAACTGGTATACATTTTATTGCTGTCTGCATGACGAATTAATTATACAAAGGGTGTCGCTCAATTCATTACAATCAATGCACAAGAAGATTTAAGGCAAAGAATGCAGACATTTTTGTTCAGATGCTATAGAAAGCGCCAATTCGTGTCATAAATAAAGAGCAAAATAAAAGTCTTTGTTAAGGAGTGAATAAATACATATGCAGACTGCCAACAAGTGAACGCTTAAATGCTCCTGATTTGTTCATGTCAATAGCCATGATTTGAAAATAAGAATAAAAAAAGGCAAGAGGTGCATTTATAGAAATAGGACTTTGTTGAAATTCGAAAGAAGTAAAGCGTAGCAACAAATTTTTAATATTATATTATAATTATAATGTATTGTCAACATTATTGTCTTCAAAATCGAGATGATCGTCTTCATCGCACCGGGTTTTATCCCACATGGCTCGGCCTCTTTCCGCAGAGCGGTCTGCCAAAAGCGTGACACAAAGCACGAACTCCGTAGCTCCAGTGACGACTCCGAGGAGTCTCCGAGAAAAATGCACTCGTGAACCGAAAGACGTTGCCCGGAATGGAACCCACAACCTTCGGAGGGCAGTGCAGACGGCTTGGCCACTTCGCCACGGAGACTATCCAGTATTATTGTATTGAGCAGAAACATGGAGAAAGACTAAAACGGTTACAAATAAACGAAAAACATTCATTGATTAGTGCCTGTACAATAAACAAGAACCAAACCTGTACGATGAAATCATCAATGTGGAGCTCATGGAGAGAACTAAACAAATACCAGTCAACCAAGAGGTTTAGAATATAAACACTGGTGCTGGATGCGACATACATCAACACACACAGAATATGAATAGTATCATCAGAAAAGCCTTTGACTAGAAACTACTGGAAAAAAGAAACAGAGGAAGACATACACATTCATGGACAAGAGAAATAGAGATAGAAATGAATAATAGGCGAAAGACATGGACAAGGCTGCAAGGAATAGCTAATTATTCTTATTTTGCGTTTAGGAACACTAGCTCTTAATCTTTCGGTGTATTTATACCGAGGTAGCGCGTTTAACCCCTACACTGGTCAATTGGACTAAGATGATGACTTCTTGTCCTTGACTTGAGGAAGTAAATTACAAGTACCTCAATACTCCGAGTGGGTTCACCTGATGGCGAGGGAGACTGGACATAGGGAAAGGTATTCCATGGGCAAAAATCAATCCAGTGGACTAGAAGTGGTAGCATGTGAATGGAGTGAGCAAACTAACAACAACAACAACAACAACTTCATTGACAATAACAGCAGCAGCATCAACAACAACAACAACAACAACAACAACAACAACAACAACAACATCAATGACAATAACAGCAGCAGCAACAACAACAACAACAACAACAACAACAACAACAACACCAATGACAATAACAGCAGCAGCAACAACAACAACGGCAACAGCAGCAGAAGCAGCAGCAACAACAACAACAACAAAAGACCTGTCTTAAGATGTGCTACCTTAAAATGTCCTAGTGGTCAATATAGAATGTGTATACAATGTCCTGCACTTAAACTACAGACGAGAAAAGACAATTGTGTTTAAACACGGAACCAGAGAGATAGAGAGATAGAGAGACAGCGAGAGAGAGAGTGAGAGAGAGAGAGAGAGAGAGAGAGAGAGAGAGAGAGAGAGAGAGAGAGAGCAAACAGAAAGAGCGTGCGAGAGATAGAAATATAGAAAATAAAAGAGAAGACCTGTGAAGGATATGTGAAGGATCATGAATCAGGATCAGGATGTGAAGGATGTGAAGTATCATGTGAAGGATATGTTCTATGAGCAGCTAGACTCTGCGATCAAGGCAGTTCCAAAATCCGACTACATTTATATGCTCGGTGATTTCAATGCTCGTGTGGGCAAGGACTCGTGTTCATGGCCAGTGTGCCTTGGAAAATACAACATCGGTCGCATGAATGATAATGGGCAAAGGCTGCTGGAACATTGCACTAGAAATGACCTATGTATTACAAACTATTTTTTTTAAAACAAAAGAGATGCATAAGGTCACATGGAAACATCCAAGATCCGGCCATTGGCATCAGCTGGACTTTATTATCACACGGAGACAACATCTGAACCATACATCATTAACTCGAAGTTACCACAGTGCTGACTGTGATACAGATCATTCTTTGGTTGTTGCAAGGGTTAGACTGAGACCAAAGAGAATCTACACAGCTAAACACAAGTCTAGCCCCAGGATTAATATTACTAACACTCACGATCCTGGAAAGTGCTTTGAATTTCAACAGCAACTTGAGGACGCTTTCGATACATCAGAAAATTGTATAGTAAATGATAAATGGAGTAAACTTAAGGAAACTATTTATAAAACAGCGGTAGGGGTTTACGGCACTGTGGATCATAAGAGGCAGGACTGGTTTGCGGCAAACAGCCAGATACTGCAGCCCTTGATTGATAAAAAGAAGATAGCTCTCTTAAGAAACAAGGAAAGACCAACGTGCAACACTCTGAGTGAGCTGAAGCAAGCAAGGAAGGATGTACAAAAGGCGGCCAGGCAGTGTGCGAATGACTATTGGGGCTGGTCTGGTTCGCTAGATCAGTTCCGCGTCTAGCGTTCGTTGTCTCGGATGGCTGTGTGAGGTGCACCAAAATGAGATCTTCCCAACCAACGTGAGTTAGCGAGGCAGGCGTTTCAAGAATGTAACCGCATCGTGCAGCCAGGGTCGTGGTTTGAGCGGGCAAAAGAGCAAAATTTGTACGACCGTTCGACAAAGTCTCGATAAGCGCCCACTCTCTCTCGATGAGTAGTGGGCCTGCAGTCAGTAAGCTGGTATAGCTTTTTTTTTCGGTTAGTCCTGCCGGCGTAGCTTGAAAGCTCGTCGGTAGGCGTCCAGTGGTTTTGCATGTATCACCTTGTACCGGGAGGGCGCGCTTTAGCGATGCTACTCTTGGCTTGCGTGTGCGTGAATAGTCCGTCTGTCCGATAGATAACTGGTTGATCCTGCCAGTAGTCATATGCTTGTCTCAAATGGCTGTTTGAGGTACACCAAAATGGGATCTTCCCAGCAAACGTGAGCTAGCGAGGCAGGCGTTTCAAGAATGTAGTCATATGCTTGTCTCAGCTTTAGCGAGGCTACTCTCGGCTTGCGTGTGCATGAACGTCTGTCCGGTCAGTCGCCATGTGCACATTTGCGCTGGAGAGGCTCAACCGTAAATCATGAGATCTGCTCGCAACTTAGACGAGCAGCATCTTTTGTGGGCAGTCTCTCGCCTCATGTTTGTGTGTGGTCTGCTCTGTCGGTCAGTCCGTCTTCGGTGAAGGAAATCGTGTTGATCCTAAAAGTAAATTATACGCTCATTGCTTGTCGCTACGCTTGTCTTAAAACTGAAAATTAAAGGAATTGACGGAAGGGCCCGAGGCTCCCGAGAGCCAATATAAACAGGGATAACTGGCCGTGGCAGCCTAACGTCCACTGCATCTGTGTCCGTCTTCCAGTCGTCTTGCCATGCTCGCCACTGGAGCCAGACGGACACAGACGAGGGAGCGGGGACGAGGGTGTTGCGCGACCAACCCCTCGCTATACAAAACCAAAGCGCAAGTCATTCGTTCCTCATCAAATCAAAGATGTAGTGTAATGAATGGTCATCGTCAATGAATGGTAAACGTCATTCATGATGGACGAACATCGAATGACTATTGGATCAAGCTATGTGAGTCCATTCAAATCGCAAGTGATAAGGGAAACATCAGAAGCATGTATGAAGGGATAAAGAAAGCCTGTGGTCCAATGATCAAAAGAAGTGCACCGCTGAAAACCTTGACTGGAGAAATCATCACTGATAAGAAACAGCAGATGGATAGATGGGTCGAGCACTATTTAGAGCTTTACTCAAGTGAGACCAAGCTAGCGGATGATGCCCTAAACGCCATAGAGGCCCTGCCAACTCTTGACCACCTGGACACACTTCCCACTATAACAGAAGTTAAGTGTGCTATAAATGAGCTTGCATCTGGCAAGGCTCCAGGTAAGGATGGGATTCCAATAGAGGTGATCAGGAGTGGGCAAGACACACTCGCTCTACAGATCCACCAGCTAATAGAGCTATGCTGGCGAGAAGGACAAGTCCGACAGGATTTCAAAGATTCAAACATCATAACGCTGTACAAGAACAAGGGAGATCGGAGCGACTGTAACAACTATAGGGGTATCTCACTTCTATGTATTGTTGGGAAAGTATTTGCCAGAATTGTCCTGCACAGACTTCAAGTCCTGGGAGATCAAGTCTACCCCGAATCACAGTGTGGCTTCCGTCAGAACCGGTCTACCATTGATATGATATTCTCATTGCGACAGATGCAAGAAAAATGCCGGGAACAAAATCAGCCACTGTTTATTGCCTTCATCGACCTCACAAAGGCATTCGATTTGGTCAGTAGTGAGGGTCTGTTCAAAGCACTAAAGAAGATCGGCTGCCCACCAACTCTCCTGTCCATTGTGGAATCGTTCCACACAGGCATGAAGGGTATAATCAAGTTTGATGGCTCAACGTCAGAAGAGTTTGAAATCAAGAGTGGAGTTAAGCAAGGTTGTGTACTAGCTCCCACCCTCTTTGGGATATACTTTTCACTTCTACTGAAATATGCCTTTCGTGATCAGGATGATGGTATATACATTCACTCACGCTCAGATGGTGGCCTCTATAATGCTCAGAGATTGAAGGCCAAGACCAAAATTAACAGGGTACTAATCAGAGAGTTGCTTTTTGCGGATGATGCTGCGATTACGACCCACTCTGAGGAAGAATTACAACATCTACTATCTGCATTCTCCAATGCTTGTTCTGAATTTGGTTTAACAATTAACAAAAAGAAGACACAGATTATGTCACAAGGTGCACATGGTGTACCATCAATCTTTATTGACGACGCCGAACTGGAGATAGTAGACCATTTTACATATCTAGGATCAGAGGTAAATAGCAAATTATCCCTCGATCAGGAAATCAACATCAGGATTGGCAAGGCAGCAACAACAATGAACATGTTAGCAAAAAGAGTCTGGGAGAACAGGAAGCTTACTGCCAAAACAAAAGTCCTCGTCTACCAAGCCTGTGTCCTTAGTACTTTTCTTTATGGCAGTTAAACCTGGACAACTTACTCACGCCAAGAGAAACATTTAAACAGCTTTCATATGCGGTGTCTGCGAAGAATACTTGGTATTAAGTGGCAAGACAAAATCACAAATACTGAAGAATTGGAAAGATCAGGTTGTGTGACGGTGTATTCCATGCTCAGTCTTCGTACACTTAGATGGATAGGACACGTTAGGAGGATGGATGATGGTAGAATACCAAAGGACATCTTTTTTGGTGAATTACAGACGGGTAGGAGATCTCAGGGTCGGCCTCTACTACGATACAAAGATGTGTGTAAGCGGGACATGATTGATACAGGCATTGATAATGCACATTGGGAGCACGTCGCCGCTGAACGTGTTGCATGGAGGGCAACTATCAGAAACGGAATAAAGACAAAGGAGAAAATGATTGCAGATAAAGCACACACAGAGCGTGAGAGACGTAAGATGGTGCAAAATGGTGGAAATTACCATGTTTTCACATGCACCTACTGTGGGCAAACATTTGCAGCAAGAATTGGCCTTACCAGCCACACTCGCCACCGCCATGGATCGTAGTTAATAAGCCTTTTTAAAGCACAATGTCCCAAACTATCGTCTGTCAAGACGGAAAGGTGCCAATGATGAATGATATATATATATATCCCACCTATGCTACACATTTCATGTGTCTTCACAAAGTCGGACTAGAGTCAAGCTCAGCAAGCGCAATTAAAATACCACTACTTTTATCGTTTCTTTACTTGAGATTTGTTCGCAGCAGACGAGCAAATCTCCGGCGGGCCTATTCTCGCTGGTCGCGAGATCCGCACAGTGGAAGTATGGGAGATTTGCTTGCAAATAGACAGGCAATATCTCCTGCGGTAGCTATGGCGGACCTATTCCCGCTGGTCGCGGGGACCGCTATAAGTCAGGTGGGGAGTCTGACGATAGTGCACGCTTTACACAGGTCCGGACACTTGTGATTGACAGATGTGCGCGCCCTCATGGTCCGGGCTCGTACAAGGCCCTCACCTGTGGGACATGGCTGAACGTCTCTAAGCCGGGTCCCTTGGGTGTCAGGGTCTGGCCATAACTCGCCACCGGCTCGTGGTGGTGAGGTCTCGGTGGATTGACGCTGAGCCGCCAGCGTCTGCAGCCTACCTTGTGCCAGACGTATTGGTTACCCATTCCTCTGGAATACACAAGACTAGGCCGAGGGAGGGGTCATGTCGTTTGGGCATCACATGATCTCTGAAGCTCTGCCCAGACATTGTGATGGAATATTGGCCACATTCCACTCACATACTTTAGTCTGTCAAGACTGCAAGGTGTCTACTACTTATTCAGTCCATCGTGGAAGGTTGGGAGACATTGCTCGCAATAGACAAGTGATGCCTCCTGTGGTAGCTCTGGCGGGCCTATTCCCGCGGGTCGCGGGGGCCGCTAAAAGTCAGGTGGAGATTCTGATGATAGTGCACGCTTTACACAGGTCCGGAAACTTGTGATTGACAGTAGTGCGCGCCCCTATGGTCCGGTCTCGTACGAGGCCCTCACCTATGGGACTTGGCTGAACGCCTCTAAGCCGGGTCCCGTGGGTGTCAGGGTCTGGCCATCACTCGCCACCTGCTCGTGGTGGTGAGGTCTCGGAGGATTCGACGCTATGCCGCCAGCGTCTGCAGCCTACCTTGTGCCAGACGTATTGGTTACCCATTCCTCTGGAATACACAGGAATAGGCCGAGGGAGAGGAAGTGTCGTTTGGGCATCACACTTTTCTCTGAAGCTCTGCCCAGGTATTGGGATGGAATTTTGGCCAAATTCTTCTGTCAAGACTGCAAGGTGCCAAACTTATATATATATATTAGAGAGAGAGAGAGAGAGAGAGAGAGAGAGAGAGAGAGAGAGAGAGAGAGAGAAAGTGGAGAGAGGGGGAAGAGCGGTAGAAACAGAGAGAGAGGGGAGAGAGCGCGCGAGCGCAAGAGAGAGAGAGAGAGAGAGAGAGAGAGAGAGAGAGAGAGAGAGAGAGAGAGAGATGGAGAGAAAGTAGCCGACAATTGGTTGCGTGTCCTGACCTTTCCCTTCCCCAGTTAACAATTTCCTCAGACTCAAAGCATATAGCACCACCAGTTTTGTTGATTGCATGTTGTGTATTTTACAAATCTGTGTCACTTCATCGATCCATCTTTTCCCTGGTCGCGCTTCGCCCTTCCGTTCAATCCAGCATATTCCGTTCTAACCTCTCCCTGACAGAGTCTTCTACAAGATGCCTCAATCAACATTCACCCGAGATCAGGAAAAAAGTATTCGTTGGGTGTATTCCACAAACATTCAATCATGGAAAGACATAATTCCAACATTCCCACGCGAGTTCACTGACGTAACAGGAAACGATATGGAATTCCTATTCCCCCAATAGCAGTATCGTAATATTCTAAGAGTTGGTTTGTTAATTCATTCATTCATTCATTCATTCATTCATTCATTCATTCATTCATTTAGTAGCATGTCCTTTGCAGAACCTTGCTCCCATAACAACCTTCCGGAAAGCCTCTCGATCATAAGCAAGATGTCCCGCGTCCGATACACCCATCTGGAGATCATCCGCCACATCCTGCACCCATCTTCTTATTGGCCTTCCTCTTCCTCTCTTCCCGGGCATATACCCCTCCATTATTGTTCTCTCCAAACTTTGTTAATGCACCTACATTTAATTGTATATTCCGTTCAATTTTCAGTTTATTTTATATCTGTCTGCATATATGTATATTGAACTTATATTTCCCCAAATACAATTTTAGAATATTCTAGGAGTTGGTTTGTTAATGCACCTACATGTGATTGTATATTCCGTTTAGCTTTCAATTTATTATCTCTGTGTTTGTATATATGTATATGGAATTAAACTGGTTAGTCAATATATCTAAATGAATCTGCATATTTAATTCAAAAAATTAGTAAGTTTAAACACAGTATCCACAAACAATGTGTTGCCCGAAGTATTGCCTAGCATATTTCTCTGCATCCCGTCAGGTGCATACTGCAGAGCTATATATATATATCATATGAACTGAATATAATTAATAATACTTTAGCTCGAACACTTAAACCTGAATATATCTGAAATATGCACCTTACGAGATGCAACGAAACATACCAGACAAAATATCGTGCAATATATTGTTTATAACTCCTGTGTTTAAATTCACTAGTGGAACACATTGTTTTGAAAATAAAGCGGTCCCGAAGCAGCCTCGTGTTGTAGTTCTCTGATGTGATAGGACCATCGCATGTTGTAGGCCTGCATGAGCATTGGCAAATATGGCCGGTCTCTCCCTCACATAGCGAGACGACAAATACTGGTGTCCTACGTTGATCTGACCGCGCGCCTGACATTTATCAAAGCAGCCGGGCTATCAACTTCGCTACGTCCCTACTATATTTAATTAAGTTGGCCTTTTATGCATGTTCATTTATTTATGTATTAGGGGAAAGCCGTAGCTGAGTGACCACTGTGGTCGCTTCAGGAAAGCTACTGTCCCAGCCAATCCGGCCTCATTTCTCTCGGTTTGCCTTATCCTCTTCTCTCACTGATCTTTCTATTCGTCGTAATATTTTCAAATACCTCTCATCTCTTTACATGACCAAAAGAAGCGGTTTGTTTCTTTATTATTGCTGTACATAATGTCCATAAAAAGTCTTAACAGTCGAGAGGATCGACTTCATTGCCCCGAGTTATATCCCATATGGCTCGGTCTCTTTCCGCAGGGCGGATTGCCGAAAGCATCGCACAAAGCACGAACTCTGTAGACCCGGCGACGGATCCCCCGGGAGTCTCCGAAAAAAATTCACTTGTGAACTGAAAGACGTAGCCCGGATTCCAACCCACAGCCTTTGGAGCGGGAGGCAGACGGCTTGACCACTTCGCCACGGATACCCCTTCTACTTTCATACGCCTCTTCCGGGCAATCGCTGTTAGTTAACCTGGCAGTCCAGGGTATTCGCAGCATTCGTCTCAGGAATCAAATCTCCGTTGCTTCCAAGCTGTTCCTAATTTGTTTATTCGCGTTCGATTATTCACTGTCATACCGAGCAAGAGGTTCTATACTACATTTCAGTGCTCTATTTTTGGCATTCAATGATTGTTTGCGCTCGCTCATTCGCTCTGATCTCAGGCGTATAGTCCATACACTGCTAATACTTCTAATACACTAACTTTGTTTGCGTGTGGATTAGTTTTCCCTATTACCAAGATTCCTTTCCTTCAGACAAACTCACTCCGAGGTCAGAGGTAATTGTAATTTACGTCCCCGATTCAAGGACAAGAAGTCAACAATTTATTCCAACTGACTGTTGTAAGATTGAACCCGCTACCACGACATAAGCGCATTGGAAATTTTTAGAACGAGTGCTTTTATGCATTCGGTCATACTGCTCATCGCATAACAAAATTTTCATTTTATGAAACGCAGTTGTTGCTTGACCTATTGCAGTTATAAAAGTACACCCTGAATATGTGTGTGTGTGTGTGTGTGTGTGTGTCATTTCCGCTTGTTAGGTGCTTAGAATTAATAGCCTACCGCTATTTCTTAGTTCCCAAAGGATGTGGTTTATCCTGCTGCGGCCACTTTTACCTCAAAGATTTGACATGTTGTAGCGCTCACAAGGTGGCCACAATCTGATGGAAAACCCCGCCTCTTTAACTAAAAATGGAAATTGCCACTTTCTAATAACACTCCAGCAATTCTGAACCGAAAGACACCAAGCGTAACACAAACGCTGCGCCCCTAATCTGTCAGAATAAGAGAAATGTGTTTTATATGTTTGAGGGCTTTCATCCGTTCGGTATGGGGAATGCTGGTTTTCATCATGAATATAATCTAGTGGAATGGCTCTCAAACTGGGGAATGGCAAGATTACAGGGGAGAGTATGAACATGGGAACTTTATGGAAATGGGTGAGGGGGAGGGGGAAGACACCTAAAAATGCTACGAAACGAATTATAAGTTATTATTATTAAATGGTTGTTTTGTTTCTGTATCATATAATTTAGCAATCCTGCTACTTTGAACTTCCGGTGTGTATAGTAAAGGAGTAGTTAACTCCATTCGCAAATTCCGCATGCCGCGTTAGAAATTAGCTGCAGGGGATTTGAAGGCAGACAGCTTTGTGTTGATTTTTAACAATTGTATGAGCGGCGGTCGTTCAGAAAGCAATGGTAAATTACTGAACGTAAATTTGTCTAGTAAATTACAAACAGACGTCTCAGTCAACCCCATCAATTTTTTTTTCGCTGTTTGTGATTTCTTAGTAAGTTTTAGATCAGTAGTTTGTCATTGCTATCTGAACGCACGGCACTTATACCTTTGTATGAGAACCAATGCATGGCGGTCTACTGCCAAATCGCCAACAGTCGTGTTTCGAACGCGATATGCGGGATTACGAGTTGCGTCCATCACCCATTCGCCACAGATTGAAAGACCGGTCACCTAGTTACCCCCTGGATCCAGGCATACAATATTTGATGGCGCTATCAGATAACAGACCCATTACAGACAACTGCATCAAGGCATTTGTGTGTTTGTTCTTTAACGAAAGAGGATGTTATTGCATACACCGTGCGAACTGTTCGGATTCGTACAAAATACAGTTAAATTGGTAGTTGTTAGACCTCTTGCCTGCCGTCCTGTACTTGACCCACACTGAATTAGACGTATGATCATCATCATCATCATCATCATCATCATCATCATGTGCCATGCCGGTAAGCGTGGGCGGTCCTATCTCGCCATCTCACTCGATCACCAGAGTTGTGGATCAGAACATTGATGTCATATAAATGATAACTTTGACATACATACACGCTAGTTAGTTAGTTAATCAGTCGCGGTTCCAACTTGCCGGCCAAGGGCCGTCCCCATAATGCTCAGTTCCGGTAACAGTGAAAGTCACACCAAAATCCTGCTCACTGTCCCATGTGAAAAGTGTTTCTTGTAATCGTGTTTTAGTAAAGCTCACAATCTACTTCTCGTTTTTTTTTTGGTGATTCATTCATGTGAAAAGTGGAACAGACTCATAAGTCTCGACAATCCAACAGATCCCATAGGTATATTATGCATAAGGCCACAGCCAGAATGCCAACACGCACTATCGCTTAACGAATTAGATGACTGCTACTCAAGACGAGTAAACTCATTGTAATCAAGTAAATTCTTACACCTGGAAGAAGATTTTTATTCAATCAATTTGAAAGAAAATCATGGAGGTCAATGTGGACGAAAAGATAAGAGCGTTCGTTTTGAACAGCAGTAAAACGCGCTCATAAGTGAAGCGCGGACAAGAAACACATATTGAGAAACTCAGATCTGCAACAAGTTCTATTCTTTTCAAATAAATTGAACAGAATCGTACAATGGGCACATTATCCCGTTTCTTGATGAACCTTCCCGTCTGTTTTATTCCAAATGTTTCATTTATTTATTTAGAAAGGGAAATGTCTAGAGAAACATAATTACATTGAAGGTATTGTCGTTTAAAATCTATCACATTTTCTTTTGAACATTTTCCGTGCTTCTTCTTTTTTTTCTTTTTTCTTAGTTTGAACAAAATAAATTGTCAGTTGGATTTCGCTATATTTTGAGAATACAATTTATTACTCAGCGTTGACATTTGTCGCCGGACGCCTTCACTCCCCAAGATATTTCCTGGTACGCATTTAGGCTAAGCCGACCTGATAATCCAGTTTTAATCATCCCTGCAAAGTTCAACCCAGGACGACGGACCCAATAGGCAAGCGTGTATCCACCACGCTACCTCTGCGTCCTGGCTCGGTTTGACCTCTCTGGTGCTCATAACAACACAAACAAGCGCACACACTCAAATATTTTAATTATCAAACTCATATGAGTCATGGTTCGTCCGGCGTACTCAGTGCTTTGTGGGGATTGAAAGGGAAGGGGCGCGCATTGAAGAAAAAATCAACACGGAAGAACTGGTGTCAGAAATAATAGGTGTTATCCATCTTGCTTCCACCAAGCCGACCCCACGCTGGCGGTGGGAATGTTGGAGGTTCATCTCTGGACAAGATCACGCCATGGTTTAAGATGTCTGTGAGAGCGACAGACAGATAGAGAGGCAGAGAGAGAGAGAGAGAGAGAGAGAGAGAGAGAGAGAGAGAGATAGAGAGAGAGAGGGGGAGGGAGGGAGATAGAGAGAGGGAGAAGAGAAAGGAGGGAGGAAGATAGGTAGAGAAAGAAGGGAAGGAAGGAAAGAGAGGGAGGGAGAAAGAGGGAGGAAGGGATGGATAAGGACAGTAAGGAAGAGATAGAAGGGGAAAGAGAGGGGGAGAGATGGGGTGAGACACGGGAGTGAGAAAAAAAGCAGTGAATGAGATGTAGGGAGTGAGAAAAAGAGACGGAGGGAGACAAATGGAGGAAAGTTAGAGAGAAAGGTAGGGAGTAAGAAAGAGAGAGAGAGAGAGAGAGAGAGAGAGAGAGAGAGAGCGGGAGAGAGAGAGCGGGAGAGGTATAGAGAGGTTAGAGAAAGAGAGAGAGAGAGAGAGAGAGAGAGAGAGAGAGAGAGCCAGGACAAACTGTAAACTAGCCAGAGACACCGGGTTTCTTGTTTCATTAAGATTTGGTTATTTAAAGCTGTTCTTTAATGGAGTGGCTATCTCACAATGCTACTATTAAAACAGTGCAAGCGCTGACTGAAATACGAGTCGTATAACATTTATCAAGCAGCAGCGAACGAATATTAATCATATCAACGTGAAAGAATATGTATGGTGTCAACGTATAATTGTCATGTCGAAAGAGAGTACAGAAATGTTATATAGAACCTGTTTTGCTATATGGCTGTGAATCATGGAACGTAATGAACGAATTAAGAAAAGCTTGGAAGCAACGGTGATGTGGTTCCTAAGACGAATGTTGAGAATATCTTAGACTGCCGGATTAAAGTAACAACGATTGCCAGGAAGAGGCTACAGAAAACATAACATTAAGACGAGACAAATAATATTTTGACAATGTCGTGAGATGAGAGGAATTGCTGTTGTTCTTGCTGTTGCTACAGTTGATGTTGCTGCCGCTGTTGTTATTATTGTTGCTGCTGCTGCTGTTGAATAGCCTAGAAACTAATTGGTCACTCTTGTGTGATTTCATTAAATGCGACTTGTAATGACTTAGCTTTATCCTGTTCGGTCAGCAACACACTTATTATGATGGTGCTATAAGATCTCCAACCGGTGAGTGCAAGAAATGGGTATTAAATGTCTACCATCACCCCAATAAATAGCTGCGACTCGCTTGTGGTCTCGTGGGGTGCATTATTTAAATACTCTAGTGCCTGCCCAGGAATGTCCGTTTCTCCCCATAATCTCTTCAAAGCTTGTGCCATCTAATCCTTCCTTGGCATTTAAGTAACCCATCACAATTTGAAAATTCCAATTTCATTAATTACGTATAATACTTTGAAGTTTCGCGCTACTGATTCATCCTTGTCATTTGTAAATCCATAACACTGGATCACATTCGTATTTACTTTCTTTATTGTGATTCTCTCAGGACAAACAGAGCTAATGAGAGTTAAAGGAATAAGAGTTAAGCAGCCACGTGGCCTATAGTAGAAACGAATGACAATCAACAAACATTAGTAAACACATCAGGAAAGTCCATGCGGCCAGTTAATGGGATTAAGTTGAACTAGAAATAGCTCAGGAGACAAAGATACGAGCGGGATCTAATGAGCGATAGTCGGGGGATAAAGGTCTTAGTTGTGACCAGCCAAAGTAGAACCAGAGCAAGGGAGCGCGGGTTGAGTTACGGCCTAGAGTACACACACAACAGAGACACGTTTACCTCTGTATATTCAATAGTAGAAATGTAATCAACATAGTTAATATCTAAACAATGTATTTCCTTAGTGAATTAAAACACCGTAGACATAAACAATATGTCACACGATTCCTAACCTGACATATTTCACAGCATCTCGTCAGGTGCATTCTGCTGAGTTATAGATCACATGAAGTGAATGAGAGAAGTATACTTTTCTGTGATACATAAAACACATAATCACTGATCTTGTTCGAACCTAGAGCATGTTATCCACAGGGTAATCTCAGTTTCAAAATGAAGTCTTTCTGTTTGCATAGAACCGACAGTAATTTGCCTAATTGATAATGTCTCGATTTATAGGAGCAATCGATTATTGTTCGTCGAATAGAGTATACAAAATAAATGTCTTTTCTTTGTTAACTCTATGATTGCTAATAAGCAATAATAAGCTTGATGGCTGACTTAGGAGTTGCATGACCTGTCGACTGCACATGGATTCCTGAAGTTAATCATAACTCTCCCCTCCACAGACGTTGATATGTGCTCTGTTACTCGATTTGCTAGTAAATAACGGCGATAGGCATTCTTCTTCAGGTCGTAGTTTCATTCAAGACTAACGGTGACCAGTAGCAAGTATGTGTTGTCATCCGTCTGAGAGAGATCGTTGGAGAGTGTGTATCAATGATCGGAACGGGCGGAGTTCGAATCTTGTAGTTTGCGTGAGAGAGTGCTTGCTGAATTAGATTGAAGTCAAGTCCGGCAAACGAATTTGTGAGTTTGAGTGCCAGCGGAATGTGTTTGAGACTGCGTGGTCTAATTATACCAGCCAACTTCCGAACATGCGATGAGAACAGATGTACGAGGGGAAGTCAATAAGTAAGTCACAAATGGCTGTGGAAAAATATATAAATATGATAACAACTTGAAACCAGTTTATTTTTATGCATACATTGTTCCTATATTTCTCAACATAATTTTCACTAACATTGATGCAGTTATCAGTCCGTTTTACCAGTCCTCCGAAACCGGCTGCATAGAACTGCGTGCTCTGTTTTATAAACCACGTTTTCACTTCACATTCAACTTCAGCATCATTTGCACCATTGAGAAAATTTTTCTACCCAACTATGCATCGCTTTACGGGACAAACATTTGTCAGCATAAACAGGAAGCATTTCCTTATGAATCTCCGTTGTAGGCAATCCTTTTACCCACACACACACACACACACACATACACACACACACACACACACACACACAAAACGCACCCCAGCATGTTGCTCTTTGGTTGTACACTCTGTAAGTACAGTCGTCATTGTGTTTATGCGCTGCGCATGCGCATGAGACATCTAGCGCCACCTGACGAACGGGAATATAAAGTTCGATGTTGCTGTCACTAATGACACCTGCAGAAAACACCAACTACATTTACCTGCCTTCCCGCAGAACTGTGTGACTTACTTATTGACTCACCCTCGTTTAAACGGACTGTTAGGCAAGTGATAGATAAGCTCTCATACCGTCTTTGCACAATATTCACCTTCAAATTAATATCCTGTTTGTGGCAGACTCGGTCACATGATTATAAATCCGAGCATGGGATGGACCGTAATATAACTTCTCTTACGAATGTGGTTGAACGGCGTAGGGGTAATGGTGTAATGGAGTCGGAAAGTGTTAGATTAATTTCACGTGTGCTACCTCCAGTTGATTGTGACTGCGGGTGAAAAAGCGCGTAAGTCCATGGCCAGCTGTTTGAGTGCACGTGCGTGTTAATTGTGCAGTGACCGTTGCCTTCGTCTGCCTCTTTAAGTTGATGTTCCTTTATCGTCATCAGGAAGAGATGCCATAACTCTTAGACTACTTTAGAGACTAGAATTTCACAGAACATGTACATTGTCATCAATATAATACCTAAATAGAGTCCTGACAGGATCGACATGTTGCTATTTTTGTTCTAGAACTCACTACTTCCCATTCTATTAGTGTTTTCTCTGCCTCCTTAGATATCATTAAGGCCGCCCCAATGTGTCGGGGGAGGTGGGAGAGAGAGAGAGAGAACTGTCCTCTGTATGGCCTGAGAGCAGCACTGTTTCACGTGTGCTTACAAGCTTCATACTGCTTCATGCCACGTCGTTTTGAATAATCCTATAAAACTCATTGTATTTCATTTCATCCACCACCTGTCGTTCCCAGTTCATACATAGTCCTAAACAATCCAGGTACCAATTCTGGAAATAACCCTAGGTGAAAGAAAGTACATCTGCGATCTGGCTTTGTGCGGCTTTCTCCACATCGCGTCATACCTCTTCTAGTATTGGGTGTAATTTTAATGGTCCAAGTTTTGAATTTACTTATTATGTTGCATGAACTTTATAGAGAGTGAATATAAAACTTGGACCGGCAATATTTTCAAACAC
Organism: Cepaea hortensis; assembly: GCA_963921405.1. NCBI lineage: Eukaryota > Metazoa > Mollusca > Gastropoda > Stylommatophora > Helicidae > Cepaea > Cepaea hortensis. The sequence goes on from OY992893.1 coordinate 83,735,722, forward strand.
TGCACAGTCATTAAAAATACACCCTATAAAACCTTCTTTCCTTTTTGTTGTCTAAGACCCAGCATAAAATGGGTACCAAGAAATGTTTTGGGAAGTAATGGCGTGAAACTGACCATATCACCCACCAGTTGTCGATTGGTCTGCAACAACATGAGTCTAGCACCTTATGTCTAATGCGCGTCAAAGCGAGCCAAAAGTGTTCTGTACTCACAGAGATGGATGCCGGAGCAGCAAGCAGGCTTGCTTCTTTACTCACCGAGATGGTTTAACCCTTGTAGAGGTCGATATTTATTTAATAGACCTGGCCTCCAAAGTGGACCCAGCATAAAAGGGCACCTTGTGATGTCGTGGGAAGTAAACGCGTTCGGTGTGATACTTACCACATAACCCATGTTGGGTGTGATAATTACCACATAACCCATGCTGGGTGTGATAATTACCACATAACCCATGTTGGGTGTGATAATTACCACATAACGCATGTTGGGTGTGATAATTACCACGTAACAAATGTTCGGTGTGATAATAACCACATAACCCATGTTCCGTGTGATAATTACCACATAACCCATGTTCGGTGTGATAATTACCACATAACCCATGTTCGGTGTGATAATTACCACATAGCCCATGTTCGGTGTGATAATTACCACATAACCCATGTTCGGTGTGATAATTACCACATAGCCCATGTTCGGTGTGATAATTACCGCATAACCTATTTTCGATGTGATAATTACCACATAACCCATGTTCTGTGTGATAATTACAACATAACCCATCGAGGACCGATTCACCTAGTAAAATACGAGACTAGCGCCTTATACCTATCTCCACAGGACACGTACAAGAGTCGATTACTTCAGTAACTTCAGAGATGGTAGCCGCGGTTAGCACAGTTGCTCCTGCCTAGTTCAAGATGGTCAACTGTTTGAATCCTCATTGATCGAGTATTTTTTTAATAATTAACCTGGTCTCCCGGTAGCCTATAATTGATACCCTGAGATACCATGAGAAATAAAAGCCCTCGATGTGATAGTGACCACATCCCTATGGCTGTTCTATACAAATGTGAAGCCCATACTATGTACCCAGTTTTCCTCAAGGCATATAAACGAGTCTTTTTATTCATTGTTTTTTTCCAAGCTATACAGAAGACCTCCTTTATTCCCTACGCTCCACTGTCTTTGTTGCATATATCCTTTATATTCCTCTTTATATCCTTTCTTAATTATTCTATCTCATTTATCAATCATTTCCCATTAAACTTTATCAATCAATTCCCATTTTACCTACGCGCGTCTCCATCAACTAAGCCAAATGTTTAGATAACGCCCCGGCATAAAAATATAAGCAAAATAATGAAATATTAAATCAATTTTACGCGTCTGGGCTGTTTCCCCTTTTCCCATGGTCGCTTCGTTGGAAAATTGTCCATCGATTTCTGAAAATGACATATTCGCGTCTGTAAAACGTTGAAGGCTTTTTCATCTGTAGCGATAGAAGGATAATAACAGCACTTCAATAGGCACAAGAGTTTAAACCTAACTGGTTTTGGTAGCAAAACAATTTGAAATGGCAGTGCCACGGGCTGTTTGCTATCGGAAGAACAAGGGAGAAAGAGGCTGTTGGGAGAGATAACATTCGACTCAATCTCCGGTCTCTTGAAAACTGTTAACAGCAATCCACTGTTCTGCTGAGTCAATCAATTTCGCTCCTAAATGAAAGCATGCAATGCTGAAGGACCACATATTGGGACAAGGGAGGTAACAGCCATCAACTTGAGAGGAGTTGGGGGAAATGGGAGAATGGAGGACTACATGTGTGAGGATATATATATATATATTTCTTCATATCCTTTACAGGACATCGCTGTCAACAGCAGCATCTTTCAGCTGTCTGTTGATTTCTTGGCAAGATTACGCTCAGTAGTTTGCCATTGCTTTCTGAGCGGCCGGCTCACATACCCCGTAAGTCACCAGCTCCCAGTTCTCTCCCGCTACGAGACTCTGCGTGATAAACGGGATTACGGAGAAAGTGTTGTAACCCCTCAGCCAGAGAGACCGGCATATATATATATATATATATATATATATATATATTAACTAAGCGTACATACTTAGACTATGACCTTATCCAAACCGTATTGGGACAAGGGTCATGACCACCCATACTTAACGGCATGGCACATGATATGGCACATGATCGCACATGACAAAACCATATTGGGACAAGGGAGGTAACAGCCATCAACTTGAGAGGAGTTGGGAGGAAAAGGGAGAATGGAAGAGTACATGTCTGAGGGAGGCAAATGTAACAACGACGACTAGGCATGCATATATATATATATATATATATATATATATATATATATATATATATATATATATATATATATATATATATATATATATGCCGGCTCCATGGCCGAGGTGTTAGCAGCTTTCTCCGCTAACCCCGAATACTCTCGTCACGTGACGCGACGAGAATTAGCAGTGGTTCGAATTGCAAAAGTGACTTATGAGAGTATGGAGCCGGTCGCTCAGAAAGTCGTGGCGTGCTGATGAGCGTAATCTAGCCTAGGAATCAACATACAGCTGAAAGATGCTGGTGTTGACCGCAATATCCTGAAACAGGATGGAAACGCGGAAAAAAATATATATATATATATATATATATATATATATATATATTAACTAAGTGTACATACTTAGAGTACGTTCTTATACAAAACAAGCTGCTCATCTCAGTATCCGTGTATCCGATGTAACAACCCAACAGACCAGGAGTACACATGAAATCATTCGGAACGAATTGTTCTATAAAAAATGCCTATCGACGCTTACCTGCAGACTCGGTGTCAATGATTGTGTGTGGTGTCAAATCAAATGGTGTGTGGGTGGGGGTATGTGCGGGGTGGGTGGGTGAGGGTATCTGTGTGGGTGTGGATGGGGATATTGTGTGGTATGTGGGTTGGGGATATGTGTGTGGTGTGTAGGTGGGGGTTGTGTGGTGGTATGTGGGTGTGGGTGACGGATATGTGTGTGTGGTGCGTGGGTTGGGAATTTTGTGTGGTAGGGGATGTGTGTGATGTGCGGGGGGGATGTGTGTGGTGGGGGTGTGGGTTAGGGCATGTGTGGGTGGGTGAAGGATGTATGTGTGGGTGGTGGGGTGTGTGAGAGAGTGGATTGGGGATGTATAGGTGGTTAGGGAGATGTGTGTGTGTTTGTGTGGGTAGGGAGATGTCAGTTGGTGGGGATGTGTGAATGGATGTGCGATGTATGGGTTGGTTGGGGGGGGGGGGTGCGTGCGTGGGTGGGGAATATGTGGTGGATGGAGGCGTGGTTGGGAGATGGGTGGCTGGAGGTTTTGGTGGGGAGAGGTTGTGTGGGTGGAGGATGGGTGTTCGGTTAGGATGTGTATGTGGGTGGGCTTGGGATGTGTGGGTTGGTGGGGAATGTTTGTGTGGGTGGCGAGTGTGCTTGGGTTGGGGGAACAGGTGAGGGCAGTGTGTGTGGGTGGAGGATATGCTGGAGGTGAATGGGTCGGTTGGTGGGGTATGTGTGTCCCTGGGTGTGTGTGTGTGTGTTGGTTGGTGGGGGTGTGTGTGTGTGGGTGGGGTGATGTGTGGGTAGGTGGTATTTGGGCCTCATAACATGGTAATTTGCCTTTTTTATGTTTACAACATTCATTTCACAATGTGTTTTTTTCTTCCTATGTGAATGTATACTGCTCTTGATGAACGAAAGATGAGTGATTGGAAGGGACGAATGTAAGACGTGCCCAATTTGTGACCCTTTAAAAATAAAGTTGATTTGATTTGATTTGATTCGAATTCACATCGAGGCGAATTTGCTTTAACTTATTGCCTGCCGTGAACCTTTGTATTGGTTCCACGGAACGAATTTGGCACCCGTAAACCATTAGGTTGGTTCGATATAGACAGTGAGTTATTTGTTCCACTTCTCTAATTATTTCGCAATTAAGTTTTAGTGCTTCGGTACATTAAAAGTGAGACAGAAAGGTTTTGCAGTGGGAAACAAGCGTTAGCATCCATGTTTGTTTTTTTTAAAGAAAACGAATTATTTTTGTGATTCGAAATTACTTTTGTGATTCGAAATTATTTTTGTTATTCGAACTTCAAAATGACAACGCCTTCTGGTTCTGAACCTCATATATTTTATTAAAATTACGGTTTTAAACATTTTTATATTATGGTTATTGTGATTTAAAGGACTTTGAGAAAGATTCTAAAACTAATACCACGTGCAGTAGTCAGTAGTCAAATTATTTAGTAGTAATTGAAAACAACACTAAAAGGGAAAGTTTGTCATAATAAGATGGCACATGTCGAATTATGAATGCACTAATGGGCAACATTTATGCCCCTAAAATTGTTTAGCCTATCACAAAGTATTTAAGAAGTATTTAAATAATTAAAAATAACAGAATAATAATTATAACTAAATAGAAAATATTGTTTATATTATTCTTCTCAGTACAATCTGCCTGGTGTGTTCCTGACATTTTCCATTTTGTGTGAAAATTATGTGCTTTAAAATGTTGTTTTAATTGTATTTTATTGGTGTTGTTGAGCAGTTCTTGTGATATTATTATATACAAGTGGCGTATTTAACATTATTCAGTAAATTTTACCGAAATTAGAATTCACGTACCGTAGTGACTACGCGCTAGTGGTTATTGGTTAGTTCCACAGCTGGGTAAATTTAGAATTTTATAAATTGCCCTAATCTACAATTGGTACGAAGAATGAGTTATGAAGTAGAGGCGGCAGACGTGCTATTGACTACATCACCCATCCAGTGCCGATTGGTCTATAAAAATATGGGTCCAGCGCCATATTCCCCATGCATCTGTATAACGGGGTTCTTTACTTACTTGTGAATCGGATCAACCCATCCTTACATCATTATCACCATCATGTGCCATGCCGTTATGTGTGGGTGGTCATGACTCGCCATTTCACTCGATCATCAGAGACGTGGATCAGCTCAGTGTTCTTGCCTCGGCCATGCTACGTGGTCAAGCCATTCAAGTATTTACTTCTCTGTCTTCCTCTTGTTATCTTCCCCTCCATCTTGCCAGTTGTCACCAAATTCTCCAATTTATTTTCTCTCATAACATGTCCAAAACATTTTGACTGTCTGTGTTTAATGTCTCTAATCAATTTACGATTTTTCATTTGTTTCTTGTAGTACTTGGTCATTGGTTTGTCAGTCTGTCCATGGTATTCTTAGCATTCGCCCCACATTTCCACAGCCATCAGATGTTTTTCGGCTTGACTGCTCATTGTCCAAGCTTCACATCCATGCAAAAGTCCAGGCTCTGTGTATCACCTCAACACTCTTTTTCTCTTTCAATTGATATCTTTTTATTGGTCAGCATGTTTTTCATCTTGCTAAAGGCTACTTTCGCCATGGCGATTCTTTTTCTAATCTCTTCAAGGCATCTCCTATCAGATGTTATTACTGTTTCGAGATAATTGTACCGATTCACTTGTTGAAGAATATTCCCATTTACTTGTATATTACATTGTAGAATTTCGTTCTTCCTATTGACGACCATAATCTGTGTCTTTTTACAATTTAATCCTAACCCAAGTTGTTCACTGTTTGCAACAACCGCATTTACTAATTGTTGCAGATCCTGCAATCTATACTGTATCATCTGCATATCTAATGTTATTGATGTTTCGTCCTCCAATGATGATTTCATTTATATCTTCTACATTTCTGAAAATATTTTCACTATACAGGGAAAAGCCGGTCTCTCTGGCTGTGGGGTTACAACACTTTCTCTCTGTAATCCCGTTTATCACGCAGAGTCTCGTAGCGGAGCGAGAGCTGAGGAGGTTCGACCCCCGCTCGTGACTTGCGGGATACTGAGCCGGCCGCTCAGAAAGCAATGGCAAACTACTGAGCGTAATCTTGCCAAGAGATCAACATACAGCTGAAAGATGCTGGTGTTGACAGCTAAGTCCTGTAAAGGATATGCTAAAAAAAAAAAAACATACAGGGAAAAAGGATCTGGAGACATTACACATCCCTGTCTCACACCTCTGTTAACAGGCTGATATTGTCACAATTCATTATCAATCCTTATGGCAGCTTGTTGTTTCCAATATGTTTTATTTTTATAAGTCTAATATTTTTCCAATCAGTTTGTAAATCTGCAAGCATCTCTACCATGTTGACATGTCTTATTCTATTGAAAGCCTTTGTGTAGTCAATAAAGCAAAGTTGTATATCTTTGGTTTACTCATATAGAACTTTCAATTACTTACTGATCGCAGCATATACACTGCATTTACTGTACCCTTTTCTTCTACATACCCACATTCTTCTTCTACTATTTCAGGTTGTATTTTCTTCCTAACTCTTTGTGTGATATAATTCTTAGCAAAATCTTTGTGATGTGATTCATTGTACTAATTGTTCGATGTTGATCACATTCAAAGTCTCCTTCTTTGGGATTGCAATAAATACAGAATTATATAATTCAGAAGGTATATCTCCGGTATCATCCTTAAAAGGTTACCTGGAAGTAACTTTTGTGGTGACGGCGGTTGGTGTGATATTCACCTCATTACCCCCTTGAGTGCTGATTGATGTATAAAAATGGGGGGGCTAACACCATATCCCCAATACTTTCCATGATATATAAAATGTGTCTTCACTTGTGTTCATCATGATTGAAAGTACATGTTGGTGTTAATTCGTAGCCTTTATTGCAAAGGCTAATGGGCGAGTCTTGAAAAAGGAGAGTCTGGCATATGAAACTACGTCCTCCAGCATGAGAATGGAGGTGGAGGCAGTAACAGCAGCATTCCGGTGGCTAGAGGAGACCACTGCAACACACGTTGTATTCATTACAGATTCAAAGAGTATGCTTAGCAAGGTGGAGAAAGGAATGTTTCGTGTGGGATGGCTCTCGTCGCTTCAGAGATCACAGATCGTGAGAATTGTATGGATATTTTGCCCTGGCCATGCGGGTGTACGAGGGAATGAACAGGCTGACAGGCTAGCAGAGAGGGCACCTCTTGGTGGTATTTTGCCTGTGGACAAGGGGGGAGGTGGTCGTGAGCTTGTGGGACCAGGTGGAGAAGGCGGAGGAACAGATTGAGAACCCATATGTGGAAAGAATGAGATTGCGGGGATTGGCAGGGGTTCTGGAAGAACCTCAAACCTGAGAGGGAAGACCAGGAGAACTTTTAATCAGATAGCGGTGGGAACGATTAGTAGTATGACTCTTCGCTGCGACGAGGGGACGGATCACATATGGGAATGTCCTTAGTGCAGTGATGTCGGTTCTTAACTCAACTCAAAAAAGTGGCCTAGAGTCACGAACGATATATACTAGCCTTTCTTACTTATGTTGTCTCTCTGGATGACTTTTCGTCACACCTGGTTACTACTTACGCTGAGTTTAGTCAAGAACTGACATAACAACACTCTGGACAATCCCATACGTGTTCCATCCTCATCTGCAACAGTCAGAGAAGAGTCCCAATATTAATGGTGACAGTAGCAGTCCATTTATGTGTCAGTCTGGCTTTTCCTCGGACTTTTGAGTGCTGGTCAGATCCTCTGATCACTCCCTGCAGCACCATTCTCCCCAAATTGTGATGATCTATCTGTTCTTCCGCACTATACTCAAGCATCTGTGACGTCAGTCAATGTTTCAAACGTCAGCATGCATTTTATTTTTTATTTTTTTAAGTTTTACTTCCGCTAAACAGATCCTATCCGGGATTTGTTTTATTTGCAGGACGTTTCGTTCAATCCCATGTTAATTTATTTTCTAAGTAACTTTACGTTTAGTAGTTTGGCATGGCTTTCGTTAAGTCCAACATACCGATTTGGAATGAAGCAAAACCTTATGCATGAGTATGTTTTCTTTCCTAGCAATTTTATCATAGCAGCGTTCATATTGGACTGGAGAAACACCATAATTATCCCAATTTGGAAAAACAAAGGCAGCAAAAGAGACTGCGCACAATACAGAGGCATTTCACTGTTAAGTCATACTGGGAAAATATTTTGCAAAATTCTTGAGAAAAGATTACGAACTATTATAGAACCCCAGCTAAGCGAAACACAACTTGGATTTAGGAAAAACAAAGGATGCACAGATACCATTTTTGCTCTTAGACAACTTATATAAAAATCAATCGAATTCAATGAGACACTCTACTTAGCCTTTGTCAACCAAGAAAATGCATTTGATAGAGTAGATAGAAACAAGCTGTAGGAAAACTTTAAACAATATGGAGTGAGTACACATCTAACAAACCTATCTAGAAGCTTATAAAACAACAGTGAATGCATAGTGAGAGCAACTGGAGGACACTCAGAACCCTTCACCATAAGATCCTAAATCACACAGAGGAAAGGAAAAGTAAGTAACATGTATAAACTTTATTAAACTACGAAAATCCATAGAGGATAGGAAAAGTAAGTAACATGTATAAACCATATTGAACCGTGAGACTACATAGTGGAAAGGAAAAGTAAGTAACATGTATAAACCATATTGAACCGTGAGACTACATAGTGGAAAGCAAAAGTAAGTAACATGTATACACTATATTAAACCATAAAACTACATAGAGAAAAGGAAAAGTTAGTAAAATTCATAAACAATTCGAAGTGGAATTCGATCCCTGCAACTTCGAAATTTTATGTGCTTACCTTCACTTTTCACCTAAGACTTCCTCTCACTCTTCCCCTGTAATACAAGAAAATTAGTGATACCCAAACCTGGGATTCTGAGATAATTCGCGCGAATTTTGTATTTTTTTTTTTTCTTCAATTTTTAATTTTCTCTTCATTGTTTTCATTTTTCCATCTTTTCATACTTCTGTGTAGTTTCTTCTGCGTGATTATATGTTGTTTTGTGTATGTATTTGTTAGCTGATGAACGCTAGTTGTCGCAACGTCCTGTGTTTTCCCTAATTATGTTATGTAAAGCTTCATTACTTTATTTTAGAGTATTTACCTTGTACTACTATAGCTGTCCATTCTTTGAAATCTAAAAAACACTGTCGATTGGGTAACTCCCTCTTCCCGAACCTTCCTTTCCGCCGACATGAGATCATTTGCCTTGATCTTTTGACTTCTACTCGTGAAATGTTTATGACCTCCAGCCGAAAGCTCGGCAAATAATTAATCAACAATCATTCACTGCTGAATCGTTTCTCTTTAATCAAGCCCAGAAGGTAACTGTATCACTCATTGGGGAGAAATGCGCCTAGCTCGATAATTGATATTATTTTATTCAGTTCTATTCATGCATACTAAAACACCCACGAGACGAAAAGCACAATTCTAAATGAATAAAACACTTGTGAAAAAGGAAAAGTAAAGGAAATGTCTAAACTATATTCACCTACACCTACCAAGCTATTTACAGGAATGGAAAAGTAAGAAACGTGCGTAGACTTTAATAAACCACTAGGCTACATAAAAGAAGGATCAAGTAAGAACGAACGAACGAACGAACGAAAGAACGAACGAACGAACGAAAGAACGAACGAACGAACGAACGAACGAACGAACTTTATTTTCAAAGGGTTCAGAATTGGGCACGCAGGCCCGTCTAACTTTCTGCCCTTCTATCACTCTCTTTCAAACATTATTTCATTCATACATCATTCAAAGTTAACAGAGAACAGCAATAAAATAAAAGATATGCAGTATACAGGCATGGGCAAAATGCGAACAGAAGTAAAGTTTATAAGCTACATAAAGGAATTGAGAAATAAGAACAGTGTACAAATAACATTTAACCAAACCTCTATATGCATAATGGTAAGCAAATGTACATTAAAAGTGTAATTTATATGTTAACCACCTCATCATATAAAGTAAGGAAACAGTCAGGAAAATGTATCAAACAGGCCTCATAAAGTTGAGAAGAAATAAGGGAAATGTATAAATTGTACTCAACCAACAAGTCACACGAAGGAATGGTAAAGTAAGGCAATTTTTTTTTTCCTTTAGTTTAGTCGACGGATTAACATCACGGCACACGGGTGTAACCCATAAGCGCTCCGTTCTACTCCTAACTCAAGCCTGAGACCGGAGAATCTCAGCTCAGTGCACGAACTCTGTAGCACCGGCGACGATCCTGAAATACCTTTGATAGATTTTTAACTCGAAATTTTTCCCGGGCAGCTCCGTTAGGCTACTCTTTTTCGATTTCCAACTGCCAAGGGATTTTTTACGTGCGCAACTATACACACGGGCGTCCAGTCTCACTACCCAGGGACCAGAAAAATGTTATTACTAGAAGTCCACGTGAAAACATCCCAGTCCTCACCGGGGCTTGAACCCGGTACCTCCAGCACTCGAGGCGGACACCATACCTCGAGATCACTCAGCCCCCGCCACCCCCCCCCCCCTTCCAAATATATAAACTACTGCAGAATGCGACTTAGATATTAACATCCAAAAAACGGAAACTATGATAATAAGCAGTGGAAAGGAGGGGTCATCAATGAACATCACAGTATACAGGGAGATACTAGAACAAGTAACACATTTCTCCTATATTGGACTTGTAATAACAGATTATGGCAGAAGTGAAACAAAAATCAAAAAGTGAATAGGAATGGCCAAACATACTTTCAACATCATGAAATCAGTATTAACATTTAGAGAGATTAATAACCCATTAAAAATGGAAATTGTCAATGCTTCGTATATTCACTACTACTATATGGCGCAGAACCTGAATATTGAACAAGCAATAAAAAGTCGAATAGAGACCCTGAAGATGTGAATATACAGAAGAATATATCGTTTTCATGGAAACAAAAACAATCAAATACAGAGGTTCTAGAAAAAACTTGGAATGAAAAGATAGTTGATGAGAGAAATAAAAAAGAGGAAAATGAAATATTTCGGCCATATTAAAAGATCTGACACTATTATATAAACCATACTGGGGGTGTAAGGTTGAATGAAAGCGTGCAAGAGTTAGACAACGATACAAGTGTCTGCATACTATTCTATTCTATAATATACTATTCACATCCTTCGTCTACCTGCTCTGTTATACTCACACCCCACCTAAAGCTGCTCTATTCTATTCTATTCTATTCTATTCTATTCAGATCCCACATAAGCCTGCTCTGTTCTAAATGCATACTATTCTATTCTATTCTATACTATTCACATCCTAACTCCACCTGCTCTATTCTACTCACATCCTACCTAAACCTGCTCTGTTCTACTCACATCCAACCTAAACCTGCTATATTCTACTCACATCCCACCTAAACCTGCTATATTCTACTCACATCCTACCTAAACCTGCTATATTCTACTCACATCCTACCTAAACCTGCTATATTCTACTCACATCCCACCTAAACCTGCTATATTCTACTCACATCCAACCTAAACCTGCTATATTCTACTCACATCCAACCTAAACCTGCTCTATTCTACTCACATCCTACCTAAACCTGCTATATTCTACTCACATCCTACCTAAACCTGCTATATTCTACTCACATCCTACCTAAACCTGCTATATTCTACTCACATCCCACCTAAACCTGCTATATTCTACTCACATCCAACCTAAACCTGCTATATTCTACTCACATCCAACCTAAACCTGCTCTATTCTACTCACATCCTACCTAAACCTGCTATATTCTACTCACATCCTACCTAAACCTGCTCTATTCTACTCACATCCTACCTAAACCTGCTCTATTCTACTCACATCCAACCTAAACCTGCTCTATTCTACTCACATCCTACCTAAACCTGCTATATTCTACTCACATCCTACCTAAACCTGCTCTATTCTACTCACATCCTACCTAAACCTGCTCTATTCTACTAACATCCAACCTAAACCTGCTCTGTTCTACTCACATCCTACCTAAACCTGCTATATTCTACTCACATCCTACCTAAACCTGCTCTGTTCTACTCACATCCTACCTAAACCTGCTATATTCTACTCACATCCTACCTAAACCTGCTCTATTCTACTCACATCCTACCTAAACCTGCTCTATTCTACTCACATCCAATCTAAACCTGCTCTGTTATACTCACATCCTACCTAAACCTGCTCTGTTATACTCACATCCAACCTAAACCTGCTCTGTTATACTCACATCCAACCTAAACCTGCTCTGTTATACTCACATCCTACCTAAACCTGCTATATTCTACTCACATCCAACCTAAACCTGCTCTGTTATACTCACATCCTACCTAAACCTGCTATATTCTACTCACATCCTACCTAAACCTGCTCTATTATACTCACATCCAACCTAAACCTGCTCTGTTATACTCACATCCAACCTAAACCTGCTATATTCTACTCACATCCAACCTAAACCTGCTATATTCTACTCACATCCTACCTAAACCTGCTCTGTTATACTCACATCCAACCTAAACCTGCTCTGTTATACTCACATCCAACCTAAACCTGCTCTGTTATACTCACATCCAACCTAAACCTGCTCTGTTATACTCACATCCAACCTAAACCTGCTATATTCTACTCACATCCAACCTAAACCTGCTATATTCTACTCACATCCTACCTAAACCTGCTCTGTTATACTCACATCCAACCTAAACCTGCTCTGTTATACTCACATCCTACCTAAACCTGCTCTATTCTACTCACATCCTACCTAAACCTGCTATATTCTACTCACATCCTACCTAAACCTGCTCTGTTATACTCACATCCTACCTAAACCTGCTCTATTCTACTCACATCCAACCTAAACCTGCTATATTCTACTCACATCCAACCTAAACCTGCTATATTCTACTCACATCCAACCTAAACCTGCTCTGTTATACTCACATCCAACCTAAACCTGCTCTGTTATACTCACATCCAACCTAAACCTGCTCTATTCTACTCACATCCTACCTAAACCTGCTATATTCTACTCACATCCAACCTAAACCTGCTCTGTTATACTCACATCCTACCTAAACCTGCTATATTCTACTCACATCCAACCTAAACCTGCTATATTCTACTCACATCCAACCTAAACCTGCTATATTCTACTCACATCCAACCTAAACCTGCTCTGTTATACTCACATCCTACCTAAACCTGCTATATTCTACTCACATCCTACCTAAACCTGCTATATTCTACTCACATCCTACCTAAACCTGCTATATTCTACTCACATCCCACCTAAACCTGCTATATTCTACTCACATCCAACCTAAACCTGCTATATTCTACTCACATCCAACCTAAACCTGCTCTATTCTACTCACATCCTACCTAAACCTGCTATATTCTACTCACATCCAACCTAAACCTGCTATATTCTACTCACATCCAACCTAAACCTGCTCTATTCTACTCACATCCTACCTAAACCTGCTATATTCTACTCACATCCAACCTAAACCTGCTATATTCTACTCACATCCAACCTAAACCTGCTCTGTTATACTCACATCCTACCTAAACCTGCTATATTCTACTCACATCCTACCTAAACCTGCTATATACTACTCACATCCTACCTAAACCTGCTATATTCTACTCACATCCCACCTAAACCTGCTATATTCTACTCACATCCAACCTAAACCTGCTATATTTTACTCACATCCAACCTAAACCTGCTCTATTCTACTCACATCCTACCTAAACCTGCTATATTCTACTCACATCCAACCTAAACCTGCTATATTCTACTCACATCCAACCTAAACCTGCTCTGTTATACTCACATCCTACCTAAACCTGCTATATTCTACTCACATCCTACCTAACCCTGCTATATTCTACTCACATCCTACCTAAACCTGCTATATTCTACTCACATCCTACCTAAACCTGCTATATTCTACTCACATCCTACCTAAACCTGCTCTGTTCTACTCACATCCTACCTAAACCTGCTATATTCTACTCACATCCAACCTAAACCTGCTCTGTTCTACTCACATCCTACCTAAACCTGCTATATTCTACTCACATCCAACCTAAACCTGCTCTGTTCTACTCACATCCCACCTAAACCTGCTATATTCTACTCACATCCAACCTAAACCTGCTATATTCTACTCACATCCTACCTAAACCTGCTATATTCTACTCACATCCAACCTAAACCTGCTCTGTTCTACTCACATCCTACCTAAACCTGCTATATTCTACTCACATCCAACCTAAACCTGCTCTGTTCTACTCACATCCTACCTAAACCTGCTATATTCTACTCACATCCAACCTAAACCTGCTATATTCTACTCACATCCAACCTAAACCTGCTATATTCTACTCACATCCTACCTAAACCTGCTATATTCTACTCACATCCAACCTAAACCTGCTCTGTTCTACTCACATCCTACCTAAACCTGCTCTGTTCTACTCACATCCTACCTAAACCTGCTATATTCTACTCACATCCTACCTAAACCTGCTCTGTTCTACTCACATCCAACCTAAACCTGCTCTGTTATGCTCACATCCCACCTAAAGCTGCTCTGTTCTATTCATATCCCACCTAAAGCTGCTCTGTTCTATTCATATCCCACCTAAACCTGCTATATTCTACTCACATCCAACCTAAACCTGCTCTGTTATGCTCATATCCCACCTAAAGCTGCTCTGTTCTACTCACATCGAACCTAAACCTGCTCTGTTCTATTCATATCCCACCTAAACCTGCTATATTCTACTCACATCCAACCTAAACCTGCTCTGTTATGCTCACATCCCACCTAAAGCTGCTCTGTTCTACTCACATCCAACCTAAACCTGCTCTGTTCTACTCACATCCAACCTAAACCTGCTCTGTTATGCTCACATCCTACCTAAACCTGCTATATTCTACTCACATCCAACCTAAACCTGCTCTGTTATGCTCATATCCCACCTAAAGCTGCTCTGTTCTATTCATATCCCACCTAAAGCTGCTCTATTCTGACAGTATTTTATTTGTTCTAATAAGAGCACAACTAATCTTGTTCTGTTCTGACTACATGTTATTCTATTCTACCCAAACCCAATCTGATCTTGATCTT
This sequence comes from Cepaea hortensis, assembly GCA_963921405.1. Lineage (NCBI taxonomy): Eukaryota > Metazoa > Mollusca > Gastropoda > Stylommatophora > Helicidae > Cepaea > Cepaea hortensis. The sequence continues at coordinate 83,750,796 of OY992893.1, forward strand.
TGCTTGTTCCACTTAAACCCCTTATTCCTAATCTATTTAATCTTGGTTAGATTTAATTTCATATAATCCTACTTTGGACAAAGCCCGTTCTAATCGTCTTCCTGTGCGCTTCTATCTAATGTTGTCGGTTTAACGGAATGTAATCTTGCTCTACTCAAACAATTTAATCACAAACAATTTAATCACGATTTGTCTTAAACAGAAAATCTGCAATGACAACAGTTATACAGAAAAACAAATTAAATATTAGCTTAATGTCAAAAGTTGAAGAAGTTGATGATGGGGATGATGATGATGGCTAAACAGGAAATCTCGTTAACATAGTTGCCAGGTTGTCAGATGCTGGAATCCCCACCGATGACTCATTCATTCAGTAGCATGTCCTTTGCAGAACCTCGCTCCCTTAACAACCTTCCGGAACACCTCTCGATCATAAGCAAGATGTCCCGCGTTCGATACACTCATCTGGAGATCATCCGCCACATCCTGCACCCATCTTCTTTAAGGCCTTCCTCTTCCTCTTTTACCAGGCATATACCCCTCCATTATTTTTCTCTCTAAACCAGTGTTTCCCAACGTGGGGCCCACGCCCCACAGGGGAGCAATTTGACTGTTAAGGGGGGCAATTCGAAAATGGAAGAAATCGGCTGAATATAACAAAACGGGGAGACTTGAGACTGAAGTTAACTAAATTGGAACCTGACATAAGATCTTTTTGCAGCAAGCATCAAGCGCAAGGATCTCACTAAATTTAAATAATAAATAATTACTAATAATTAAAATAATATAGAAAAATCTTTCATTAAAATTATTTTGTACTTGAATTTCAGTTCTCCATTATATGTTTTGAAAATTTACTTACTGTGTTTGCTCAATAATTACCTAGTGATTTCTTCCTACAACCTATCATTCAAGTTTCTTTAGTGAACATTTCAATTTTTGAATATCAAAAATAATGTATATGTTGAGGGGGGAGGGGGATGGGGCGGGGGAGGGGGGCAATATGAATTTTAGAAAGGCTTAAGTGGGGCATGGTACAAAAAAGGTTGGGAAACACTGCTCTAAACTTTCGTGACGTTTCAAGTGATAAAAATATTTCATTTTCTTTGTTTTCTCATTGGCACTTGCCGTCTTGACAGACGATAGTTTGTGCTTCAAAAAAGCATAATAACCATTACCCATGGCTGTAGTGAATGTGACTGATAAGGCCAATTCGCACTGTAAACGTTCATTCACAGTGGGTGCATGTGAACACGTGGTCATTTCCACCGTCATGCACCATCTTACGTCTCACACGTTCGGTGTGTGACTTATCTGCAATAATTTTCTCCTTTGTCTTTATTCCATTTCTGATGTTTGCCCTCCATGCAACACGTTCAGCGGCGTCTTGCTCCCAATGTCCTTTATCAATGCCTGTATCAATCATATCACGCTTACACACATCTTTGTATCGTAGTAGAGGCCGACCCTGAGATCTCTTACCCATCCGTAATTAACCAAAAAAGATGTCATTGGTATTCTACCATCATCCATCCTCCTAAGATGTCCTATGGAATAAACCGTCACACAGCCTGATCTTTCCAATACTTCAGTATTTGTGATTTTGTTTTGCCACTTAATACCAAGAATTCTTCGCAGACACAGCATATGGAAGCTGTTTAAACGTTTCTCTTGGTGTGAGTAAATTGTCCAGGCTTCACTGTCATAAAGAAGAGTACTAAAAACAGGCTTTTGTTTTGGCAGCAAGCTTCCTGTTCTCCCAGACTCTTTTTCTTAACCTGTTCATTGTTGTTGCTGCCTTACCAATCCGGATGTTGATTTCCTGATCTAGGGGTAATTTGCTATTTACCACTGATCCTAGATATTTAAAATGGTCTACCATCTTTAATTCAGCGTCGTCAATAAAGATTGATGGTAAGCCATGTGCACCTTGTGACATAATCTGTGTCTTCGTTTTGCTAATTGTTAAACCAAATTCAGAACAAGCATTGGAGAATGCAGATAGTAGACATTGTAATACTTCCTCTGATTGGGTGGTAACTGCAGCATCATCTGCAAAAAGACAACTCTCTGACCAGTACCCTCCTAATTTTGGTCTTGGCTTTCAATCTTTGAGCACTGTAGAGGCCGCCATCTGAGCGTGAGTGAATGTTTATACCACCATCTTGATCACGAAAGGCATATTTCAGTAGAAGTGAAAAGTATATTCCAAAGAGGGTGGGAGCTAGTACACAACCTTGCTTAACTCCACTCTTGATTTCAAACTCTTCAGAAGTTGCACCATCAAACTTGATTATACCCTTCATGCCTGTGTGGAACGATTCCACAATGGACAGAAGAGTTGGCAGGCAGCCAATCTTCTTTAGTGCCTTGAACAGACCCTCACGACTGACCAAATCAAATGCCATTGTGAGGTTTATCAAGGCAATAAACAGTGGTTGATTCTGTTCACGGCATTCTTCTTGCATTTGTCGCAATGAGAATATCATGTCAATGGTAGACCGGTTCTGTCGAAAGCCACACTGTGATTCAGGGTAGACTTGATCTCCTAGGACTTGAAGTCTGCGCAGAACAATGCTGGCAAATACTTTTCCAACAATACACAGAAGTGAGATACCCCTATAATTGTTGCAGTCGCTCCGATCGCCCTTGTTCTTGTACAGTGTTATGATGCTTGAATCTTTGAAATCCTGTGGGACTTGTCCTTTTCGCCGGCATAGCTCTATTAGTTGGTGGATCTGTAGAGTGAGTGTGTCTTGCCCACTCCTGATAACCTCAAATGGAATCCCATCCTTACCTGGAGCCTTCCAGATGCAAGTTCATTTATAGCACACTTAACTTCTGTTATGGTGGGAAGTGTGTCCAGGTGGTCAAGAGTTGGTAGGGCCTCTATGGCGTTGAGGGCATCATCCGCTAGTTTGGTCTCACTTGAGTAAAGCTCCAAATAGTGCTCTACCCATCTGTGCATCTGAGTTTCTTATCAGTGATGATTTCTCCAGTCAAGGTTTTCAATAGTGCACTTCTTTTGATCATTGGAGCACAGGCTTTCTTTATTCCTCCAGACATGCTTCTGGTGTTTCCCTTATCACTTGCGATTTGAATGGACTCACATAACTTGATCCAATAGTCATTTGCACACTGCCTGGCAGCCTTTTGCACATCCTTCCTAGCTTACTTTAGCTCACTCAGAGTGTTCCGTGTTGGTCTTTCCTTGTTTCTTAAGAGAGCAATCTTCTTTTTATCAATCAAGAGCTGCAGAGTCTGGCTGTTTGCCGCAAAACAGTCTTGCCTTTTATGATCCCCATTGCTGTATCCCTACCGCAGTTTCATAAAGAGTTTCGTTAAGTTTACCCCACTTTTCACTTAATGTACAATTTTCTGGTGTATCAGTGAAAGCATCTTCAAGTTGCTGTTGAAGCACTTTCCAGGATCGTGAATGTTAATAATATTAATCCTGGGACTAGATTTGTGTTTAGCTGTGTAGATTCTCTTTGGTCTCAATCTAACTCTTGCAATAACCAAAGAATTAGCTGTATCACTGTCAGCACTGTGGTAACTTCGAGTCAATGATGTATGGTTCAGATGTTGTCTCCGTGTGATGATGAAGACCAGATGGTGCCAATGGCCGGATCTTGGATGTTCCCATGTGACCTTATGCAACTCTTTTGTTGTAAAAAAACGAGTTTGTAATACATAGGTTATATCTGGTGCAATGCTCCAGCAGCCTTTGCCCATTTTCATTCATGCGACCGTTGTTGTATTTTCCAAGGCACACTGGCCATGAACTCGAGTCCTTGGCCACACGAGCATTGAAATCACTGAGCATATAAATGTAGTCGGGTTTTGGAACTGTCTTGATCACGTAGTCTAACTCCTCATAGAACGAATCCTTCACATCATCAGAGGAATCGAGTGTCGGAACACATGCAGTAATAATGGTGGCAAAACCACAAGAGGTTGCCAAGCGCAGGGATAATAGTCTTTCATTACCTCCATCTGGACTTTCAATCATTCCCAGTAGCGAATTCTTCACTCCAAAGCCCACACCGTGTTGCCCTTTTTATGCCTGCCCTCTAGCCGTCCAAAAGAAGGTGTAATTGTTTTCCCTAAGTGAACCTTCCTCAGCGAGGCGAGTCTCCTGCAGGACAGCAATATCAATGTTAAGACGATTGAGTTCGGCATCAATCACAGCTGCTTTTCTCACATCGTCAATATTGGTCAAGTCAGTGGAAAATCCTGGACACATGGTTCTCACATTCCAGGTTGCAAGCCGTAGCTTGAGGTTTCTATTTGTCTTTATATTAGTACATAGTGCATTGGTTTTACAGCCTGCGGTTCAATTTTTGTCCTAGCGGATCAGCACTCAATTGGCCGGGGGCTGTCCAGCTTGAGGCGGGCGGTAGCTGATCAGTGACACCTGAAGGTGACTCCCACCGTCAGAAACGCGTGGAGCCCCATGTCTACTCCAATTGACAGGGACTTATAACCCGTAACAGTTGCCTCTCGCTTTGATTCCGAGACCGGTTACGACCAGGGATGGAGTTATTGCCTCTCCATAGCACAAAGCCTGGGCTAAAATATAGAGATCATGTGTTGTCCATGCAGCATGATCCCTCTCTCGGCCTGCCTAGTTCACTCCAGAGGAAAGGTAACGCCTGTATATCTGGAACAAGACAAGCTGCAGAAGATGACGGATAAGCAAAGAAATGCTCTAACTGTCCGCCTGTCGGAGCTTCGATCCTAGACCAGCTGCCAACCAAGACTGAGGGCCTGGTCTGCCCTGCCATAACATTTTGTCTTTAGGTTGCATTTTCTCGCACTAGGGTAAGGCTTGTACCCTCCCATTTGCGCTCTTCCACCCGAAGCCGTTGACACAACGTGGGGTGTCGGGTTTGTTAAGCGCCGCCCAACGTTCGGCGCTAACAGAAAGCAGGTAGTACCGTCAACTGTTATACGGTAGCTCAGTCATATCTGACTAAGACCTGACGGACTTTCTTTGTTTTATCGTCTTTAAAAGCCAACCTTCTTCAGTATTCAGGTCTTGAAGAATGGACACATTTGTTCTTTTCTTTATCCAAGATATTCTTAGAACTCCTCTAAAACATGGATATTCAAAGGCATTTATGCGCTGTTCATCTTGTTTAGTAAGTGTCCAGGTCTCACAGGCATATACAGCAACGGGAAAAATGTATGCTCTTAAACATCTAATTTTTGTAGTTCTATCTGTCCCACTCCACAATTTATTCATATGCCTATTATTTTAAAATTAACCTGGGCCACCAGGTGGGCATTGGCTAATTAGGTACCAGAAAAAGTCACGAAAAGTCAAGGCACCGACGGTGATATTGACCTCCTCACCCAACGAGTGCCGATTGGTGTATGAAAATACAGGTCTAGCACCATATACCCGAAACACGTGCACCTCTTACATGTCAGAGAGGCATTTATCTATTCGTTTAATCAATGCTACAGATTGTTTGTTTTTAAATCGTGTTAATTCGAAATAAATGTATAACACACGGGATCAATTATGATTAATATCTAGTGTGTTCTCTGTCCATTATGTTCACTGTCCATTGTGTTCTCTGTCAATTATGTTGTCTGTCCTTTGTGTTATCTTTCCATTGTGTTATATACCCATTGTGTTATCTGTGCATTATGTTCTCTGTCCATTATGTTCACTGTCCATTGTGTTCTCTGTCGATTATGTTGCCTGTCCATTATGCTATCTTTCCATTGTGTTCTATACCCATTGTGTTCTATGTCCATCATGTTCTCTGTCAATTCTGTTCTATGTCCATTATGTTCTCTGTCCATTGTGTTATCTGTCCAGTATGTTATCTGTCCAGTATGTTATCTGTCCAGTATGTTCTCTGTCCATTGAGATCTCCGTCCATTGTGTTCTCTGTCCATTAAATTCATTGTCTCTTGTGTTCTCCGTCTACATGGTCATCCGTCCATTGTGTTCTGTGTCTAGTGAGTTCTCTGTCCTTTGTAAATTGTGTTCATTGTGTTCTCTATCCAGTGTCACAAAGAGACAGTCTTCAATTTTGGATAACATTATTAGAAGAAATAAGAGCTAGATATTGAAGAAGGTTGACAACTAAAGAAGATTTTTATTTCATTGACGTATGTTGGTTACTTGAAACATCATGAAAGTTTGGAGAGAACAATTATGAAGGGTATATGACCGGGAAGAGAGGAAGAGGAAGGCCAAAGAGAAGATGGGTGCAGGATATAGCGGATGATCTCCAGATGGGTGTACCGGACACGGTACATCTTGCTTATGATCGAGAAGTTTTCCGGAAGGTGTTATTGGAGCGAAGATCTGCAAAGAACATGTTACTGAATGAATGATTGGATGAATTAGAAGAAATAAAAACTGGAACATGTTGTGACAACTGGAAAGATTTGTTAAAATGGAGATAGAAGAAGACATCCAGATAAAATTATTGACAATCTTGCGTCATGGCACGGAAGGGAGTCAACACATAAAATGAACCTGCTGTTGGAGATCGCAAGACATATAGAAGCATAATCACCTACGCCATTTATCAAGGCACTTGATGATGATGGTTATGATTATGACGATGATGATGATGATGATGATGATGATGATGATGATGATGATGATGATGATGATGATGATGATGATGATGATGATGATGATGATGATGATGATGATATAAAGTAATGAATTAATTTACCTATGCACGCTCAATGAGAAATGTATTAACAAACTTTAGATAGAAAAAAGATGCTAACAATGCACGAACATGTGTTTACAACATCAAATACACAAGGAACAAGATTATCCAATGGCTGTACCGTTCTACATCAGAACACCTTGATACAAGGCGGGAGAACGACCCAAAAAGATTTTGCAAGATAGACTAAAAGATACAATGAAGAAATCAAATATGACGTTAGCACAAGCAACAAGATAAGCGAAACACGAGAAACTGCATCTACCCGCTCTCTGGGACGCTTCACGGCAACAGTAGTGGGCAAAAGAAGAGGAGAAGAAGATTACACAAGCACTGCAATCAGAATTAGTTGTCGAATCTAAACTCATTGCCATCCATACGAGAATGAGCTACAAGATAAGTCAAAAATGTTCTTGGGCGAAGCAATAAACTCCACTGTCCTCCTCAATCAGTTCTCTTTCACGCCAAACGGTGGCCGTCCCATTCAATGAACACATGACAACATAATTAGAGTGGATTGTTCGGCCTATGATGTCTAAACAGATACAAGAAAAATACGCCACAAGTAGCAAATAATATGTTTATGGCGTGTTGATCGATATGTAAACAGCGGGTTTTGCTTCTGTTAATCTCCAATTACATTCTGTTATATGTGGCCCCGCGGTAGGGTAGTAGCTTGTACGCTAAATCATGAGTTCGAACCATCATCCAGGGGGATTTTTTAATTGACCTGGGTGGTTGGGTCGAGGCAACCTAATTGTTAATTATTTGAATATCCATCATTGATGGTTGTGTGTGTGTGTGTGTCTGTGTATGTGTGTGTGTGTGTGTGTGTGTGTGTGTGTGTGTGTGTGTGTAGAGAGAGAGAGAGAGACAGAGAGACAGAGACAGAGACAGACAGACAGACAGACAGACAGAGACAGAAACAGAGACAGAAACAGAGACAGAGACAGAGATAACACGTTTTGTCTTTCGCATTGAGCGTAAATTGTGTTAGACTACTGTTTGTCCAACTCTTGATGTTATCTTCCCACTTGTATCGTTGTCTACCTCTTGTTCGCTTGCCTTCAACCTTACCCTCCAATATGGATTTTAACATGACCGAAATGTTTCACTAACCTCTTCTTTTAATTCTTTTATCAGATTTCTTTTCCATCCCAGTTTTTCTAGAACCTTGATATTTGACTGTTTTTGTTCCCATGACATAAATAAGACATGCATATATACACGCACATATAGAGTATGCAGTAATGTCCATAAAGTGCAGTAATTTGCATTTAATTTATATAATTAACATATTATTTAATTATATAAATGATTGTAAAGGCTCTGAACATTTGTTTTCGCCAGATGTATGGTGTGACGTCATTTCTGTTTGTGGTGACGTCAATTGCAGGATTTTGCCTGGAAACCTTGCCTGAACTGAGGCCAAAGTACGTTAATGACACCACGTCCTGTGAAGGGGACAATCCGGTACAGTTGGGGCGAGTAAGTATCGCGCCAGACTATTTTAGAAGTGAAACGTGTTTTCTATATTTGTCATAGTTTATTGGAGCCATTTCCAGGACGTGGCAACCAACCCCTGTATATACTGGCTGCTTGCAGTTTTCTAAAAATTTTTTTCGTTTAGTAGCCAATCCTATATTCAGTAGTTTACCATTGCTTTCTCAACGCCTAACGCGCATACTATTGTGAAAATCAACGCAAGGCCATCTGATATGATTCATCTGCGACTGACTTCGAACCCATTATGTCGGGATTGTGAAACTAGGTTCATTACCTCTTAGCCACAGATGTGTTGGTCAAAAGATGAAAAATAATCTCTGCACTATTTCTTTATAAATCAAAGTGACATTGAGAGCTCTTAAGAGCTATATTGAACCAATGTTGATATGTGGAAGCTAATCATTGACGATTAACAGAATGAGGAATTATATGAGATGTGGTTTTATAGAAAAACAGGCCCACCCGGGATTTTATTTTCTTGAGTTTTAATTTTTGTGTTGTGATTTCGTACCTTGGTTGCCATCTTCATGACAGGTTACCACTTACTACACTTGTCCCACAAATACGCCGATATGTATGCCCAATCTCAAGCTGCCTGTCCTTAGAAAAGTAAAACGTTCTGCACACGACGATGGTAATCTCTAGCACGCATGGCACTTTTAACGTGACCATTATTCTGTACGGCTGTGAATCTTTGAATGTAAATGAACAAATTAGGAAGAGACTGGAAGCAACAGAGATGTGATTCCTAAGACGAATGCTGCACATTCCTTGGACTGCCAAAGTATCTAACAAGGGCTGCCTGAAAGAGGCTAATGAAACTAGTACATTATATACATTAATAGGAAAGAGACAAACAGCTTTCTTTGGTCATGTGATGAGAAGAGAGGCATTAGAGAACATCGTGACAACTGGAAATATCGGGGGAAGAGAGGCAGAGGCAGACCAAGTGAAATGATGCTGGAGGGATTGAGACGGTGGCATAGAGGAATATCAACAGCGGAGTTGATCCAGAAAACCAAAGACCAAGATCAGTGGAGAGTCATGAACGTCTACACCAGCCAGCATGACACTTGATGATGATGATGTTATTCTTATCGGCGCCCGCGTTTTGCTAAACTACAATTTCTTTGCGCCATGCTGTCTTTTTCACACACCGACCACATCTGAAGGTGCCGCATTTCTGCATGTGCCCAGGGAAAGTCGGCTCTTTGTCATTCTCTAGACTGAAATGTCGCTTAAAAGTCGACAGGCTGGACTTCATTGCAAGGGGTTGTTATCCCATACGGCTCAGTCTCTTTCCGCAGCATGAGTGACCGAAATCGTCGCACAAAGCACGAACTCCGTAGCTCCTATTCTAAAGGCATACAACATCAATTGCTGGATATGTATTACGGCTAACATTTACGCAAAGACAAATTCTTATAATGATCTTTTTGTTGGTATTATCCACCTGTTGTGTATTCTCCTTTTGCTTGTATTATCATCTTTGTTTTAGTTATTCATTTTTTTTTTTTTTTTGGCATTTTCCCTCTTTTTATTTTGTCTTCTACGCCTTTGTTGTATTTTTGTTTTGTGAAGAGAAAGAAGATTATATTAAAGAAGACTTTTATAATGATCTGGAAGATGTCATAGAAGAAACTCCCAAACAGGACATCCTGATTGTGCTGGGAGACTTCAATGCATAAATAGGTAGAGAGCCAACTCATAAAAAAGTTGCCGATATGGAAAGCCTACATACAACTTCAAATGACAATGGATGGAGAGTCATCAACCTAGCAGAAGCCAAAGGACTGCAGATTAGCAGTACCAGACTGTAAAGAAAGGATATACATAAACAAACTTGGAAATCATGTGACAAGAGAACCTATAATCACATAGAACACATTTTAATTAACAACAAAAATGCATCAAACATACAACAAGTTAGAAGTTATAGAGGAGCTAAGTGCCACAGCGACCACTTCCTCGTTGGAGCATAATTTAAAATGAAAGCATAACCTTACCAGCGGAAACCTGTAACTTGATTTTTTTTGGCTTTGGTGATCCATCATGCTTCCATTGCATGCTCTCACTTTTGCTGCTCGGCTCGAAGTGGTGACACCATGATTCATCGCCTGCCACTATGCGGAAGAGAAATGCATCACCCTCCACTTTGTAACGCAGCAAGTGGTTCAAAGCTTTCTATGCTAAACTACAAAGGTTACATTCAACATATAACAGAGACGAACTACAAGAAAGTACAGTCAAAGAGAAATTTGCAGATGAAATAAAATGTAAACTTGAAATTCTACAAAACCCGTTGGAGGAAAGCATTGACCAAACTTGGTTGAACATCAGGAACACAATTCAAACTACCGCAGAAGAATGTCTCGGTGTGTTAACCATGCATAGAAAGAACAGGTGGTTCAATCAAAAATGTGAAGAAGCAGTTATTAGGAAAAAGAATGCTAGACAGTTGTGGTTAAATGACATCAACAACATCCAAAATGAAGAGCAATATAGAACTGATTGTAAAGAGGCTACAAAAATAGTTCGGCAGCAGAAGCGAGAATATATTAGCAATATAATCAAAGATATGGAAACTAATCACCAGAAAAACGAATCCAGAAAGTTTTTTAAAGAACTGAAGTCAATGAAACGAGGGCACCAACAAAACACATATGGTTTAAAAGACAAAAATGGGAATATGATTAATACCAATGAGGAAATGTGTAACACATGGAAAGAATACTTTGCTGAATTACTAAATTGTGAAGCTCCAACTAACACTTTCTGGCAGGAAGCGGTTCTAACGTGTGAACCACAAATTTAAGAACCTACTTGTGAAGAAAAACTATATGTAATAACACGATTGAATTGCTGCTGAATTTATAAAGGCAGGCGGCCATGCATTACATCTAAAGCTATACGAACTAATAATAAATATCTGGAGGACAGAAGAATCACCCCATGACTGGAAAGAGTCATTATTGACACCTATCTTTACGAAAGGAAACAAGTTCCAGTGTGAAAATTATAGAAGAATATCACTCCTGTCCACAAGATATAAGATACTATCCGCGGTATTACTAAATAGACTAAAACCATATTCAGAAGACATATTAGGTGACTACCAGGCGGGTTTCAGACAAAACAGATCAACAATAGATCAGATATTTATCTTAGGACAAATAGCCGAGAAAATTTGGAATATAAAAGAGATCTCCATAACATTTTTGTGGATTTTAAAAAGGCTTTTGATAGTGTCCATAGGAATAGTCTATGGAATGCTATGCAGGAAGTTGGAATACCAAGGAAGTTAATCAACATGATCATACGATGCATATAAGATACTTATAATATAGTAACATATAAAGTCAGGAAATCAGACCCTTTCCCAATAACATCTGGCTTGAAACAGGGTGATGCATATCGCTGCTCCTTTTCAATCTGGCTCTAAAGAAAGTTGTAAGGAAGGTAAAGGAGGAATGATGATGACCATTCATTTCATCCAGTGGGGTTGAAAGTATGGAGCCGTGAGTTCTAAGACGGCTGATAAGGCCTGTTTTGGCTCGAAATGTTCGTTGACAATGTGGACAAAGAATGCTTGACGTTCCAGGAGGAGGATCTCCTGCAGTGGTTTTTCTGTCCAGCCTTTTCTTCACAGCTCGCGCTTAACAAGTGACTGCACCCTTATGTAATGATGTACGCCACGAATTACGGTCTTTAGCAGCAGTCTCCCAGGTATCAAGATGAATTCCAAACGCTTTCAGTGAGATTTTCCGTGTCTTTAAAGCGTTTCCTCTGGCCGCCTTGGGAGCGTTTACCACAACGCAGCTCGCCGTAAAAAAAAATGTTTAGGGAGCCTGTGATCTGGCATACGAGTTAAGTGACCAGTCCAGCGAACTGATTTCTCATTAGTAGAGTGTTGATACTGGGCATGGACTCTTCTTTCTAGAACTTCAGTGTCTGGGATATTGCCTTGCCATTTAATCTTCAATAGCTTCCTAAGGCAGACTGTGTGGACGTGGTTTAATTTCCTAGCGCGTCGCTGATAAACAGTCCATGTTTCACAGGCATATAGCAGTGTGGATAATTATTATTGTTTTGCATATCCTTTACAGGACATCGCTGTCAACATCAGCATCCTTCAGCTGATTGTTGATTTCTTGGCAAGATTACGCTCAGTAGTTTGCCATTGCTTTCTGAGTGGCCGGCTCACATACCCCATAAGTTACCGACGCGATTCGAACCACTGTCGATTCTCACCGTCGTCACGTTACCTACGAGAGTATACGAGATTACGGAGAAAAGTCGCTAACCTCTAGGCCAGGAAGCTGGCATGTGGATAATACAACAACTTAATTGACTTTCAGCTGTGTTTGCAGGCTTATTCCATTTATGTCCCATACATTCTTGTACAGTCTGCCAAAGGCCGCGCTGGCCTTAGAGATTCTTGCATTCACTTCGTCATCAATTGTGGCAGCTTGTGATACAGTGTTGCCAAAATAGGTGAATTTGTCCACAACACTTAGCCTATGACCGTTGATCTTGATATTCGGCACGGTGTGATTATTCCCTGGAGCTGGCTGGTACATAACTACAGTCTTCTCCAAATTGGTATTGAGCTCAAAGTTAGCACAGGCATATCAGAAAGCTGACACATTGTGTTGCATATCTGCCTCTGAGTTGGCATATAGAGCTCAATCATCAGCAAACATCATTTCTCTGACGGTGTCGCTGCTAGTTCTGGAAATGCTGAAATGCTCTGCCCAGCGTTGAAGGATTCCTTTCTTATCGGTGACCAATGTTCCCCCATCTGCACTCAGGAGGGGAACTATGCCTGGTGATGGAGGACCGTAGACCGCTTTCAGTGAGTCGTAGAAGTTTTTCATATCATGTTTGTCAGCAAAGCCTTGAATCTCATCAGCTTTGTTGCTCAGCCAAGAGTCCCGCATGTGCCGAAATTACTGCTGCACTACTCTCCGAATGTTATTGAAGACATCTTTTTTTATGTTGACTTCGGGTCATTCAAATGTGCCTTGAGGAGAAGATGTTTCTCGGCTAGAAATTGGTTGATGTATTTAGAATTTTCATCAAACCAGTCATTATGCTTTCGGGGGGCTGAGCCCAGGATTTCCATAGCATATGAAGTTGGATGACGAATGACTTGCGCGATGAATTGGATTAAAGTGAGGAAGAGTTGCGCAATTCGTCGACCTCACTCTCTCGCCTGAGTCCATCTGAGTCCAGTGGCAAGACAAGTCAAGACGACTGGAGACGAATACAGGCGCAGTGGATGACCAGGGCGCTCGACGTGCCTTGTCGTGCTCATTACATGCAGGTAAATGCCGTCTTGCCAGTGAACCATCAATGATTTCATCCGCGCAGTCTGCCGAATCCTGTCTTCACTTGCTGGGTAGGCATACCCTAGTTCACCGCTTGGTTTGACACCAAATCGGCTACCCACGCCTGGTTTAGCCAGCCTCTCACAGCTGTTGCCCGGGGGGTGGCCGCTGTCGCATGCTGACAGCTACTAGGAGCCACAGGCGTGAGCTGGATGTCAGGCTTGAACCAGTGGGGGATGAGTCCTGAAGACTTTTCTTTCTAAGAGAAGAAAAATACATACAGAAATGAACCATAATCGAAGTACATGGACAGAGCTACATGAGATAGCTAAAGATAATCGAAGTATATGGACAGAGCTACACAAGATAGCTAAAGATATGAGGTTTGGTGTTAGCTGGTCGAAGTCTTATTCCCCTATAGAGAATAGAGGGGACAAGAAGACAAGGAAGACATATATTAATTCAAAACAGTGTTTTCCCGTAGTGAAAGTGAATAATAAAGGGACAAACGTCAGGTTGTACAAGTTATTGCCTGACATATTTCGCTGCTTCTCATGAAGTGCATATTGCCGAAGTCTCTAAACATAGAACCGAGCAAAATCATTCATCCTGCAAGGTGAAATCTGCAACACATATATTCTCACGGAATCCTGCAAATTGAAATATACACCACATGTATTCTAACGGAATCTTTCAGGCCTGAAATATCCCCAGTTATTAGATACACAACCACACCTGTTCGCACCCCAGCAGTCAAAGAACTTGTTTCTCTGTCTGAAGTAGAATAGCTAGCTGTTTCAGGGCAAAGGAACTTAGTTGGTTGAGGAACTAATGCTATATGTCATTGCCCTTTGAAGGGTGGTAATTATGTCATGACATGTTCAATTGATTGATTGAAGTAACGTATGGAATGTGTTAATTTCCGAAGAAGAATAGGTAACTGCCTCAAGAAAATGATAGTTGTTGCCTGAAGTAACCGATGGAATGGGTTAGTGCGTCGCTAAATGAGGTAGCTATTTCATGACAATGTATACTAACTGACTGGGGTAACCGCTGGAATGTAGGAGAGTAAATCAAAAAAATTATCCGCATTTCGGTTTACTTTAGTTGTCTTTTCTAACAGTTGATCCTAATATATGCTACACCCAGAGTGAGTATAATGTTTTATTTACCCTCGTATTGCCGGAGTTGTGGCGAATGCAATTCGTAATCCTGCATACCGCGAGTGATTTGGAAGTAGACAGCCTTGCATTGGTTTCCATACAATGGAATGAGTGCCTGTCGTTCAGTAAGCAATGGCAAACTACTGAACGTAAACTTGCCCAGGAACCACAAACAGCCAAAAAATGTTGAAGTTTTTATCCGTCGTATTTATGCCGCATGAATGACAAGAAAAATATGCGAATAAAATACACATGTTAACATTAAGTAGATTATTAATGTATTATACCCCCATGAATGGGGAGACAATTGTTTCACGACTTTAATCTCATTCTCTCGCCTGACTTGTCTGCCCTCAGGTGATGACAGCCAATGAAGCCCTGACTATTGTTGATATGATATGTACTATATTTTTTACCCTGGAGCTTATACTCAGGTAAACATAGCTGCTCACATTTTTATCTATTCTGTCGTTTTGCGGTGTCTGCGCAGAATATTTGGTATTAAGTTGCAAGACAAAATTAAACATTCCGAAGTGTTGGAAAGATCGGGTTGTGTGACAATTTATTCCATGTTCAGACTTAGATGGATATGACACATTAGGAGGATGGATGACAGTAGAATATCAAATGACGTCGCTGGCCGAGTGGCTAGAATGCCGGGCTCTCCTCCGGGAGACCCGGGTTCTAATCCTCGGTAAGGTGTGGAGTTTTTTTTTCTGTGCGGGGCAAAAAGAAAACTCTAACCTGCACAGTTCGCGGTGATTGCACTAGCCATGCGGCCTTAATTTCTCAGGTTCAAGACCCCCCCCCCCCCACCCCCCCCCCCCTCCCCCTGTCCTATACCGCAAGGTACTATAGGCAGTAAATAACAGTTAAATGAGTCTTTTTTGTGAATTAGATGAATAAAAGATCTCGGGGTCGGCCTTCTACTACCGCACAAAAATGTATATAAGCGTGACATGATTGATACAGGCATTGATACTGCCCCTTGGGAGCAACGCTGCTGGTGTTGCATGGAGGGTAAAGATCAGAAATAGAATAAAGACACAGGAGAACATAATTGCAGATACGTGCACGCCACAGTGTGAGACATCAGATGGTGCGTGATGGTGGAAATGACCATGTGTTCACATGCATCCATTGTGGACGAACATTTACACCGGGAATTGGTCTGATCAGTCACATTCGCTACCTCCATGGGTTGTAGCTATTATGCCTTTTTGAAGCACAATGTAACAAACTATCGTCTGTCATGACAGTAAGGTGCCAACAGCGTTTGTATTTTCACTAGTTTTATCAAATGTGGTGTTTGTTATCTTTTCTATGTTCATAAATTTTTGTCTATCTTGACGCTACTAGCTTCCATTATTTGTGATTGTTTTTTTTTTTTTTTTAAATTCTCTATTAGCTTTATAAATTTGTTCTTTCTTGTCCCTACTAGCTTCATTAATTTGCTCTTTGTTATCTCTACTAGCTTTATTGATTTGTTCTGTGTTATCTCTATTAGCTTCATTAATGAGTTCTTTGTTATCTCCACTAGCTTAAATAATTTGTTCTTTGCTGTATCTACTAACTTCATTAAAGTGTTCTTTATCTCTACTATTTTCATTAATTTTCTCTTTGTTATCGCAACTATATTAATTAATTTGTTCCTTGTTGTCTATACTACTCTCAGTAGTTTGTTCTATGTTATCTCTACTAATTTCAATGAATAATATCACGTATTTTTGACATGTTCATCTCCGCCAGGTTCATCTTTGCCCCAGACAAGTTGAAGTTTGTCATGTCACTGATGAATATTATTGACCTACTTGCCTTAGTGCCTCTCTATGTTCAAGTATGTAACAAATGTGTTCATTTATATGTTGTTGCCACTGCTTGAGGGCTACACATTTTAGCTTTACTTTATCACTAGAATCTCTACTGTGTGATTCATTTCGTTGCGTTTACTCTCGGATATGATGTTGCTCTAACTGAAATTATTACACATGCTGTTGTTTGTTTAAAATAACTAATTTAGATGTTGGGTTAGCGGGGTAAGGGGTATCCCCTATGAAAGGAGATGTAAGGCACCTCCTTTCCTCCGTTAGTCTACGGGACATCCTTGAGCAAGATGGAGTACCCGTTTATCCCCCACCCCCATCAGGGTTACGTAAAGCCATGGATGCAGGTGGTAGATGGAGTGTGAGAGTAGAAGACAGGTTGTTGTTGGTTATGGTCTGCACTCTGCGGCGATAAGAAGATGATCTCATCAGTAGAGACAGTGGTTATGACAACCGACTAGTACAGTCACTGACCAGAAGGAAAGCCACGGCAAACTACCTTCTGCAAACTTGCCAAGAAAGCATAACAACCATAAGTTTAGTTCAGTTGAGTTGAGTTGAGTCAAGAACCGACATCACTGCACTCAGAACATTCCCATACGTGCTCCACCACCTCGATCAACAGCCAGGGAAGAGTCATACTACTAATCGTTCCCACCGCCATCTGATTAAAAGTTCTTCTGGTCTTCCCTCTCAGTTTTGAGATTCTTCCAGAACCCCTGCCGATCCCCCGCAGTCTCATTCTTTCGACATATGGGTTCTCAATCTGTTCCTCCGCCTTCTCCACCTGGTCCCACAAGCGCACGACCACCTCCCCCCTGCCCATAGGCAAAATTCCACCAAGAGGTGCATTCCCTGCTAGCCTATCAGCCTGTTCATTCCCCCATACACCCGCATGGCCAGGGAAAAACCATAAAATAACCAAAAACAACCATAAAAGAAAAGTTGTTATGCGAGCGAGGTTCTGCAAAGGACATGCTACTGAATGAATTAATGAGTTTAGTTGTAAAATAGGCGATTGGTAATTTACTTACGTGCCAGCCAGGGTTACTCGACAGAGCTGTGGCTAGATGCTCGCCTTCCGGCCCGGGGGTCCTGGGTTCTAGTCCGTATCGGGTGGATGTTTAAAATTAGCCTGCGCTCTCAGGACGACCCAGCCCAAAATTGGTACCAGAAAATGTTTCGGGGAGTAAAGGCAACTTTTGTAATATTAATTATTGTAAGCTAATAAAAGCAAACAAAAGAGTCAACAAACACAGAAATTGAGTGTCACAGAATTTGATTATCTGGGCTACATAATCAACAAAGTAAAGAAATAGGTAACAAACGTTAGGCGCAAGCTGGACATAGAAATGATGGGGTTTAAACAGTATTAAGAACCTATGCTCACTCACTCACTCACTCACTCACTCACTCACTCACTCACTCACTCACTCACTCACCCACCCACCCACCCACTCACTCACTCAACCACTCACTCACTCACTCAACACAATTCAACTCAATTCAACTCACTCACTCACTTAAATCACTCACTCAATCACTTAGCTCACTCACTAAACTCACTAAACTCACTCACTCACTCACTCAGCTCACTCACTCATTCACTCACTTACTTACTCTCACATTCATTCACTCACTCACTCAGTGGCACTTGTCGTCTCCACAGACGATAGCTTGTTACATTGTGCCTCACAAAAGACATAATGATTAAACTCATTGCCGTAAGAGTATGTTTGCATATCCTTTACAGGACATCGCTGACAACATCAGCATCTTTCAGCTGTCTGTTGATTTCTTGGCAAGATTACGCTCAGTAGTTTGCCATTGCTTTCTGAGCGGCCGGCTCAGTTATCCCGCAGGTCACCAGCGGGAGTCCAACCGCTCCCAGCTCTCGCCCGCTCCGAGACTCTGCGTGATAAACGGGATTACGGAGAAAGTGTTGTAACCCCTCGGCCAGAGAGACCGGCGGTAAATGTATAGGTGTGCAAAAACAGTATTAGTCCGTATGATTTTAGAAAATCAGTTATGTGAAATAGATAAAATCTATATAAATATATAAATATATATGTGCACAGCGGTACGTTTCCGAACCATCCGCGGCAGATTTCGAATCCTCGACTTGGAATAGCAGAGGTTTGTGAACCGCTCCTTCACTATGCCAAAAGCCACAGCGCCCGGTTTAGTTTAGTTTACTTTAGTCGACGGATCAACATTACGGCACACTGGTGTAACCCATAAGTGCTCCGTTCTACTCCTAACTCAAGCCTTAGTCCGGAGAATCTCAACTCAGAGCACGAACTCCGTAGCACCGGCGATGATCTTGAAATACTTGGGTGTAGATGTTTAATTCAAAATTTTGCACGGGCAGCGCCATTAGGCTACTCTTTTTCGGTTTCCAGCTGCTAAGGGATGTTTTACGTACGCAAAAATACACACGGGCGTCCGATCTCACTACCCAGAGACAAGACGAAATTTTGTTACTAGAAGTCGACGTGAAAAAATCCCAGTCCTCACCGGGGCTTGAACCCGAGACCTCCAGCACTCAAGGCGGACACCATACCTCGACACCATTCAGCGCCCCCCTCACCCCCCCCCCCCCCCCAATTGCCCTTTGCCCGTTTGATAACATGTAATCAACAGGCTTTAAGTATTTCATTTTCAACAGAAACCAGCCGACACGGGAGTTAAAAGTTAGTTACAAATACTTCACAGGACATTACAGTCAACATCAGCATTTTTTGCTGTTACGATCTCTGGGCAAGTTTACGTTCAGTAGTTTGCATTGTTTTCTGAACGACCGGAACCCATACTATTCCGTAAAGCTCCAACGCAAGGCAATCTGCAGCGAAATCGCCTGCAACTGTGTTTCGAACTCGGGTATACGGGATTACGAACTGCATTCATAACCCAGAGGGGAGTATTATTGTAAACATATAACCACCAAAACCCCATGAAAATTATTAAAACGATTTTATATATGAGAGAAGGTGCTAAGTTATACTTCCGAAATTATGCCATGTTTGTATCTGTATTGAGGGAATAGCAGAGTCAATGGGAATCTCGATAAAAAAAAAGCCCATGAACGGACACTCTACCTTGCGGTATACAAGAGGACCACGATAAGATGAGATGATGATGATGTATCTTTATTTACTTGCAGGTAATCTTCACAAACTCGGATAACATGCAAGCCTGCTATCTGAATGAACGTTTTGTCATTGAAATCATGTTTATTCTTCGGATCATCAGGATGTTCCGGATTTTTCATCTGGTCAAACACTACCAAGCTCTCAAGGTAAACAACGTTTGGTGCCAGGTTTAACTTCTGTTGGTTTTTGTAATAATCCTAGAGCTATGCAAACGTACCTTCCCTTTTTTACCACACTCATCTACGTAAGTATTTGGGGTTCATATTTCTAAACTTTCCTTATGGGATAACTTTCATTGAATTCCTGTTTGTTTGTTTGTTTGTTTGTTTGTTTGTTTTCTTTAATATGGTTGAATTGAGTTGTGTCAATAACTGACATGTCTGCACTCGGATCATTTTAATAGGCGTTCTGTCCTCATCTTCAAACACCAACAATAGTGAATGGTACCAGGTTGAGTCTAGTTATGTGTCCGTCTGGCGTTTACTCGGAGTACCTAGTGTCGGCCAGATTCTCTGCTCACTGCCTACCATATCATTTACTCCATACCATGATGATTTATCTGTTCTTCCACACTATACATGATCCCAATGGACCATGGCCATATCTGCCTTATCATGCACCAATATCCCACCCAATAGTGCAGATTCAGCCTATCTGACCGCCTGATCTATTCCAGGAACACAAGCGTATCCTGGAGAAACGATCCAACGGATGCTGCCTATGTTTGATTTGTGAATTGAGACATGCCACTCTGCACGAAGCATGCCTGTCTTCATTCCTGTCTGCGAGTCCGCTGCAATCACGACGTGCCTGTGATGTTTGTCCTCCGGCCAGTGTAACGACTCAGTGACTTCCTCCATGTCCATACTCAGATTAGATGTCGTGGTATTAACTGCCAGGCTCTCCTGCATGAAACAACGTTCATTAACTTCCTCCAGCCGGCGGAACGCCTCGGTGACTTCCTCCATGTCCATACTCAGATTAGATGTGGTATTATATGCCAGGCTCTTCTGCACGAAACAACGTTCAATAATTAACCCCTTACCTCTAATATCATCATATACCAGGTCCTTTGAAGAACGTCGCTCTCTTCACGACTCACGGGAGATGCTCGATCCTCTGCTAGTTCTTGTGCCTCATGCATGTCCATGGCCAAAGTGACCTCGATGTCTTATGTCCATCTTTGGTCATCCCTTGCTTCTTCGTCCAGAAACCACGCCTTGCATCACTGTTCTTTCCATATTGAATGACACCTTGCAATCTTGACAGACGATAGTTTATAAAATGGAATAATACCTCTCCATAGCCCAACGCCTGAGTTGAAGTTAGAGACCATGTGTTGCTCATGCAGCATGATCCCTCTCTCGATCTGTCTAGTTTACTCCAGAGACCATGTGTTGCTCATGCGGCATGATCCCTCTCTCGATCTGTCTAGTTTACTCCAGAGACCATGTGTTGCTCATGCGGCATGATCCCTCTCTCGGCCTGCCTAGTTTACTCCAGAGACCATGTGTTGCTCATGCAGCATGATCCCTCTCTCGATCTGTCTAGTTTACTCCAGAGACCATGTGTTGCTCATGCGGCATGATCCCTCTCTCGATCTGTCTAGTTTACTCCAGAGACCATGTGTTGCTCATGCGGCATGATCCCTCTCTCGGCCTGTCTAGTTTACTCCAGAGACCATGTGTTGCTCATGCAGCATGATCCCTCTCTCGATCTGTCTAGTTTACTCCAGAGACCATGTGTTGCTCATGCGGCATGATCCCTCTCTCGGCCTGTCTAGTTTACTCCAGAGACCATGTGTTGCTCATGCAGCATGATCCCTCTCTCGATCTGTCTAGTGTACTCCAGAGACCATGTGTTGCTCATGCAGCATGATCCCTCTCTCGGCCTGCCTAGTTTACTCCAGAGGAAAGGTGACACCAATACATCTGGAATAAGACAAGCTGCAGACGCTGCCGGATCAGCACAACAATGCTCTTACTATCTGCCTGTTGGAGCTTCTATCTTAGACCAGTTGCCGACCAAGGCTTATGGCCTGGTTTGCCCTGCCATGGCATCTAGTCTTTAGGTTGCATTTCCATGCACCAGGGTAAGGCGTGTACCCTCCTATTTGCCCTTTTCCGCCCGAAGGTGTAGGCACAATATGGGGTGTCGGGTTTGGTGAGCGCCGCCCAACATTCGGCGTTAACAGAAATGGTTCAGCCATCTCTTTAGAATGCAACACCGCCATCTACCAGTACTTCAGCTAAATCAAAGAAAATATGAATCGAGGGCAAGAGGAAGCCCGAAAAGAAATTGGATTGACGACATCAAAGTCGATCACTCGGAATGACAATGTCCAGGTACATAATCAGATTTCAAGTGAGAGTTAGTGTTAGAACTCTTCGTTGGTTCTTGAAGATAAGGACGGAGCACGTATGGAAATGGCCTGACTGCTGAGATGTCGGTTCTTGACTAAACTCGGCTCAGCTTTTATCATCACCCAGTGCCTTGCCGGCTCGTGTGGACAATCATATCTCCACAAATTGCGACCTCCGACGGCATGGATCAGTTCGTGTGTTAGTCAACATACTTCCGTGCCATGACACAAGGCTGTCGCTGTCAAGAATCTTCTCACGCTGTCATCATATATCTCTCTTTCAGCAAAACTTTCTGGTTGTCACTACATGTTCCAGTTTTGTCTTTTCATGACGTGGCCGAAAAAAACGATGACTGCCTCTTTCTGGTGATGTGATAAGTTGTCTTTGTGACTCAGCTTCCCTTAAAACGTCCTGATTGCTCACTTTGGCTGTCCAGTTAATTGTCAACATTCTTGTATGAAACGACATGTCCAAGGCTTCCAGGGATATTTTTTTCGCTTGGTTACTAATTGTCCAGGACTCAGCCGTATGTTAAAACTGGTTCTATGTACCATGCAAGAACTCTTTTCCTGACTTCCAAGAACAGCGACTTATTGCACAAAACGTTCTACATTTGATAGAATGCAGTTTTTGCGTGTCATATTCTGCTCTTTATCTCAGTGATGCATCTTCTGTCCGATATTATCCGTGTACCTAGATATTTGAATTTCTGCAGTTGCTCCAAAATAGCATCCTATACTAACATCCTATACTAACTCAGCTTTACGCAATCATTATATAAACCCACTGGGGTGTAGTAGTTAGTACTGTTGCTTGCCAAGACAGAGGTCCAAGTTCATTCCTCATCATCATCATCATGTGTCACGCCGGTAAGTGTGGGCGGTCACGTTTTACCATCTCACTCGATCACCAGAGTCGTGGATCAGTTCAGTGTTCTTGTCTCGACCATACCACGTGGCCAAGTCTTCCAGGTATGTACTTCTCTGCCCTCCTCTTGTTCTCTCCCCCTCAATCTTGCTAGTTGTCACCAAGTTCTCCAATTTATTTCTTCTCATAACGTAACCTAAGAATTGTGACTGTCTACGTCTAATTTCTCTAATCAGTTTAAGGTTTTCATTCGTTTCTTGTAAGACTTGGTCATTGGTTTTTCTATCGGTCAAATGTATTCTTTGCATTCTTCCTAGAAACCACATTTCCACAGCCATCATATGTTTTTTTTTTTTCAGCTTATCTTCTCATTGTCTACTCTTCACATCCATATAAGAGTACAGGTTCTATGTACCACCACAACACTCTTTTTCTCGTTGCAAATGACATTTTTGTATTAGTCAGTATGTTTTTCATCTTGCAAAAGGCTGTCTTCGTCATGGTGATTCTTGTTCTAATCTTTTCAAGGCATCTCCCATCAGATGTTATGACTCTTCCGAGATAAATTATTTTCAGATTCGCTTGTTTAAGAATATCCCCATGTACTTGTATTTTACATTGTGGTATTTCCATCTTCTTAGTGACGACCATAATCTGTGTCTTCTTACAATTTAATTTTAACCCTAGTTGTTCACTGTGTGCAGCAATCGCATCTACTAAATGTTGCAGATCCTGTTCATTGTCTGCAATCAATACTGTATCATCCACATATCTCATTTTATTGATGTTATGTTTTGTTATGATTCCTTTCACATCGTCAAATTTCTGAAATCACTTTCAATGTATAGGGGAAAAAAGATCTGGAGTTATTACACATCCCTGTCTCACATCTCTCTTATTAGGCTGATATGATCTATTTCATTATAAATATTTATGGCAGTTTGTTGTTTCCAATATGTATTTTTTATGAGCCTAAGGTCTTCCCCATCAATTTGTAGATCTCCAAGCATCTTTATCATGTTGACATGTCTTACTTTATCGAAAGCCTTTGTGTAGTCAAAAAAGCAAAGATGTAGGTCCTTGTTTACTTCTATAGAACGTTAAATTAATGTTCTCAGCATATATGCAGCATTTACTGTACCCTTGCCTTTTACAAACCCGCATTGTTCTTCTCCTATTCCGGGTTGTATTTCCTTCCTAACTCTTTACATGATAATTCTTAGCAAAATCTTTGTGATGTGGTTCATTATACTAATTGTTCGATATTGATCACATTCCAAGGCTCTTGATTTCTTCGGGATTGCAATAAATATAGAATTACATAATTCAGGATTCAGGAGGTATATCTCCAGTATCATATATTGTGTTCAGCAGTCTGGTGACTTGATCTATTCCATATTCTTCTAAGGCAGTGATCATTTCTGTTGAGATGTTGTCTGGACCCGGGGTCTTGCAAGATTTCATATGGTTAAGAGCATTCTGAACTTCTGTCTTCAGAATTGATGGTCCTTCATTATTATTCCGAATATCATAATGTTCTTCTCTTGTATCATCGTAAAGGTTTTACACATAATCTTACCATGTATGTATAATCTCATGTTGTTCTATCATGATTTTTCCATCTTTTGTTTTCAGACAGCCTGTTGATTTATATGTACTTTTATTAGTAAGCTCCTGGATACTTTTGAGCATTTATTTGGTATTTTTATTCTTGTGTTGTTTTTCAATTTCTATGCAATTAATTTTAAGCCATCCTTCTTTTGCTTCATTACATAATTGTCTGACTTTCCTGTAATTCTCTTCATATTTGTCAGGATTATTTTTGTTGTTTCTTCTTATTTCCATTAGTCTTAAATTTCTTTAGTCATCCATTTCTTACGACCCTACTTTCTTTAATTTTGGGATAGTTGTTTCGGCAGCCAAATTAATTGAATTCTTCAACATTTTCCATTGATCATCCACATCTTGAAATAATAGAACAGATCTGTTCTTCACTTCTATGTTAAAATTGTCTTGTATTTCCTTGTCATTTTTATGCACAGATCATATTTAGTGTTTCCTGGTATATATTTGACTTTCTTTAAATTTACATTCAATGTGCCTATAATCAATCTGTGATCACTGTAACAGCCTGCTTTTGGAACTGGATTTACGACCATTAACGCATTTCGAAACCTTCTGTTAATCAAGATGTAATCTATCTGGTTTCTAACCCTGCTGTCAGGACTTCTCCATGTCCATAATCTTCTATGGTGTTGCTTAAAGCAGGAGTTCCGACAATCAGTTCATGTTCTTTTGCCCATTCTACAAGTCTGTATCCTCTCTCGTTTCGTTCTCCCAAACCATGTTTGCCTTCTGTGTATCTATCACTTTTTTCTCTTTTGCTCGCTCGCTTTGAACTCAAGCGTAGGCCATAAACACTATTTATAGTAGTGATGGACTGAATTTTGCGTGTGGATTAGCTTTCCCTGTTATTAGAGTCCCTCCCCATCAGGTGAACCCACTCTGATTTCAGAAGTACTCGTAATTCACGTCCCAAAGTCAAGGACGACAGGTCAACATTTTAGTCCAGCTGTCCGGTGTAGGTGTTGAATCACTTACCTCGGCATCAGCACACCGGATGTTTAAAAGTACGCGTTCTTATCCATTCGGCCATGCTGATTTGCATCCATCACCTTGATTTCCTACTTTCGCATTGAAGTTACCCATCATGATGTTTATTTCTGAATGTTTACATTTCTTCAAAGCATTCTCCGTATCTGTTTAAGTCCCCGCTAATCACTGGTATCATGAAGGCTAATAGACTACAATGATTGGGGCATATAGAAAGAATGGAAGATAATAGGGAACTAAAACTCGCTTACACTCAGGAAATAAATGACCGTAGACCCCGAGGTAAACCAAGAAGACGGTGGAGAGATAATATATATACAGACCTACAGGCGCTTGGAATCAACGACTGGCAAGAGAAGGTCAACCAGAGAGACGAATGGAGACGGATTGTATCTACAGCAAACAACCTCAATGGCTCGGAACGCTGAAGAAGAAGAAGATTCTCCATGTCATTATAAAATTCCTCTATGCTATCTTCACTGCTTTCTCAATCCCCAGCCAGGCAGGAGTTTAATTTTTTTGTAAATTAGAACGACTCTGGGGTGGACCCGGCCTCATCAAACTGGGAACCAGATAATGTTATGAATATTCTGGGACTTGCTTGGTAGGAAAAGACGACGAGAAAGGGAAACCCCCACTCCATATGTCGTGGCATGTAGTATGTAGGAGCCTAACATTTCACTTCCCTACGACAGTATCTGCTCTGTGACTACATTTACCTTTAAAGTTGTATACTTTCAGGTGTTGGTTTATGCTATCTCTGTATATTTTCAGGTGTTGGTTTATGCTATCTCTGCATATTTTCAGGTGTTGGTTTATGCTATCTCGGTATACTTTCAGGTGGATGTTTGTGCTCAATCAATCAAGCATGTGCCATGCTGGAAAGCGTGGGCGGTCATGACTCGCCATTTCACTCGATCACCAGAGTTCTGCCCTTGTCTTGCGATGATCTGTCTTTAGGCGAATCATAATGAACTAGACACTTTTAAAGAAGGTAGTTTGTCGCTTTCCTTCCTGGCAGTGACCATACTGGTCGGTGACGCCAGCCATTGTCCCGTGAAAGAGATCTTCTGCCTACCGTCGCGAAACTTGAGACCATAACCAACGACTATCTATCGGCTGCCCTCTCTGTATATTTTCAGGTGTTGGTTTATGCTGTCTCTGTATACTTGCAGGTGGTGGTGTATGATGTCATTTTCTTTTTTCAGATGTTGTTGTATGATATCATTGTATATGTTTATTTGTTATTGTATGATATCATTGTATATGTTCATGTGATAATGTATGCTCTCATTGCATATGTTCATGTTTTAGTGTATGCTATCACTGTATATTTTTCAGGTGTTGGTATATGCTATAATTTATATTTTCAAGCTTTTGTGTATAAGAAGGAGTTAAGGGCGCAGTTCGTAATCCCGCATACCGCGTTCGAAATACAGCTGTATGCGATTTGGCAGCAGTCCGCCTTACGTTGGTTTCTTATGAAATTGAATGGGTGCCGGTCGTTCAGAAAACAATGGCAAATTACTGGGTCTTACGTCCTGTAAAGGATATGCAACTAACTTACCTTATAATTTATGTTTCCAGGTGTAAGTGTATACTATAATTTTATATTTTCTTGCTTGGGTTATATTGTAATATCTATTTTCAAGTGTTGCCTTACGCTGTCACTGTATATTTTCAAGTGTTGCCTTACGCTGTGACTGTATATTTTCAAGTGTTGCCTTACGCTGTGACTGTATATTTTCAGGTGTTGGTCTATGCCATCAAAGCCAGTATCCAAGAACTGCTTATGCTGTTCATCTTCTTGCTGATTGGCATGCTGATCTTCTCTACAATGATTTACTACGCCGAGCGCAAGAACACTACAGAAGGCGGTGACATGTTCTCTACAATCCCCATGGGATTCTGGTGGAGTATTATCACCATGACAACCGTAGGATACGGAGATGTGTATCCTTCCACCCCAGTTGGATACATTGTGGGTACAGCTTGTGCCGTCTGCGGAGTCCTGCTCGTTGCCCTAACCATTCCTGTCATTTCAAACAATTTTACACTGTTTTACCGCCACGTCCAGTCTCGCACTGCTCTCCCCAGTGGGAAAAGCGAGGATATATTGCAGTACAATTATCAGGTGGAGCCGACAGACTCCAGAAAATCCTCAGCTGATTCTAACATTGTCGCTTACATGAATGGGCACGTAACAGGGGCTAGCCCCTTTGGAGATAAGGTCAGACCAGTGTACACTGCAGCCCGCTGGTCGAAGACAGATTCCACAACAAGTGTGTCCTTGAAGAAGTCTGCTTCAGATTACGTCGTCAGCCACACTCGTTCTTTCAAAGCTTATTCCGATGATGGGGTGTTGTACAAGGATGAAACGATTGTTTAGCAACAACAGCCTCCAGGGACTTGAGGACTTGACACTGTCTACAAGATGCAATGTACAGTTATATTTTATTAATATTCAAATTAGCAAGTGTTAATTCTGAAACAAAAGTCGTAGGCGTATATTGAGGTAAATTGAATGACTCTAAATGTCTATTTGTTAAGCAAAGTGATATATTTGGTCACTTTCTAATGAAGTAAACTTCAAGAGGTGATTTCCGTCTGGTTGGGCAAATATTAAACTGACAAATGTGAGGTTAGATGAAAGATTGATTAGTGTGTAGTGCGGTAAACGAAAGGATTGATAAGTGTAAAATGGTGAAAACTAAGAGATTTTCTTACTGTATAGAGACGTAAATTGTTAGATCTGATTACTGTGTGATGAGCCTAACTACACGATTAAATAAGCGTACAGTGAGTTAATCTGAAAGATTGGATAAATGTATGCTGAATTAAACTAAACGATTTGATAAATGTATGTTGGGTTAAACTAAAAGGTTTGATAAGTGTATAGTGAAGTAACCTAAACGACTTGATTTGTGAGTTGAACTAAAAGATTTGATAAGTGTCTAGTTATGTAAACTACAAGATTTGATAAGTGTATAGTGAGTTTCACCAAATGGTTTGATAAGTGTATAGTGAGTTTCATAAAATGGTTTGATAAGTGTATAGTGAGTTTCACCAAATGGTTTGATAAGTGTATAGTGAGTTTCACCAAATGGTTTCATAAGTGTATAGTGAGTTTCATCAAATGGTTTGATAAGTGTATAGTTATGTAAACTACAAGATTTTATAAGGTATAATGAGTTCAATAAATTGTTTGATAAGTGTCTAGTTATGTAAAGTAACAGATTTGAACAGTGTACAGTAAGTTTCACTAACTGGTTTGATAAGTGTATAGGTATTGTAACTAAAAGATGCCATAAATGTATTGTGAGTTTAACTATAAGATGTTATAAGCGCATAGTGAGTTTAACTTAAAAATTGTGATATGTGTATACTGTGAAAAACTAAAATATTTTAAATTTTTATAGTGAGATACACGTAAACTTGTATTAGTGTATAGTAATGCCATTTGCAAAAATTGTTTCGTGACCAATGTGCTAAACTTAAAGAAGTGGTACAGTATATACAGTGTTTTATTCAAACAAGACATGAGGGCATAGAATGCAGTCATTCATGAGGGTAAACTTTAAGATATATTGAAATAAGATTTGTAATGCGACAGTAATGGCTTTTGACACTTTTATTATTCTTACTGATATTACTACTACGATACCTTGCCGTCTTAACAGACGATAGTTTGTTACACTGTGTGTTTTTTTTTTTTTTGGTTCGCGTTTCCATCCTGTTTCAGGATATTGCGGTCAACACCAGCATCTTTCAGCTGTATGTTGATTCCTAGGCTAGATTACGCTCATCAGCACGCCACGACTTTCTGAGCGACCGGCTCCATACTCTCATAAGTCACTTTTGCAATTCGAACCACTGCTAATTCTCGTCGCGTCACGTGACGAGAGTATTCGGGGTTAGCGGAGAAAGCTGCTAACCCCTCGGCCATGGAGCCGGCTACACTGTCTTTAAGACATAATAATTAGAACTCATGACGAAGACCAGTGATGAAGTTATACCTCTCCATAGCACAAAACCTGGGCTGAAGTAATACTGATACAGGCTGGTTACTGAAGGCAGAACTAACTACCAACAGACATGGAATTCAATGGATTCTCACAGAAAGCATGATCGTGTGGACTTTGTTGTTGACACAGCTCTTCATTCCAATACAATCTCATGCAAGATAAATTAATCACACTTGATGAAAGGTTATAGCAATTGGGTAAAACATTCCATAGGCAAAAGGCAAAGATAATGAGAGTAAATAAAATGAATCATAATACGATCTCCTTTAGTGAAACCTCGCCTCTAGGGCTGGGGTCATAAACACATCTAGGAGAACAGAAATAGATATTAAAATACAAAATACAAAAATCCAGAGGAGACTTCATATCAGTAGGAATTTGGAGAAGTTAAAATAATAGTGTATCTAGTACCAAGAGTAGAATATTTAAATCCAGCATCAAATCAATGGGGGGCATGGATCAGAAACGTGGTGAATAACTACAACTACTACTAAGAAACTACAAACATGCATTAGTTGGTACACAGTGAACCAAAAGGCAACCAAAAAAAGACAGTGGCGCTAGATGGGACGCACGATTTCAATTATACCATTACCCCTACCCCGTTCAACCCCAGAAGAGAAGTTATATTTTAGGGTCCGTGTCTGGCTCAGATTAATAATCCTGTGACCGAGTCAGTCACAAATAGGATATTAATGTGAAGGTGATTGTTGTCCCGAAATGGGAATGTCTAGCTTATGAGAAAACTTTTCGTTTATAGCATAGCTTGAAATTACTTCCTCTGAGACTAACAGGGCAAAAGAAATTGTGGGGGACTATGAAGTACATGGCAAGGTCTGTTAGAAATAAAGATTTGTAGAAAGATGGGAAGGACATGGAATTAACTGTGGTGTTTATCAAGAGAAGTGGGATGAAGAAAGACTTGCGCCATGAAATTGATTAAATGGGGAAGAGTTGCTAAATTCGTCGATCACACACTCTCTCCTGAGTCTAAATGTGTTCCGTGTGTTTAATAGCTATCACAAATCTGAATCCAGTGGCAAAACAAGTCAAGACGACTGGCGACAAATACAGGTGCGGTGGATGAGCATGGGGATCTACGTGCCTTGCCTTGCTTATTACGTTCCACAAGGCTTTGCAGGTAAACGCCGTCTTGCCCGTTGAATCATCAGTTATTTCTTCCAAGCAGTCTCCCGAATCTTATCTTCGCATGCTGGGTATGCAGGGTAGGAAATGCAAGAGACAGAAAAGCATAGCAGGACTTGGCGTGAGATGATCGTGGGGGGGGGGGGGGGGGGGGTCTTTGTTCCACTGGAGGATAACAGGCAGATGTTCAAGACAAATCCCTTAACTGTGGATGACAGCGGCGGTGATGGCAACTTGATATTCTAGGTCCATAAATTGCATGTCCCGTAGATCTGTTTGTACTCACGTAAGGCATACCAGTGAGTTCACGTACAGCCGGTACTGAAAAATATCTCATAGCTAGAGGTTAGACATTTGATATGTTTATCATCACGAATTCGCTGATATGTCATAAGTGTCTTGTACAGCCCTAGTTAAAACGTGAAGAGCAGAACCTGCAGTAGTTCAGTTCCAAATTATTAGAATTGGTATCCTAACTGCGCATGGCACCACAGTACCTCTGCCTACGATTTGAAACAGTTAAAAGACATAATTAATCGGCAAAAGGCTTTATCGGAAAGGAAAACAATACAATAGTTATTTTGTGTATGAAACAAAAGAATACTCCAGTTGGAAATATAGAAACTTGTTGAATATTGACAAGAGGAATAGGCAAGACGCATACCTTCACTCAGAGACGCGCTGACTTGTGGGATAAAGTAAAATAATTGAACAATGTGTCGTGGCTGTAGTAAACACATCCTGTGTGTTAAACGTCAGCAATTTAACGCGTTTTTATGTCATATGGCACATATCCTGTGTGTTAAACACCAATAACTGAAAAAAATCTGTTTTCCTGTAGAGTAGCCGTTCCGTGTGTTTAATAGCAATAATTGATCAATCTCATATCACCGTAGGGTACACATTCCGGGTGTTTTACATCAATCACATTCTGTGTGTTTAGCATCAATAATTGAACAATCTTTTATCACCGAAGGGCACACATTACGTGTGTTTAACATCAATAATTAATTGTTAACATCAGTCATTAGACAAACTATTATAACTGTAGGGTAAACATTCCTTGTGTTTAACGCTAATAATTTAACAATCTGGTATCACTATAGGGTACACTTTACATGTGTTTAACATCAATAACTAATTGTTTATCATCAATAATTGAACAACATGTTATAGATGTAGGGTAAACATTCCGTGTGTTTAACATCAATAATTGAACGATCTGTTATTTCTGTAGGGTAAACATTCCGTGTGTTTAATACCAATAATTTATTGTTTAACACCAATCATTGAACAACATTTTATTGCTGCAGGATACATTCTGTGTGTCAATAATTAATCATCAATAATTAATTGTTTAATATCAGTAATTAGACTATCTGTTATTTTTGTAGGAGTCCCATTCCGTGTGTTTAACATCAATAGTTGAACAATCTATTATCACGATAGAATACACATTCCGTGTGTTTAACATCAATAATTTAACAATCTATTATCACTGTAGGATACACATTCTGTGTTTTTAACATCAATAGTTGAACATGTGTTTGCTGTAGGTTACACATTCGGTGGTAACCGCCGTGAACCAACGGCTAGTATTCGACTCCCCATTAAGGACAGGGTTTTACTTCAAGTGACCTTGGCTTCCTCGTTGACCCAGCCTGAAATTGACCACCAGGAAAATGCTCTGTGACATTAAGATATTGACCACATCAGGCATCGGGTGTCGTTTGGTATATACAAACATGGGGATAGCACGATATACTGAATAAGACTCATGAGCTGGAAAAAGGGCCTTTACTTTTACACAGTCCATGTGTTTAGCATCGGTGATTCTGTCAACTCTCATGATTGTGGAATACTTGTCCTGTATAGCATCACTAAATGAACAATATTTCACGGATTTTGGGTACAGGCATCTTCGGAAAACAATGTCGTAGTTTTCCTCTCCGTCAACATTTAGTTGCATATCAAATATAAATAATCATGTGCATATGTAACAGACCGATATCGTAAAACAACGCAAAAATAGACAGGTAGAATATTGCATTACATACCATTTTCTCAGCACACAAATTCATAATCAACCGATCATACTAGTGCCAGATAATGTTTGGAATGTTATGTGACAAAAGGTGTAGAGGAAGATAACGGGTCACTACTTATTTACCAAGTATACGTGAAAACCTAACACCTTATATGTTGCAGTATTTGTGAAAATCTGATTTGGGATCTTTCGATTGCTCTTTGTAATTTGGTGTTTATTTCTCTAAGGTTGTACTTGTACTTGATACCATCACATCATATTTTGCATGAGCTTCCCCTTGTTGTATATCTATTATATTTCCTCAGTAAGGTATTGTGTGGCAGATGGTATCAGGGCATTCTTGTGGGGTGACCAAACAATTTAATATGTTGTTCTGTAATGAAGTACATGACTGGTTTCAGACCTAGTCGTCTTCTAATAAAGGAGGAATTATACGTGTATAACTTTCAAGGAAGCAAGACAAATACGCTGGCACCTTGCTGTCTTAACAGACGATAGATGGTAAATGGAGTTATACCTCTCCTCAGCAAAAAGCCTGGGTTGAATTGTAAAGACCATGTGTTGCCCATGCTGCATGATCCCTCTCTCCGCCTATCTAGTTTACTCCAGAGGAAAGATAACGCTAATACATTTGAAATAATACAAGCTGCAGAAGCTGCTGGATCAGCAATACAATGGTCAAACTGTCCGCCTGTCGGAGCTTCAATCCTAGATCATTCGCCAACCAAGGCATAAGACCTGGTCTGTCTTACCATATTTAATCTTTATGATGCATTTCCTCGTCCCAGGAAAAGACTTGTACCCTCTGAATTGCGCTCTTCTGACCGAAGCCGTTGGCACAATGTGATGTGTTGGATTTAGTAAGCGCCGCCCAACATTCGGCGCTAACAGAAAGCAGGTAGTACTGTGTACTATCATACGATAACTCAGTCATATATGACTAAGACCTAACTATTTATATATAAAACATATGCTTTGCGTGAAACAACGTTAGTCATAGTAGCCTAGTGTCTTCCTCTTTTTCTTCTTTCGATCGCTGTCTAGTGTCTACATGCTTCTTCTGGCTAGTTGGTCATGAGCTCTAATCCCCACGGAGGAGGTTTTTTTTTTAATTTCCAGATAGACCCAGCCTACAGTGGGTACCAGGCGGACCCAGCCTACAGTGGATACCAGCGGTTCTCTTGGGAAGTACTAATGAGGGATACTTTTTAATAGCGCATCGCAAGTTATTTCCCACATGCGGGGAAATGAAATGGGTTGAATTGCGATAAAACTGTAAAATTACAATGAGTCAATCAACAGAAACAGACATTAAAGTTGATCAGCTTTACAATAACACTATCAAAAGTGACATAATGGACGTTACAGCTAGAAAACCTTCGTGAACTAACAAAAATAAAAAAGACACTGAAACAATTACACTTAAAACACAAAAAAGCTGCATTCAACAGCTACAGAGAAGACAGTTTAGGTCCTGCATATGTTGAAATCTTTAAGTACAAAAATCCAACAACTTGGATTCCTACAATTGACGCGGGTTTCCATGCCAACCCAGCTTTAACAGGTACGAACTAACAGGTCTTGTGAAGTAAAGTAGAGTAAGGTATTGACCCCATGACTCTCCGAGCGTCGATTTACTTAAAACAAATATGCCTGATACGACTCAAAAGTGCAACAATGGTTATTTACTTACTTTACTATCGGACATTCCAGTCTTCGTTCCTTATAGAAATATACCTGATATGACTCCAGAAGTGTAACAAGGGTTCTTTACTAACTTTATTTAAAATATGAATAAAATTAAGGGAACTGCGGTAAAGGCGTGGAAATGTAAACAATATAAAATAACACAAAGTAATGCAACTTTACAGAACAGAATTACGAAACATACAGGACGTTGTGGCGATTAGTTTTTATCAGCAATTACAAACAGAAAACACAACATATAATGACGGAAAATACCATCTAGTGACTACATTAAAGCAGAACGGGATGAGAAGAATAAAGTGATGAAAATATGACAACAAAGAAGAGAAACTGAAAATTTTTAAAACAATTTTGGTTACTTATCTCAGAATCTCAGGCTGTGATACTCAGTACTTAATTTAGTCACTGGAGGGTTTTCTCTGTGATTATATGTGTTTTGTGTATGCATTTGTTTGCTGATGAAGGCTAGTTGCCGCAACGTCCTGTATTTTTCGTAATTCTGTTCTATAAAGCTGCATTACTTTAGTTATTTTATATTGTTTACTACGTACATTCCAATCCTCGCTGCTCCCTTGATCTATATTACATTCCATTGCCATACAGTTCACTATAAAAATCATTGGTATAAACCTGCAATGGACGAAAACCAATGCTTGAATTTTATCTCTTAGTGGGTGCTATTTGGAGAAATACAAAACACGTTTTACAAATTCAATTTTCTAAGTAAATTTTGGGTTACGACTGGTAATAGTAATTTAAAGCTTATTCCTTGAAATGAAATTATAACTGATAATTCCACCCCATGTCAAAACACAAATTACCCGACGTGACTTGTAGAAATGTAGGAATGGAACACGTGTCATATAGTTTACCTAATCTTGACTCGCAGAGCCCCAAATACTGGAACCATTCTAAGTGGAGTTTGGTAACTTGTGTGTGATGTTTGAGCTGCTCCAACGTGTACATGATAACCAACGGTTTATACCTCAGCTGTAAATTTAATGCCTGTTTCTTTCTTTCTTTCTTTCTTTCTTTCTTTATTTCTGTTGTTTCTTAAAGCCATATTAAAATGTTATTGTTCTCAGCCTTTCTGCTATTATTTATATAGGTAAGTGTTGCTTATACTGGAAGTTGTATTTAAATATGTATTTATCATCTTACAATGATTCATGATATTCTTAACTTTTTCACAACATTGCTTTGATATTCTTCTTTATTAATGATAAATAATTAAAGATAGCTACAGTGAATGAATCACGAATAAACAAGAAGTAGCAAGCTTTATTAGAACACGATCACGAGGAACAAAATGACGTTTCGGTCAATGTCTTCGTCAGCATACAAACAACAAACACATACCGAAGCAACCACATGGTTTACGCATGTATTTCCTTGTTGTTAACTAGACACATGTGGTGGGATCCGGGTGTATAATTCTAACAAAGCGGCTAGATGGCTATCACATTAATTTGGAACCGCGGTAACGTAGTGGCTAGGCACTCCCCTGCTGACCTGGAGGTCATAAGTCAGATCCTCACACGCGCGTATTCGGGTAATTTTTTTTTTTTTTTAATTAACATGGGCTCCCAGAGTTACAAATAATGTCTTGGGGGGATAAAGGTGGCCGGCGCGCGGTACTGACTACGTCATCTACTTTGTGTTGATTGGTCTGTGAAAATATAACACACTAGGCTTATTGCCCCTTAATGCGTGTACAAGGATCTTTTACTTATTGTGCTAACGAAGACCACAGGTCAATTTCATTCATTCATTCAGTAGCATGTCCTTTGCAGAACCTCGCTCCAATAACAACCCTCCGGAAAGCTTCTCGATCACAAGCAAAATGCCCCGCGTCTGATACACCCATCTGGAGATCATCCGCCACATCCTGCACCCATCTTCTCTTTGGCCTTCCTCTTCCTCTCCTCCCAGGCATATACCCTTCCATTATTGTTCTCTCCAAACCTTCGTGACGTTTCAAGTGACCAAAATACTTCAATTTTCTTTGTTTTATCGTCTTTAATAGCCATCCTTCCTCAATATTCAACTCTTGAAGTATGGATGCATTTGTTCTTTTCTTTACCCAAGATATTCTTAGAACTCGTCTATAACATTTATATTCAAAGGCATTTATGCGCTGGTCAGCTTGTTTAGTAAGTGTCCATGTCTCGCAGGCGTATGTTGCAATGGGAAAGATGCATGCTCTTAAAAATCTAATTTTTGTAGTTCTGTCTGTCCCACTCCATAATTTATTCATCTGCTTTAGTCTTTGAAGAGCAATGGATAGTCGCCGTTTAATTTCTTTCATTGTGTCACCGTTATTGGTAATCAATGACCCAAGATATTCAAAATTTTCCACCACCTCCAATTTTCCCCCATTAATGTATATTTCTTTCTGCATGGTAGTTTTATCTGTATGCATTATCTTTGTTTTTGCTATGTTAAGATATAAGTTGTGATTTTCACTATTCAATTGGGTTGAGGCTATTAGGTTTTCTATGCCATTCTGTGTTGTGGATAGTAATACTGTATCATCAGCATATCGAATCTCTGGTATGTCATGACCGCCGATATTTAGGGAATCATATAGCTCCCTGTTTATATCATCTCTTACATTTCTCATTATATTTTCGGCGTACAGGTTAAACAAATAGGGTGACAGCACGCAGCCCTGACGGACTCCTTGCTTGATGTCAAACCAATCTGATGCCTCGCCATCTATTCTAACTGCTGCTTGTTGGTCTAGATAGAGCATTTTTATGAGATGTACTACATGTGATGGAAAGCCCATATTCCTCATGATTTCCCAAAGTTTCTGATGCTGTACACAGTCAAATGCCTTTGAATAATCCACAAAACATGA
This sequence comes from Cepaea hortensis, assembly GCA_963921405.1. Classification (NCBI taxonomy): domain Eukaryota; kingdom Metazoa; phylum Mollusca; class Gastropoda; order Stylommatophora; family Helicidae; genus Cepaea; species Cepaea hortensis. The sequence goes on from OY992893.1 coordinate 83,788,108, forward strand.
GAATAGGTTTACATTAAATCCTCTGCACTTCTCTATTATTAAACGCATGTTGAATATGTGATCTCTTGTTCCTCTTCCTTGTCTAAATCCAGCTTGAACTACGTTAATCTCTTCTTCCATTTTCTTACGAAGTCTTGCCATTATGACTTTTAGTAGGATTTTACTTGCATGACTGATCAGGGCAACAGTTCTATAGTTGGTGCATAATTTCAGGTTGCCCTTTTTTGGTATTGGAATGAAGATAGTTCTCTTCCAATCTTTTGGCCATATACCATATTTCCAAATCTTTGTACATAATGCATGATATATGTGTATGCTTTCTTCTCCTCCCGCTTTAATTAGTTCAGCTGGTATCTCATCACATCCAGGAGATTTACCATTCTTCAGGTGCCTTATAGCCCAAGCAATTTCATCTAATGAGGGTTCAGGTTCTGTCTCTGCTGTCGTTGGCTCATGTATCTCATTCATATCCTCACTGTCACTCATATCATACATTCCACTGCAGTACTCCTGCCATCTTTCTAGAATTTGTCTAGATTCTGTTAAGGTATTTCCCATCTTGTCACAGATAACATTCAATTGAGGTTGAACATTTCTTGTCAATAACTTCATTTCTTTGAACATTTCATAATCTCTTCCAGCCTTATGATATTGCTCTATTCTGGTACAGCAATCTTGTATATATTGATTTTTGTCCTTTCTTGTGTTCTTTCTTATTTCTCGAGTTAAAGATTTATACTTCATCCTGTGGTTAATTGATTCATCTCCTTTCTGTTTCAGCTCCCTTCGTTGTTTTATTAATTCTAACGTGTCTAATGTAATCCATGGCTTAAGTTGCTTTTTCTTGGTCGGAATTAGATCTTTGGCTGCATTTATCAAGATATCTCTAGCTTGTACTGCCAGTTCATCAGGTGTCATTTCTTCTTGCACAGACATCAAGACCCCAAAGCGATTCCTAACTTCTATGTTGTATGCGTCTGGTATGTTTGTGAGATCAAAACGAAGTGGCCTTGGTCCTCGGGTAAGCTTTTTGAGTTTTAATTTCAGATCTGCTTCTAATAACTGATGATCTGTATCACAGTCTGCACTTCGTAGGGTTTTTGCAGATGTTATACTTGATCTCCATCTTCTATGTATTAAAATATAATCTATCTGATTTTTGGTAAAACTGTCTGGAGACTTCCATGTGAAGAGTCTTCTTGGATGTTGTTTAAAAAGTGTGTTGACTATCGTTAACTCATTTTCTGTGCAAAATTCAATTAATTTGTCACCTGCATCATTTCTATTTCCTAATCCAAATTTTCCTAAAACGTGTCTCTCATTTTCAGCTCTTCCTGCACCTACTTTTGCATTAAAATCTCCCATTATTATTGCTATATCATTATGACCAATCTTATTTAATGTGTCTTGTAGTGTGTTGTAAAAATCTTCAATTTCGTCCTCCTCTGCAGTTGAAGTAGGTGCATATATCTGTATGAGAGTTGTGTTTTTTGGACGGCCTTTAAGTCTAATAGTGAGGATTCTATCACTAACTGGATTATATCCCATTAAAGTTTTTGCAGTTGTCTTGTCTAAACAAAATGCCACTCCACTCTGGCCTCCGACATCTCTACCAGAATAAATGAAAATACTTCCATTTTCAGTCGTAAAATGTCCCTTGCCGCTCCAGCGATGTTCACTAATTCCTAAAATTTAAATGTTTAACCTCTCAATCTCATCACACACTACTTTAAGCTTTCCCTCATACAAACTTCTCACATTCCACGTTGCCATTCTCACTCTGTTTCTTAGTCTGACACAGGGGATTTCCTTGGTAACACAGTCAGGATTAACTCCGTCATCACGATTACTAGTACTGGTCCCTGCGTCACACTCTTCCCCAGTGTTATCTGATCTGCCTGGCCTGGGGGTCTCGCCACCAGATCTCTTTCTTATTATGTTTTCTTTCATGGTTGTTATGGTTTCTTGGCAAGTTTTGCAGAAGGTAGTTTGCCATTGCTTTCCTTCTGGGCAGTGACTGTACTAGTCGGTGGCCATAGCCATTGTCTCTACTGATGAGATCATCTGCCTATCGCCGCAGAGTGCAAGACCATAACCAACAACAATCTGTCGGCTGCTCTCACACTCCATCCACCACCTGCTTCCATGGCTTCACGTAACCCTGATCGGGGGGCTAAACGGGTACTCCACCTTGCCCAAGGGTGTCCCGTAGACTAACGGAGGAAAGGAGGCGTCTTACATCTCCTTTGATAGAGGATACCCCTACCCCGCTAACCGGCAGGTCAATTTAGTACATAAATTAACCAATGAATAAAACACAAACTGTTGCAAAACTGCCAGTAGAGAAATCACAAAATTATCACAATCAAGACAACAGGAGTGATGTAATCAGTGGAAAAATCAGTAATTGGCGTATGTGAAATCACGTCGTTATCATTTTTAGCTCAAAGAATATCAGATAATTGTTAATGAAAACAATAGATAATACTCAGTAAGGACCCACATGTTTATCAAATTCATTCATTATGGGATAATCACTATAGAAATCACGTATTGTATAGTAGACAGATGTGAAATTGTATGATTATGATCGTCAAACCACATACCAATGGATAATCAGCGGTGAAGTCGTTAGTCATTAGTCGCGGTTCTAACTTCATGGCAACAGGTCACCCCCATAATGTCCTGTTCCTGTGCCAGCGAATATCACACAAGGTGCTCCTCACTATCCCTTGTGAAAGGTGGAACAGACAGCTATCTTAACAAAACCAACATTACGCACATGCAAAAATGCATACATAAGACCCCTGCTAGAATGCCCTAAAGCAAAAATAGAAAATATCCCCCCACTAGAATTACAGTTCATCGTCGATGGAAGCAGCAGTCACGATTAGATTCAGTTGCGAAATCACAAGTTAAACATTAGTCACATGTGAAATTACAATATTACTTCAGTAAAGACAGCAGGCTAGATGATAAATATGTAATAAATCATTTACAATTACATTGATAATCACATGATTACTGCAGTAAAGACAGCAGGCTAGAGGATAAATATTTAATAAATCATCTTCAATTACATTGATAATCACACGATTACTGCTGTAAAGACAGCAGGCTAGATGATAAATATTTAATAAATCATCTTCAATTACATTGATAATCACACGATTACTGCTGTAAAGACAGCAGGCTAGATGATAAATATTTAATAAATAATTTACAATTACATTGATAATCACACGATTACTGCTGTAAAGACAGCAGGCTAGAGGATAAATATTTAATAAATCATCTTCAATTACATTGATAATCACACGATTACTGCTGTAAAGACAGCAGGCTAGAGTATAAATATTTAATAAATAATTTACAATTACATTGATAATCACACGATTACCGCACTAAAGACAGCAGGCAAGAGGATAAGTATTGAAGAAATCATTTATAATTGCATCGATAATAAAGACAGAGTATGGGTTAATTCGATCTGACATTGGTGCCAAAAATGTCTGGGGAATTAAAAGCAGCTGGCGTGATAATGAGACTCCTCAAGGAGTGCCGATTGTTTAATACAAATGTGTTTCTAGCACCGTATGTCCTAAGCTTCTAAAGCGTGTAACGGGGATCTTTAAGTGTGTATGTGTGTAGTTTAATTAATTAACAGCCTGATACGAGGGGGTTTCAAATAAAAACTTAAAAGTTCGATATACTTTACAATAACCATGCCATTATCATGTGACCTGTCAATATTGTTTGTTTAGGATTTCGAGTATTAAGCACGTGACATCACGGTGCAGATAAAAATGGTGACGTCATAATGACAGTTTAAAAATGGCCACCCCACTTTTGACACGCACCAAAAAGGAGCAGCGTTCAGTTATCCGTTTTTTTTTTTTTTAAATCAGGGGAGGGGTGAAAGTTATAGAACTGCATCGGCGAATGAAGGTCCAGTATGATGATGCATGCCTGTCAGTCCCGCAAATGTATAAGTAGAATGAGAAGTTTCAAAATGGCGTGACTTCTGTGATAGAGTGTTCACCACCGGGTCAGGCACACCGAGCAGTGACCCCAAAGTCGATTTTTCTACCGGAAACCAAGCACTTTATCGGCGCAGGAGGACTTGCACTGAACGTAATGGTGATTACATCGAAATGTGATACATTTGTTGTGTACTTTTTCAGAATATATTCACACACACACAATTTTTTTATCTTGAAAAACATTTAAGGTTTTCATTTTAATTCCCTTTGTATATTAGCTCCTGCTTCTCTGAGTGGAGAACTACATTAATGTGGTGAGGGATTCTGGGATCGAGTCGAGATGCAGCTGAACAGACGGAGTATCAGCTTTACTAGAACGCAACCATAATTAACAAAATGGAAGTTGCGATCAAAGTCTTCGTCATCTCACAAACAACAAGGACACGCTGTTACATCTACATTTAAAAAAAAAACACCACATAAAAATACAGCTGCAGTGATTTAATGTTAAGAGTGACATTAAAGTGAATAGTTAACAACTGCAATCTAAAACTAAACACTATTACTCAATCAATTCATAATTTTTTTTTTCAACATATTAACTGAATATAAGCTTACCTTTCTGTCACTGCTTTTCATTTTTGAAGCTGACTGTAACTATTTCAGCCTCTTTTATTTCAATGTTACGGTCTGCACAAATACTTGAGATTGTAGCATTTATGAAACTGCTAATGTACTTAGTACATTTTTGTACACCCATTCTTGTGTTTATATTTCAGATTTCTTTTTGTTTGTTTCATCCTTTTTAAAACTGCTTCGTTGTTTTGAACTACATGGTAGAGTGAGAAGAGATTGATTTGGTAGGATTATTTTAGATGACCTAATATAGTGATGAATGTGTGATTGTTTTCAGTGATCTTACATAGAGGCAAATGTGTGATTGTCTGTAATGGTCTAATATAGTGACAAACATGTGACATCTTCATTGATCTAATACAGTGACACATGTGGGATTGTCTTAAGTGATCTAATATAATGATAAATGTGTGATTGTCTTAAGTGATCTAATATAGTGACAAATATGTGATTGTTTTCAATGATCTTACATAGAGGCAAATGTGTGATTGTCTGTAATGGTCTAATATAGTGACACATGAGTGATTGTCTTCATTGATCTAATATAGTGACAAACGTGTGAAATCTTCAATGTTCTAATACAGTGAAAAATGTGGGTTGTCTTAAGTGATCTAATATAGTGATAAATGTGTGATTGTCGTAAGTGATCTAATATAGTGACAAATATGTGATTGTTTTCAGTGATCTTACATAGAGATAAATGTGTGAAATGTTCAATGATCTAATACAGTGGCAAATGTGGATTGTCTTATGTGATCTAATATAGTGACTAATGTGTGATTGTCTTCAATGATCAAATGTGTGATTATCTTGATTGGTCTAATATAGTGGCAAATGTGTGACTGTCTTTTATAATCTAATATAGGGGCACGTGTGTGATTGTCTTTCATGATCAAATAAGTCGACAAAAGTGTGACTGTCTTTAGTAATCTAATATAATGGACAAATGTGTGATTGTGAGCAGTGATATAATATAGTGATACGTGTGTGATTGTCTTCAGTGGTATAATATAGTGACAATGTATGAATGTCTGCAAGTATCCAATATAGTGATATGTGTGTGTTTGTCTGCAATGATCTAAAATTGTGACAAATGTGTGAGTGCCCTCAATGATCAAATACAGCCACAAATGCGTGATTGTCTTTAGTGAACGAACATAGTGATGAATGTGCGATTGTGAGCAGTATCTAATATGGTGAAAAATGTGTGATTGTCGTCAATAATTATCTAAAATGGTGACAAATGTGTGATTATCTTTGGTTATGTAATACTTTGGGAAAGTGTGATTGTCTTCATTGAGCTAATATAGTATAGTGAAAAATTATGATTGTCGCCAATAATCTACAACTCTGACAAATGTGTAATTATCTTCAGTAAGCTAAAGTTGTAACAAATTTGTTTTATTTTACTTAAATTAGCTAATTTAGTGACAACTGTATGATTGTCTTCATTTTATGAACATATTAGATAATTGTGAATGACCTATTGCAATAATAATTATTATGATTGTCTTGAATGACTTACAGTAGCCATAATTTATTATTGGTTATCTTGATTCAATTAGTGTAGAGACAAATTTATGATTGTTATGAATAATTATTTCAGATTGTTATAATCGGGGTGATCATTAATTATCAAATGTAGTAACAATTTATGACTGTCTCGAGTGACCTTGTATAGTGACAGTGCATCTAATATATTTTAAGACTGATTTGAGTGATTTGTCTTAGTTACAGTGTGATATATTTTTGAGTGATTTAACTGATTCAGTGCCAAACAAACAAACGCAAATTCAGTTTGGACCAAACTTGGTACACAATAAAATGAACCAGTTTTACAATGTAAATTTCTATCGCTGACCATTAAAATTGCGGAATATACCGCAAAACGAAACAAATAACACGATAGCCCTTTTTTCGCACATCTTTTACAGGACATCGCTGTCAACACAAGTATTTTACCGCTGTCGTTGATTTCTTGACAAGATTACACTCAGTAGTTTGTCATTGCTTTCTGAGCGGCCGGCTCACTTATCTCGTAAGTTACCAGCACGGCGAGAACCGCTTCCAGTTCTCTCTCGCTGCGTTACCCTACGTGGATAAACGGGATTACGGAGAAAGTCGTTAAACTAATCGGCCAGGGAGACGGCACGATGGCCCTAGTATGGCGAAATATGGCCCTTCTGTGCAAATTGGATGACTTATTTGGCGATATATTATCCTTTAGCACTGGATCAGTTAATGCAGTGATAACTGAGGATTACCTTGAATGTAGAAATCATTAATGATTGTGTTGTATGATTTAATGTAGTGCCAATGTATGATTACCTCGAATGATACCTCGACCTAATGTAATAGTAATTTATAATTGATCGTCTTGAATGACAAATGAAGTGTTAATTTATGATTGTTCAGCTGACCTCATGAAGTATTAATTTGTGTTTCTCTTGAATGACCTAATGTAATGGCAATATGTGATAGTCTTGAATTAAGTGAATCATTACCGCATGATTGTATTGAATAACCTAACGAAGTATTATTGTAAGACTATCTGGAATAACTTAATGGCGTGTCACTGTATGATTGTCATGAATGATCTGTGAAGTATACATATCTTCCATTTGTTACTGTTGTTGGTTTCTGAGATACAGATCTGTAAACGTTATTTTCATGGTATAACAAATATAAATGTTATGTTCTGATCTGGAATTACAAAGATGGGATTGTTAGAGACATGAAATATCGAAACAATTAATTATAATTTTCAATGAGAGTACATATAGATACTTAAATTACTGAAAACTGTAACTCTTTGTACGTCAATCAATTAATGGCGAGTTTATTGGCAAATCCATATTAATATGAATTCCACTGTAGAGATATAGTAGCGTGGGACTTCTGATCGTCAAAAGTTACACACCGTCTAGTAATGTTTTGACCTTTTCATTTTGAAACTCTTCGGGAGTTGGCCTGCCCGTTCATGTCTGCCTGGTGTCTTTGTTTTTCTGAACTCTTGCTGTGTCCTGTCCAGGTGTTATATTCCCAATTTGCTATTTAACTGATTTACTGCCATGGGATTATTAATCGTCTTAAGCGACTTTCCGTATTTGCCATGGGCTTATATACAGTAGTTTTCACTGCGCAAAACCCTTTAATTTGATATATAATACGTGTCCGCTACCATATTAATACCTTTTAAAGCATTACTGTGTCACACCCCTACTTCCTATTTTAAGCCATCCATTTTTGTTTGGTCCAAACGTACTTTTTTTGGGTCCAAATCTACACTTTCTTGAGCACTGAATCTCTTAAAGATCATGTTTCATGTTGTTGCTTAATTCACTCCTGTAGACCCTAATTTGTATTACTTTAAAGTATTAACAGCTTATGATAGAATGAGTTACAATAATTGATGAATGGGATTGAATTAGTTAAGTATAACAGTGTTAACACAGTTAACTTGAGTTTAGTCAAGAACCGACTTTACAGCACACGGTACATTCCCACACGTGCTCCGTCCTGATCTTCAACATCCAGCGAAGAGTCCCAATACTAATGGTACCGGTTGCAGTCTGAGTATGTGTCCGTGTGGCCTTTCCTCCCCCAGATTCTCTGTTCACGCTCTGCTACACCATTCTCTCTAAACTATAATGATGTATCAGTTCTTCCACATTATACACGTGATCCCAGAGATGCTGACCACATCTGCCTTACCATGCACTAATACATCATTCAGGAGAGCAGACCTAGCCAGTCTGTCGGTCTGTTCGTTTCCCAGCACACCAGCATTCCCTGAGGGAAAGATCCAACAGATGATCGTTAGGGTTTCTTGGCAAGTTTTGCAGAAGGTGCGCCGTTGCTTTCCCTCTGGGAAGTGACTGTACTAGTCGTTGGTCATAGCTATTGTCTCTACTGAGGAGACCATCTGCCTATCACAGCAGAGTGCAAGGCATAACCGACAACAATCTATCGTTTGCTCTCCCACCCCATCGACCATCTGCTTCCTTGGCTCCACGTAAGCCTGATTGGGGGGGGGGGGGGGCATAAACGGTACTCCACCTTGTCCAAGGGTGTCCTGTAGACTAACGGAGAAAAGGAGGCAAAAGATGTTAAACCAGCATATTTGACTAAATTATCAAGCATTGATCAGACATTCTCAAAAATGGATTAACCATTAAACAAAGCCAGAACGGGCTTAAGAAATCAAAGGAAATGGGACAGCACTGAGATATTACATTGCCAGAAGAACCTGACATTGACTTGGGCTCCATGGTCAACCCAGAATAACTAAGTACCACGAAACACCTTGGGAAGTAAAAGCTGTCCGTATGGTGTTGAGCACATCACCCACTGAGCGCCGACTGGTTTATACAAATATGGGTCTAGCGTCGTATGTCCGATGTGTCTTAAGGTGTTCATTACTGACCTACATATATCGTGAAATATTTCGGCCATGTTAAAAGACATAAAACTCATATAAAAACCATACTAGAGGGCAAGGTTGAGGGCAACTGAGCAGGAGGTAGACAACGATACAAGTGGGAAGATAAAATCAAGAGATGGATGAACATCAACCTGACAGAATGTGTAGTTAGGGTGAGAGACAGACAGTGTTAGAGATCCATTGCAGCCAACCTTCATTGTGGAGACAGCACCTGATTGATTTATTGATACATCGTGAATACTACAGATGCTGCAACTGGCCCAGGTTCCAGAAAACGTCCTCCTCCTCCTGCCACCCCACGCCACATATGTTATGGGGAGGATCTGAGCACCTATGGACATGTCCGGAGTTAACGTTTAATACCCCAAAGGTAAACTAACTAACTAATTAATTAACTAACTAACTAACTATGTACAGAGGTACCAACATTGGTTACGTATAGGGTGTAATTTTAATGACTGTGGGGTTTTTGAAAATGTTGCCGTTTCAAGTTTTGAATTTACCTTATGTGAACTCAGCAACATAAAAAAACATGCAAAACTTGGAACGGCAATATTTTCAAACATCCCACAGTCATTACAAATACACCCTGTACCTGGGGCCTCAAAAGGTCTTCAGCCAGGACTGGGTATACTCCCTGCACAACCAGGCATGTTCACGTGTCTCCTGTTTAGTCATTGTGTATAGTTTCTGCTATTTAGTCAATATGTATATTTTCTGCTATTTGGTCTTTCTGATTAGTTTCTGCTATTTAGTTATTCTGTATAGTTTCTGCTATTTGGTCATTCTGTATAGTGTCTGCTATTTAGTCATTCTGTATATTTCTGCTATTTAGTTATTCTGTATAGTTTCTGCTATTTGGTCTTTCTGTATAGTTTCTGCTGTTTAGTCATTACGTATAGTGTCTGCTATTTAGTCATTCTGTATACTTTCTGCTACTTACTTACCAGCTACCTGGTTAGCTGGACTAAAATGTTGACTTCTCGTCCTTGACTTCTCGTCCTTGACCTAGGGACTTAAATTACAAGTGCCTCTGAAGTCGGAGTAGGTTCGCCAGATGGCGAGAGACACTGGTAGTAAAGAAAGCGAATCCACACGCAAAAAAGTACAGTGCACAAAAACAAGAAGTAGCACTTGTATAGGCTACGCTAGGGTTCAAGGCGAGAGAAAACAAATTTACCGAATCAAATTGATACCTCACAAACAGTGACATACTGGTCTAACACTAATGGTCGTCAGGAGATAATACTACTAAAAGGACATTAACATTTTAAACATATTGTCTAATATGTTTTAAATGTTTATGTCTTTTTAGTATAGTGCTTCCAAGTTGACGTAAATAGGCCTTAAGTTCGTACCGGAATACGATCAGCGTTGCCAGTTGTGGGTTGTGCTCAATCTTTACATCTCAAATCCCGAAACAAACAAATAAATTAATATTGTCTAATGTTTAATAAGGCCCACTTCATCAAAGATCCATAAGGTCCACTTACCGTTGGGCATGCTAGCACATTACCCAGTCCGCCACTGGCCACAAAGTATCTGCATTGTGTAATTTATGAATGAGAAATTGGTTTACCAGTATGAAGCACTTAGAAATGGTTTTCTGTTATTCTATTAAAAACAATCAAATACACGGGTTCTAGAAAACTAGGAATGATAGTGTTGAAAGTTGATGAAAAAAAAATGTTAACAAGATAAGTAAAATATTTCGGCCATGTTAAAAGACATAACACTTTTATGAAAATTATAGTGGAAAGTAAAGTTGAAAGGAAGCAAGCAAGAGGTAGACACCTATACAAGTTGAAATATAACATCAAGAGATGGACGAATAACAGTCTGAAAGAATTTACAATCAATGTGAGAGACAGTGTAGGATATTAATACAGCCAAACTTTATTGTAGAGAGGGTACCTGATTGATTAAATTGTCGGAAGCTGGAATGTCAATTATTCCTCCCCACAACGCTTGACCGTAAAAATGGAAGATGCTGATGTTGATGAGTCATTCTGTACAGTGTATACGCGTATAACCAAATATACTGACTGCGTGAACTCTCAAATACCACAACTACTCTGCAATTTCTCAAATATGGCAGAGAGATAGGTTTTACTAACATGACCTTCTTACAAACAGTGACTTCCTTTGTGCTGTGAGAATGTATGAAGAAGAATGAGACTTTAAAAAGCCATGCAAAATTACAGTTATTACTCCTTCTTAAAATAGTTAACTGATTAAGTGACATGGGATGATTAATCGTCTTAACCAACTTCCCGCATTTGTCATGGGCTTATATATCGCGAAAATGTTGTCATTACGAAATGTTGTCTCAATTAAAATATACATACAGTAATTTTCCCTAAGCAACATCTTTTAATTTGATATATAATACAAACTGTCTGCTACCATATTAACAACTTTTAAGTCATAACTGTGACACACCTCTAATTTCCTTTTCCGCCATCCATTTTTGTTTGGTCCAAACCTAATTTCTGTTTAGCACACAATCTGTTAAGTATGTTAAAATGGTTAAATATTTTGAGGTCTTATTTTTAATTAAGAATATCCACCCCTCTAACTGTTATATAAATAAATAGATATACATGGTCAAGTCATTTTTCAACTACCTCTACGCCGTTCAACCTCAGCAGAGAAGTTATAATTAAGACCCACCCCAGGCTCAGATTAATAATCCTGTGACGGAATCAGCCAGATTTCGGATGTTAATTTGAGAGGGAATGTGGTCCATGTGAGGTATTGGTTTACATTACATACATATGCGGTGTTAAAACGTATACAAAACTGGGCCAGTTAATTTTATGGGATGTTATATATTGCAAAGAAAGGGACGAAGTTGTGACATTTAATGTTAAAATGTGTATGAACATGGATAACATGTGCACGTGTAAACGTATAGTTTGTATACAAATGGACAAAGTATCCACATGTAATGTAAAAATGTGTGTAGATAGGGACAAAGTATTCATATCTAATGTTAAATTGTGTATAGACAGGGATACAGTATTCACAAATAATTTTGAAGTTTGTATTGATGGGGGAAAAGTATTTACACATAATGTTAAAGTTTGTATAGACAGGGATAAAGTGTTCACTCGTAATGTTTTAATGCATATGGACAGGGGTAAAGTTATTTTAAACATTCAGTTGAGTATATTATTTTAATAACGTCATCAAAACTTGTCATATTACACCATTTGTAGACAACTCTACGGTGGCAATGTGTGGCATGATATGTTTAAAATGATGACGTAAACAGCATGTTCAAAGATCGAAACTGCGATTACATTTAAACTGTTGGGCGATTACTACGTATACATTTTTCTGGCACACTCTGTATCATCATCACACTCTGTATAATGGTGTTCTCCATGTGTTACGTTAAAACTTATATAGAGAGGGATACAGTCTTTAGTGTAATGTTAAAGTTTCAATACACACGGATATAGTCTTCAATATAATGTTGAGGTTTATAGACGGAGATAAAGTATTTACGTATTATGTTACGGCTTTATAGAAAGAGGTAAAATCTTCAAGTATAATTTTAAAGTTTGATAAGACTTGGATAAAGACTTTATTCATATCTTCGCATATAATGTTAAAGTTTGTGTGGAAAGATATAACGTTTTCATTATAATGTTTCTATAAAGTATAAAGTCTGTATATACAGGGATAACATATTCACACGTAATGTTAAAGTGTATATAGACGCGGATAAAATCTTCACAAAAACTATCAAAACTTGCATAGACAGGAATAAAAGCTGTATAGACGGAGATAAAGTTGTCACATATAATATGTAAAGAAACGGAATCAATATTCACATGAAAGTTAAAATTCTCTAGGCATAGATCAAATATTCAGAAGTAATAATGAGATTTACATATTAAGAAGCCACATAGTCATATGTGAAAAAATATTCACATGCTAGTTAAAATTCTCTAGGCATAGATGAAATATTCAGAAATAATGATAAGATTTACATATTAAGTCATATGTAATGCTCAAACTTCAAAAGAAGGGAGATATATATTCACAATAGTGTTACGGAGGGGCCAAATGTGTTAACGTTATATTAACATTTGTGAAGGGGCCAACGACTGTCTTTTAATATGTGCTTACTTTATTTCAAGAAAGGTCCAGAATTCTTATTGTGATAACTTTTGCGTTTTAAAGCGACCGGAAATGCCTATAGGCCTACTATTTCAGTTTGCTTTATCAAATAAATATGTCCTTTGTAGGGACCAATAATTTTTGGTTTACTGCCATTTGCATTCTAGAATTATATTGTAATGTTTAAGTTTGCAAATAAAATATCAAGAATTCTTATGTGATTTTTATATTCTGCATAAAAATTGGGACCAACGATTTTCAAGTAAAGTTTAACTTTGCAAATGAGAGATCAAGTTTTGTCATGTAATGTTTACATCTCTAAGTGAGAGATCAAGAATTCTCGTGTAAATAGTGTTGATTGAGTTGTCCGGACTATGGACTGAAGTCTTGTTCAATGTTTAAGTTTACATGCAGAGAGAATCATGATGTTAACTGATTGCTTGCCATGGGATGAAACATCGTCTCATTCAAACTTACTTTAATTGTCATGGGCTTATAAATCAAATTATTATAAAACTATAAATACAGTAGTTTTCACTATACTACACCGTTTAACGGTATATACATGATACAGCATGTCTGTTACCATATTAACAACTTTTAAGTCATAACAGACACAACATTATTTCCCATTTTCCTACATCCATTTTTGTTTTGTCAAAATCTAGTTTTTGTTTTGCGCTGAATCTGTTAAAGTGGGGAAAAGAATATTCGTTTTAAACTGTTAGCTCAAATACTGGGTTAGTGACATGTTGTGGTAGATTTAATTTATTTACATTTTCTTCGTCTAGAATTATGTCTAATCTGTCTATTATAGGTTGTCAACTGTTAAATACATTTTTGGGGTTAAATATATGCACAATTTTTAATAGTTTTAATTTATTGTTCATTATTGTTTCAAGTGGATGAAATATATTGACGTTAACATCTTATGGAGTTTCATGAATTACGACGCCAGCTCCATTTAATTACAGGCTCAGCGGTGATGTCAAGAAGCTGTAAATTGATTGCCGCGTTATTTACATTTATTCACATTGACCTCTGAAGGTAAATGAAGAATAAGAAGAAGAGAGATTTAAGAATGCTTAAATTCTCTTTGGTAAGATAGTTAACATAAAGAAGAAAAATTCTCCGTTGTTTATTAAATTCTGTATGGTAAAGAACTGCCTACTCCGTGGCTAAGGAGTTACGGACGTAGTTTGTAATCCCGCATACTCGCGTTCGAAACACAGCTGCAAGCGATTTGGTAGCAGACCGCCTTTTGTACCGGTTTTGTACGAAATGGTATGGGTGCCGGTCGTTCAGAAAACAATGGTAAACTACTTAACATAAACTTGCCAAGACATTACGAACAGCCAAAAAATGCTGGAGCTGACGGCGACGTCCTGTAAAGGATATGCAACTAACTTTTTTTTTTTTTTTTTTTAGCACAGTACTGAGAATTTTCATGTACCGGATTAGTTAAGACAACTTCAAGAATTGTTTCGTAACTATTTAACTTAAGTAAGGTCTACGATTCCACATTTTATGTATTGTTAATTTTGGCCAAGAATTCTCGTGTTTGTGGAAGTTTGTTTTTACAAGTTGCATTTTCAAGTTGCATTTTTTTTTAAATCAGAAAGATCCCAGAATTCTCATGAAATGTTTGATCATTTTGGCAACGCCAACAATTCTCATGTTTATGAAAGTGTGTAAAAGAAAGAGCCCAGAATTTTCACATAAAGTTTTGTAAGAAGGCTAACATAAGAAATGAGAACCGAGTACTGTTTGTTAAAGTTGCTATAGGAGCTGAGAATAGTCATGTAATATCCAACAGAAAGATCCATGAATTTTCAAGTATTGTTAGGCGATAGGAAAGATCCAATCATGTTCATGTAAAATTTGATAAAGCAATAAGAAAGTCCTAATAACTATATCAAATATTAAGGTATAAGAAAGTCCAAAAATCACAACAACAGAAATTCGATTCCTTAGAAGAATACTCAATGTATCAAGAAGAGATAAGATCAGAAATGAAGAAATCGGGACTAAAGTGGGGGTTACAGCTGCACTAGATTTTATTAGAAAGCAGCAAGTCAAATGGTTTGGCCATGCAAGTAGGTTACCAACTAACAGTATACCACAATAAGCAATGATGTACAGACCGGAGGGAAACAGAGGAAGAGGCCGACCACGTAAACGATTGACGCAGGGAATGACAGAGTCCATGGGAATATCGATACATGAAGTCCATAAGCGGGCACTTTCCCGATATTTATGCTTCACCTCGACACCGCCAGGTACAAGAGGAACATGATGAGATGAGATGATGAGATGAGATGAGATGAGATAAGAAAGTCCAAGAAATTTAAAGTAATGTTTGAACATAACAAAGGCCTAAGAATTCTGAAGTTATTTGATAAAGTTATAAGAAAGTCCAAGAATTCTCAAGTTTGCGAAAGTTTGTATAAAACATCTAAGAAATTTCAATTAATAATTGGAAATTAGAAAGATCTAAGAATTCTCATCTTACACAGAGAGTTTGTAAACGAAAGTTGCATTTTCAAGAAATGTTTGAATATAAAAATACCAAAGAATGCTCATGCAGTGTTGATAAAGTTGGCAACTCCAAGACTTCTCATGTAGTGTTTGATAAATATGGAAATTCCAAGAATTCGTATATTTATGAAAACTTGTATAAGAAAGTTCCAGAAGTCGTAAGAAATGTTTGGATATAAGAAAGATCCAAGAATGCTCATGTTTATTGAAGTTAGTATAACAAAAGCACAAAACTTCCCATGTAATACTGCTAAAGTAGCGAAAAGAAATCTCTATAGCGAAAGGAAAGCTCTATAGCGAAACGAAAGCTCTATACAATCTCAAATTTAATGTTGAAGTATACAAGGATTGCACATTTTGTCTTTCATGTGTACATACTGAATCAAACGTACGCTGTACAATTTTCTAGTATTGTGTAAAATATAATCAACCTTGATTCATTCTTTCAATAGTTTTGTTGTTGTTGTTGCTATTACTATTATCCTTCTTCAATGTGTTTTGCCTTCTCCTTATGGCTTTGGTAAGGATGAAAGGTTGGGATGAAGCGCTAGGTCGGGTGTGTACTTAAAAGCTGGTGTGACCAATGCAAAGATTGAAATTTGTGCATTCTTGTGGTAGTTGGTTATGGCCATTGCCTTTTCAATTATTTTATTTATTACAATCCATGTTCATTTCATAAACTGATTTGTTGTATTATTATGTGGTCATTTCATTTCTAAATTATTAACTTTGCTTGTTTCTTTGAAATCTCTAACAGATATAATATCAGCGGAAGAATTGGTCAGGTGGCAATTCAAATAGTGCTTACTAATCACTACTGACCGATATTCTTTGTTTATTTCTCAATACTCCATGCTTTGTGAAACTTTATTTATTCTTTTTAGTCACAACATGTCTCAAGTAACCTTGTATCAAGTGGTCTTATGTTTTATATTTAATTGTTTTAAATAGTCCCCCCCCCCTCCCCTCCTCTCTTGTCTAACCAATGATTTTATCATGATTATCATGTGCCATGCCGATCAGGATGGACGACCATGGTTTGCCATTTCACACGATCACCAGGGACTTGTATCGGGTCGGTTTTCTTGTCTCGATTACGTCATGAGGTCAAGTCACATCTATGTATTAACCTCTTTGTATTCCGATTGTTCATTTTACATTACATTTGCCAGCTGTTATTAGGTTTTTGAGTCTAATTTTCCCTATAACATGCGGGACAATTCCAACACAGGCCTTGAGACTGACTAATCTGTTGATGATCTCTCTCTCTCTCTCTCTCTCTCTCTTTCTCTCTCTCTCTCTCTCTCTCTCTCTCTCTCTCTCTCTCTCTCTCTCTCTCTCTCTCTCTCTCTCTCTCCTCTCTCTCTCCGTTAGAATAATTTGCTTGAAAACAGACTTATTGGTGTTGAAACTTTTATCGCAAATTAAATTGTGCGTAAATAAATTTCGCTTTCTTTACAAAATTCATTTACATTAATAGTTTGCTCAGTAGATATAAGACATCTAAGCACATAATTACGAAATTCATTATCATAATTTCATTACTTAATAACATGACTTCCTTCTATTCAATGTACTATTTCATTTTTCATTTAAGTTACATAATCTGTGTACATAAATTCATTGCAGAAATAATCATTTTATTCAAATTGTTTCCCTTTAAATAGTTAACACAGGTTACCTCCCATGTCACAATGGACCTGCTATATTACTATTTAGTAGCTTTTTCTCTCTGTCACTATGAAATGTAAAGTTGCAGTGGCTGTCACATGTTAATACTTTAAACATTCTAAACTGCTTTTTTACCAAGGCATTTATAAATGTTGCTTGCAAGTATAATGTAATAATATTGTTTGTTCATATATATATATATATATATATATATATATATATATATATATATATATATATATATATATATATATATATATATATATATATACTGTTCAACAACAAAAAAGAAAGAAAGAAAGAAAGAAACGCAACATTATTGCAGTGTCAATTGCAAACTTGCACCAAATTTTATTGACGATGCTGATTCGCCCACAGCAGTCGGTTCTGGCGATGCCGGTTAGTAAGAACAGGGCCTCTGTAAGTCCTTCTAGCCCAAAGACCAGAGTCGTGCAGCCGGTTCCTGGCCGTTTGATATGAAATTCGACGAGCTCCTGGCATTGACTGAACTGTGGAGATGCAAATCGATTCATAAAGTGACGCAGCCGTATGAAACGGTCTTCGGCAGCAGTTGTGATTCTGGGTCTTCCACTGCGCGGCCGGTCTGCCACTGAGACAGTTTCTTGAAATCGCCTCCAA
>OY992893.1:83808649-83876253 GCA_963921405.1 Cepaea hortensis
TCGGACGTGACTGCGTTGTGCCTGTTTACAGCAGAGCTGAGTTCTTGCGCCGTTAGGCCGGCACATCCGTCTTTGTTGACCGGGTTAACCTTCCCGGCCTCTGTTTGTCTGATAACATCATTTCTTATTTGGTCTCAGAGAGTTACGTTGGCAGTTCTCTTCAATAATCTCATCTCCCGGTTGTTGATCCTCTGTTATCAAAATATCCACATACTACAATATATTTACTTCATAGTGACTGCAACAGCAAAACGAGCCAGGAATGTTCGTAAACTTTCAGCCAAGTGTGATAATAAAGAGAATATTTCAAAACTGTAATCTGGACAAGAATGACACGAAACATTTAATTAAAGTTACCAACCCCAAACTCTGGTCTTTCGTCTTTTCAGAATTAAGTTGAACTATTGACAGTTGTATCATCCTGAAATGAAGTTATCCTGAAAGCAAGCTCATCTTGAAAGAGATGGATAGTCTTAAAACACTGTCAATTACATTCATACGGAAAGATTATAGCAAATTTTATTAAACCATAACTTGTATCCATTTTTTTTTAAATCTCCTACAAAAATAGTCTTCTTCATAATGCATGTCAGTCTTTTTTTTTAATCTGTGATTCCGTTCATGCTATGCAATTTTTTATGTTTATAAATGTCATTTTTATGTGGGCCTTTTATACATATAGTTTATAAGTGTACCTTTTGATAAACCTATGTGTCCGTAATCTGATTACTAGAGGAGCAAGGGTGTTCATTTGTGAATTTGTCTTGCTCTAGATGCTTCTGTATGGTACTTCACTGAAGCTGTTTTGATTACATGGCATACATTCAGTTCCGCTGCCATTTTTTATGTTGAAGCTTAGTTTTTGACTCTCTACTTGAATTGACTTGCATTTTGGCGTAACGTGGTTAATTGGGATCTACGCTGATAATACCATGAGTGCCGTAGGACGAGAGCTTCGGCGTTTTTTTTTATCGTCTCGCTAAGTAAGGGAAAGACCGGCTTCCTATTCCTCCGTGCATTCAGGCTTACAAATTGTGATGGCGCTATTACATCCCAGGTCTTTAGCGGGTCGCTGCTTCGAGATTAGAGTGGAGGGAAGGGGAAAACCGGAACGTACAACTAACAAAGTCAATAAATGTCACTTATGCCGTGTTATTCTATGTTTACCTCTGAACAACAACAATAGCTAAATTAAATAGACGTATACGAAGGGATGGAAATCACGGCGGTATAGAAGTTTGTTCACTGGTATGTCGGCCTGATCGTTCTAAGATCAAGTCCCTTTTCTTTTTTATCCTGACCCATCCTGCCTCGTAGAATGTGTAGCAGAATGTTATCGTGGAATTAATACGGCTGGGATAACCGTGACAATAACATTCACAAAATGCCATGTGTATGCGAACAACGTACACAAAATGCCATTTGTATGCGAACAACGTACAAGAAATGCCATGTGTGTGCGAACAACGTGCACAGAATGCCATTTGTATGCGAACAACGTACAAGAAATGTCATTTGTATGTGAACAACGTACACACAATACCATTTGTATGCGAACAACGTACACAAAATGCAATTTATATATGATAAAGAATACAAGGGTTATCATCCAGTCCTGATATGCCCGTGGTGGCATGGAAATGTCGTCCTTTAGGAAACTGATTTTTTTTTTTTAACTTCACTTTGATTTTTGGAAACAAAGACCTTACACCCAGGCTGCCAGCAGAACGCCCGCCTCCAATCCTTGCCCTTGCGTTCCCCATTACCTGTTGATACTATTAGAAAAGTCGTTATGGTACCTTTATAATTAGTCCAATCTTCTGTATGACGGTGGCTTCGAGGCGTCTGCCTCGCGCTCAAAAGGCTGTGGGTTCGATTCCGAACTACATCGTTCGTCTCACGAGTGCAATTTTTATTTGGCAGGCTCTTGGAGGTCGTGGCTGGAGGTACGGAATTCGTGCTTTTGGCAAGTCACACCGCTGAAAGATACCGAGACATATGGGATAAAACCCCGTGCAATGGAGGCTTTGCGCTTGTCTTTTAAATTGGTTTGTAATCTTCTGTATGATTTTATCTCAGGTGTAGATTATGGTTTGTGGTCAAAGATAACCATGTTATAACTAGCTGTGGTTGAAACTAGTTAATACCCTTCCATTGTTAAGCACAGGTGGTGGTGGTGATGGTGGTTGTGATGGTGATGGTAGTGGTTTTAGTGGTGATTATGGTAGTGGTAGTGGTTTTGGTGGTAGTGATAATGGTGATGGTGGTGATGGAGGTAATGGTGGTGGTTTTGGTGGTGGTAATAAAGGTGTGATCGTGGTGGTAATAGTGGTTTTGGTGATGATAGTGGTGGTGGTGGTATTGGTGGTGGAGATAATGGTGATGGTGTTAGTAGTAGTAGTAGTGAAGGTGCTTGTGGTACTGGTGGTGATAATGGTGGTGGTGGTGTTAGTAGCAATAGTAGTAGTAGTAGTAGTAGTAGTAGTAGTAGTAGTAGTAGTAGTAGTAGTAGTAGTAGTAGTAGTAGTAGTAGTAGTAGTAGTAGTAGTAGTAGTAGTAGTAATGTTGGAGTTGCTGGTGGTGGTGGTAGTGGTGATAATAGTTGTGTGATAATGGTGGTGGTGTTGGTGGTGGTGGTGGCGATGATGATGATGGTGGTGGTAATAGTGGTTGTGGTGATGGTAGTGGTGGTAATGGTAATGTGAGTGGGGATAATAATATATTGGAGCCCTGAAAACTCTAGTTTTTGTGATCACAATTGGATATGCTGGAATTCTTCTACACGCGTGTAAGAGAAAGACCAGGTTCATGTCCAGCTAAAACCACAGACAGCCGGCCCATACTGACCACCACATATCGAATGCTTTTCTATTTTTCAAATCTTTGCCCCAGAAGTGATCAATTCGGCCTGCTCCTTAGGATTTCCAACTGGGCGATAAATGTACACCTGGGCCATCCGATTGTGTCTGAGAAGGAAAGACATCCTTTTCCTACCTCAGTGTCTAAAATAGGACAAGGATCATAAATCCTATGCTATTAAAGAGTGTAAACTAATCCTTTACTTACTTTGTTGCTGACTAAAACCACGGATGACAGAACTGTTGTTTTCATTCTTGTTTTAATTGTATTATACCGGGTGTTTGTGAAGTCTCACTACACTTTGTATGTAAAACAAATTTGAAAAATTCATTCTTTCGTTGATAACACCATTCTATTTAGAGTGCAAAGAATTACTCCAGCAGATGACAGCCATTCGCTGCATACTGCTTCACGAACGATATCATGTGGAGCACATTTTTTATGACATCATGTACTTCATTTTTCAAATATTGTCTACATACAAAGTGTGGTGAGACTTTAAAATCACCCGTTATTTCGAGATATGTGCAATGCTGCCATCTTATAACATTGATACTTTACTCCTGGCTTGTTTATTTTACAAGTATTAAATACTGCCACCTTTTGTACAGCACTTTTATGTTTTAATTTCCTTGGGAATTCCTTCTTTACAGGTCTTCTTGACTATAAATTGTGATTGTATGTCTGAACGTGTTTGCTTCTATGTTTTCCATTAGTATAACCTTTTGTAGTTTACCATATGTCCATGTTGCCATTAATCCCAATACATTAACATACTCATAATATTAACTGACACTCACAGAAGTAGAAGAAAGATTTGAGTAATAAATCCTAATTGATCAGCTAAAAGGAATTTAAAAGGCAACAGTGTCAAATTTTATTTCACGATCGCTCCTTTTGAACTCAAGCGTAGTCCATACACACTAATTCTCGTAGTGCTGGACCTAATTTTGCGTGTGGTTTAGCTGTCCCTATTAACAGTGTCCCTCGCCATCAAGCGAACCAACTCCGACTTCAGAGGTACTTGTAATTTACGTACCAGGTCAAGGACGAGAAGTCAACATTTTAGTCCAGCTGTCCGGTGTAGGGTTTGATTTTCGAAGCAGGCAACCAACCAAATGCAGAGAAATAGACCATTCAATAAATTGCGCAATCTCTTATTTGTGTTTTCATTGTTCAAACCCTACTGGCAAAAATAAAAATAAAAACAGACAATACACGCATAAACGGTAAAACTGAAACATTCCCACCCGAACTCCAAGCTTGAAAAGATGTTGTAGAAAACTTAGAAATAAATACCACTTTTATACAATAAATAATCTAATCCTTGTGTTTACTTTCATCTTATTACTATTCCACATTTCCACTTATTTACAATTGTTGATTGCACTGTTCTTGAATATTCTAATCTTTAGTATTCATTATATTTAGACATGTAGCATGGAATTGTCAATGTCTTTTGACATTATTTATAAATGTCAATTGTATTTGTTTTACTCTTTGCTGTATTTGCTAGCTCGTTTGATGCGATGCTGAAATAGTGTATCATTTGTTTGCCAGGATCAGAATATGTTGCCCATTATTTATATGATCATTCTGGGTGTGTTCTTAGCTTCTGCCGTTGCCGTGAACCTTCGGTCACCGATGTATATTAAATTATTTACAATTCCAAATGTTGCCTTTTAATAAAACAATTCTCATGATGCACAAGAAACTTGAGCTCTGAGCTTTTTTGTGAAGATGAGTTTTGTAAAGATAAGTTTTGTGAAGATGAGTTTTGTGAAGATGAGTTTTGTGAAGATTAATTTTGTGAAGACGAGATGAGTTTCTGCTGTGGGGGTTGGTGAACTTTGGACTTATGTTGCATGTGACTGTGGGTGAATTCTGGACTTCCTTGGTTTGTGACTGGGTGAATTCTGGACTTCTTTTGATTATGACAGTGAGTAAATACTTGATTTCTATTGTGCATATTATTGAGTGAATTCTGGACTTTTTGAGTTAATTTTGGCTATCTTTCGTTCGTTTGTGACACGGGGTGAAATCTTGATTTCCTTTGTTTGTTACGGGGAGTGAATTCTTGCCTTCTTTTGTTTGTGATAGTGAGTGAAGTCTGGACTTATTTTACCTGTGATAGACAGCGAACTCTGAATTTATTTTGTCTGTGACATCAAGTGAACTCCGAACTTCTCTTGTGCGCAACAGTGAATAAACTGATTTGCTTTAACCCGTGATAGCCAGTCAACTTTGGACTTTCTTTGCATGTGACATCCGGTGATCTCTGGAATTGTTTTTTTCCGTGAATAAATTATGGACCTGTTTTTCCTGTGACAAATAGGGAATTCTGGACTTTTTCCCAATGGCAGGAGGTGAATTTTGGACGTCCACTGCCTGAAATAGTGAATGAGTGCGTTTGACATTGGGTAAATTCTGGAGTGCCCTTTCATGTGACAGCCAGTGAAATGTGGAATTATTGTCCGTCAGAGCAAATAAACTATAGACTGTTGTTGTTTCTGTGCATGTATAAAACATTTATATGTAAATCAGATATACGTATATATGGATTGACGCCGGAGACAGCATGTCATAAAATTAAAGACTTCTCAGAATACTTCTTTTTGGCCTGCCTTCAACTCTTCTCTCCAGCATGGGTTTTATAAGATAGCTAGCTGTCTTTTAATGGCCGAAATCTTCTTCTTCTTTCGTTCGCTTGAAATATGTCCATAACTGCAATGCTGTCTCTTGTATGAAGTTAACTGTCTTTTTTAGTTCACTCAGCGGTCCATGGAGTTTATCATCCACTGTCGTCTCTTAAGGCCAGAAGGTTTGCCTAGATATGATGTATTTTGGGCAGTCTTGGAGTATGTGCTCTGCTGTCTGCGACGCCGATCCACATGTGCACATGGCTGAGTCATCAATCTTGTCTTTTGTATACATGTGGTTGCGTAATCTATTATGTCCTGTTCTGAGGCGCAGAATAATGACTTGTTCTGGTCTGTCCATAATGTGGTAGTCATCTTGAGCAGGTTTTGGTGGCTTTCTGACTGATCTGATTATTCTTTTCTTTTGGTGGTATGTAACGGGCACATCAGGCTGTTCTTCTTTGGCTCCTTCCTTAGCCAATTGATAAGCTTTGTCGTTTCCGGGTACTCCTCAGTCGGATGGTATCCACTGTATGGTGACCTTATGCTGACTGTTAAGTTCAGAAAGTAGTATCCTTAGTACTGGTAATTTCCCAGACAGGAGTGCCTGGAGTACTGATTTGCATCTGTCGATAGCACCACAGGTTGTGTACCATGGTTGGTATTTAGTAATTTCTCTTTTGCTATCTTGATTGCCTCAATTTCAGTTATGGCAGTACTTTCCTGTTGGTACTCAGGCCGTGTCCATAGTATTATTTGGGTATTCTATATACAATGCCCGAAATATTTCACTTGTCTGAATTTTACTTCTATACTTCTTTACTCAACTCTCTTTTTTATCCCCACCTCTCTAGAACCTTGACATTTTTATTGTTTTTGTCTCCATGAAATACGAGATATTCTTATGTATATCCACCCCTCCATGCCTTCAGTTCTACTTTCCACTTGTTTTCTAACTGTCCAGGTTTATGCTCCATATTATAGTGTCGACAATATGTAACGTTTGATATTCTCAATTTGAATATTTTGCTTATCTCTCTATAAACTAATATTTTGTTCGTGTTATGAATAGTTTTCGCCATTCCTGCTTTCTTTGTGATTTTTATTTCCGTTATGCTATCTATCAGCTGCCATTACATGTTCAAGATAGGAGAAGCGTGTTTCTTTCTACCCTCTTACTGTCTCTTCACTGTTGTGGTTGTCGCTTTGCGTTTAGTCAGATCAAGATAAAAACATCTAGCAACGTATTCCGTCGCAATTAAATGAGCAGGATCTGCAACATTTAGTAGATGCGGTTGTTGCACACAATGAACAATTAGGGTTAGAATTAAATTGTAAGAAGAAAAAGAATATGGTCGTTACTGGGAAGAAGGAAATATCAAAATGTAATATACAAGTATCAGACGCGGGACATCTTGCTTATGATCGAGAGGTTTTCCGGAAAGTTGTTATGGGAGCGAGGTTCTGCAAATGACATGCTACTGAATGAATGAATGAATGAATGAATATACAAGTAACAGGAATTATTCTTAAACAAGTGAATCGGTACAATTATATCGGAAAAGTCATAACATCTTATGGGAGATGCCTTGAAGAGACTAGAACAAGAATCACCATAGCGAAGGTAGCCTTTTGCAAGATGAAAAACATACTGACCAATAAAAAGATGTCATTTGCAACGAGAACCTGGACTTTTGTATAGATGTGAAGCGTGGACAATGAGTAGACAAGCTGAAAAAACATCTGATGGCTGTGGAAATGTGGTTTCTGAGGAAAATGCAAAGAATACCATGGAGAGACTGAAAAACCAATGACAAAGTCCTACAAGAAACAAACGAAAAGCGTAAACTAATTAAAGAAATTAGACGCAGAGTCACAGGTTTTTGGAACGTTATGAGAAGAAATAAATTGGAGAACTTGGTGACAACTGGCAGGATCGAGGGGGAGAGAACAAGGAGAAGGCAGAGAAGTAAATACCTGAATGGTCTGGCCACGTGGTATGATCGAGTCAATTACACAGAGCTGATCCACGACTCTGGTGATCGAGAGAGTTGGCGAAACATGACCGTCCTTGCCTGTCGGCATGTGTCATGATGATGAGAATGTGTTTTTACAGGGTGTGTGAAAGTAAAAGATTTGGGATTCTCTTGTTAGGACTATTTCTCACAATGGTCAGTTGACGTGTCATTCTGGAACAGAAAAAGGACTCCTTTATACGCAGCGAGGCGTTTACTGTATATCAGTGATTCTCAACTGGTGGGGAATAGGGGGGGGGGGGGATTTTAGGGTTTCAAGGGGGGAATTAAGATTATTTCAAGATCGCGTACAAGAACCGATTATTTGATATTGTTTTTCCCTTCATACTTTACGATTCTGTACGTCTCACCCTTCTAAAATTCAATTTATAAAGTAAGTAGACCCACAAATCATGTTTTATGTGGATGTCTAGACTTTGTTTTAGTATGTGCTATTAAATTTAGCTTCCATTATTACGTATGCTGTGTAGGGGTGGGGAGGGATCTTTAGGTAGGAAATACGAAAGGGGGGAATGACGTTCTGAAAATATGGTGAAGGGGGGCACGAGCCAAATTTTTAGGTAGGAAATATGAAAGAGGGGTGGGGGGAATGACGTTCTGAAAATATCATGAAGGGGGGCACGGGTCAAAAAAGGTTGAGAACCACTGCTGTATATGATCCTAGCCCCATACTTTAAAACTTGGTTAATCCGCCGCCTTACCTCCCACAACTTTCCCTGGTGCAATTTATAGACGGGAGCAAATGTACTGATTGGTCTCGAGGTATGGTGTTTGCCTTGAGAGCTGGAGGTCCGGTGAGGGCCGGGATTTTTTCACGTGGACTTTTAGTAACAAAAATGTCCCCTGGTCTCTTAGTGAGATCGGACGCCCGTGTGTATTGTTGCGCACGTAAAAACCCCATTGGCAGTTGGAAATCGAAAAAGAGTCGCCTAACGGCGCTGCCCGGGCAAAATTTCGAGTTAAAAATCTACCCAAAGTATTTCAGGATCCTCGCCGGTGCTACGGAGTCCGTGCACTGAGCTGAGATTCTCCGGAATCAGATTTGAGTTAGGAGTAGAACTGAGCACTTATGGGTTACACCTGTGTGCCGTGATGTTGATCCGTCGATTAAACTAAGCTAAACTACACTAGCCGGTCTCTCTGGCCGAGAGGTTACACCACTTTCTCCGTAATCCCGTTTATCACGCAGAGTCTCGTAGCGGGTGAGAACTGGGAGCGGTTCGTCCCCCGCTGGTGACTTGCGGGATAACTGAGCAGGCCGCTCAGAAAGCAATGGCAAACTACTGAGCGTAATCTTGCCAAGAAATCAGCTGAAAGATGCTGCTGTTGACAGCGATGTCCTGTAAAACGATATACGAATTTAAAAAAAAAAAAAAAAACTACACTAAATGTACATTTTAAAAAACGTGCCTGGATGTCCATCCGAATACAAGACTATCTGGCCATCGGGCAAGCATGCTTGCCACACTGCTGGTAGTAGTAATGTTGAATACAAATAATATCTGATGGGTCTCGTTTACAGTCTTACAACATTTATTTCGATCGAAGTATGACTATTAAGATTTTTTTTTTTTTTTTTTTTTGCATTTTTCTCAGAAGATGTCAAGAATACTCTAGACCAGTGGTTCTCAATCATTTTTGTTACCCCTTCACCATATGTTCAGAATGTCATCCCCCCCCCCACCCTTTTTCGTATTTCCTCCCTATAAATTCCCCCCACCACCCCTATACAGTATACGTAAAAGTGAAAGCTAAATATAATAACACATACTAGAACAAGTATAAACGTCTGAACTACTTACGATATAAAGCGAATTTCAGAAGGACGAGAACTACAGAACCATAAAGTATGGAGGGAAAAACAATATCAAGTAATCAGTTCTCGTATTAACGTGATTGTCACGAAACTAGAGGTCAACGATCCGAAATGTTCCAAGAACAACGATCGGCGGCCTATGGCGCGGCATTTTGTTTGTTGTGAGAGCCCTGATTGAACGATCGGAACGATTGAAGACGAGAGCGAAGTCTCGTGGGTAACGGAAGATTGTCGACCGGAAAAGTTCAAAGACCAGAGTTCGTATTTGAAGTAACGGAGACGTATGGCCGGTGTCCCGAGAGTCGAGATCAAAAGATAATCACCGATGTCCAGAAAGATCGTTTATATCAAGTAAGTTCGGAGCACGATCAAACAGTTGGATCTCTTGGAAATACCGTGAACCGAGTCCTTTGAACAACGGAAAAACAACGATATACCGGGAGATCGTCTTTATCAAAGACTATGGTTAGCATGTTGGTGTACGAAGATCAAAAGACGAGGTAGGAGCAGGGGTGATTTGGTGGGAAGGAAAAAACCCAGTGACGTAGTCCAAGCAACTTATCTGTGGACTGAAATTACCGTTTTAAAGTCAGTTGAAGGTTGCACTTACGACCGGCTGGAGTGTAGATTTAATTCAGTGCCGAAATAAAATATATATCACTAAGTCTAGGGTGTTTAAAGGCAACCCGTATGTCGTGAAATACTGAGAGTTAATGATTCCCAGATAGACGACTGTATACACCGACTAACCAGGTAGAAGAAGGGTTAACCACCGAAGCAGTAAGGGTAACAAACAAAGGAGTGACCAGGCGCATGTGTTTATAGGTCAAGACAGGAAAGGGGGCCGCTAACCGCACAGGTAAACTGTCGAGTGGAAAAATTGGTTTGAGACAAAGGCAGACAGTATTATTGGACAGCATATTGCGGTATGGATGTGAAACGGTTCAGAGCTGTAATTTTCCACTAACGATGATAATGAAGTCTGGATGTGAGGTGTCCAGCTAGGTCAAGGACTATGCGGCAAATATGACCTATAAAGAGTGGCTACGTCTTTGTGAGGGAGTGTGATTCTTAGGTTTCGGGAGAAGAAGGATTATGAAAAGGGATGTGCTGCGTTCAGAAGAACGTTTGTGTATTTATGGTGCATTAGTACTCCCAATTCAGTAAAGGATGTTTATAAGGTATTAATATATTAGAGTATAGTTTAGCATAGGAATATAGATGGGCGTGAAGTGCATTTAACATTGCTTTCTATTAGTAGGAATAGTATAGACGTTAGGTGAATCTTCTATCATATGTCAGAGTGGGTTTTTTCGGAAGCCTTTTCATTTCGGCTGGAGGAAAAGACACTCACATAGGAGAGAAGAGGAAGCAGACACAGATCTCATTATTAAATGTATATCACACAGGTTTCCATACCAGTGCGGGACTTATCAACTAAGATATAACACAGATGGCTGTGGTCAAGATCACCCAGTGTTGATAAACCACAAGAAAGCACTTTAAAGTAATAAAGCACGACACTTGTGCATAAGAAAGGAAAGAAAAGAATTTTCATCGTAAGAAGTAAGGAGGACAGACAATGGACAATAGAGATCATTTAAACTAATAGAAAAACTCAAATGACTCAGTATCGAAGAGTTGCAAGGGGCATACAAAGTGCCTATACCAATTAAGAACTATCCAGTGTAGAACTTGTACAGGACAAAAATAGAGAATACTAGAAACTCGATGTGTTTTCCAGGATGGAATTAAGAACGCTATAAGATAAGAAAGACCATTCAGTTTAAGCTGACAGCATATGGTGATCGGGTTAAATACATTCATACAGTGGTGAACATTTTTTCATTACAAAAAACGGATATATCTACAGACTCAAGCAGACGGAGCTGTCAGGGTGAGATCGTTCCGTTGTATCTATGTAATGTCCTGTACTCTAGCTGAGAGAAGAGACGAGAGAAGACACGGAGACTATCTATCAACATCTTATCTGGCATCCACACTAGAAGAACATACCAACTACATAGACAATATCCATACATACACCAGACATAGTTTTTATTAATAAATCTTGTATTTATCGTTGAAAGGAACTGTTGTCGGAGTATGTGTTGAGGGAATAACAGAGAGAGAGAGAGAGAGAGTGAAAGAAATAGATATATGGAAGGGAAGACAGAAGAGAGGAGTGTAGACAAAAGTCAGTCAATAATCCCAACAGATGATAAGTTTTAAAGATGTGCTTGTTGATTCCAACCTCCTCTCGGGAAAATAACAGGACATAATTGGTGGAGCAGCGGGGTAAGAAAAATACCCATATGACCTGGGCATAACAGGGCATATGCATAGAGGTGTACTTGCATATTGGCACAGGCATAGCGGAGTACCTGCATGTTGGGACATACTGATTGGAATAAATATAAGTGTATATTGATGACTTTTAATGGAAGGACGTCCATGGGATATATGGTGCCATTACATTTATGGTAGAAACATTTCATTAATGCTGGTGACTTTACAGTGAGAAAGTTCCAGACAGAGTGACTGTGGATAGGTGGTAAGACACATTACATACCTAGTCACACGGTCACACGTCTACATAAGTCTTTATCCTATATCTCGTCTTGTGGATGAGAGAGTGGTTATGATGTACTGTGTGGTGTTGTAGATTTATAATATTAGATAGACATAGATAAATGATATAGGGTCTAACTGGAATATAATTGTATAGTGAGTACTTCTTTACTGCCTTGAGGTGTCTTTACTCAACGTGCTGACTTATCTGCTGTAACTATGGCAACTCCTAAATTAACTACAGCCGAACTGAGGGCCAACGGGGAGGCAATTAGTTTAGCTGGTTCCGAGCTAACGGATTACATACAAGAAAGAGAGCGAGTGTTTCGTCAAGCGGAAAGGGAGGAGCGTAAGGCCCAGTTGG
The DNA here is from genome assembly GCA_963921405.1 of Cepaea hortensis. Classification (NCBI taxonomy): domain Eukaryota; kingdom Metazoa; phylum Mollusca; class Gastropoda; order Stylommatophora; family Helicidae; genus Cepaea; species Cepaea hortensis. The sequence goes on from OY992893.1 coordinate 83,820,935, forward strand.
AAGCAGAAAGGGAGGAGCGTAAGGCCCAGTTGGATGCAGAAGAAGCCACAAAGATCAGAGAACATGAATACCGCATGAAAGAGCTAGAACTCAAGACTCAAACTAAGGGAGAAATAGATGGAGTGGAAGGAAATTCTTCTTCACCTGGTGCAACCCATATGAGGGGACATGGTTACCATGCCATGAATTTTCCCTTAGCTGTCTACGATCAGTCTAAGGAACGCTTTGACCAGTACGCATCTCGTTTCGAAGCAATGTCAGTCGCTATGGGGCTGGATCGGAGCAGATGGGCTCTTAAACTATCCCAGGGATTAATCGGTTCGGGATTTGAAGTGTACACACGCTTACCACCAGGACAGGAAAATAATTACGAGGAATTAAAAGCCGCTTTGATGAAGCATTTTGACATCACAGCACAAACGTATAGGAAGAAGTTTAGATCGTCTAGACGAGAGCCGGGAGAACTATTCGCCGCCTACAGTCTAAGGCTGAAATCCTATCTCCAGAAATGGATGGACTTGGCAGAATTCAAGAGGGATTATGAGAGTCTCGAAGAGATGATGGTGGTCGACCAGATGCGAAAGCAAATGTCGAAACCTCTCAGAACCTTCTTGGGAGAACAAGGGGCGGAACGGATTGATGTTGTAAATAAGCTGGCGGAACGATTCGTAGAGGTACATGGGGAGGCGACGGAACTAAGTACACAAACCAAAGGTCAGGAAAAACAAGACCGAAAGAAATCGACGAACGGAAAAAAAACTAAAGTGGAACCTTATAAAAAGACGTCAACGGAGAGTTCCGAGAAGTTGAAGGAAGGAACCAAGAACACCTTGAATTCTCACGCAAAACGACCGTGGTCGGAGAAGTGGTGCTCGGTTTGCAAGGCGGCCTCTCACAACACAAAAGACTGCAGATCGAAACCTAAAAGTTCTTACTTCGCAGCATGCAAAGTGATTCCTACATCGGTGATCACAGACAAGGCTGAGGTCGGCGAAGGAGAAAGGAACAAAAAGGACACACGGAAACCTAGGAAGGGAACAGGGTGCACACACTGCCAGTCGATAACACATAATACTGTGGACTGCAGATGCAAGGCAAACGACGCCAATTGCATAACCAACCTCGAGGAATTAAAAGAGGAAGGCAAGGAAACGGTCAAGGAGATGAAAGACACTCAGGACCAAGAGAGACCACCTGTGGTGGAACTGATTGAAGTAAATGGCCAACAGGTTGCTTGTCTCTACGATACAGGTTTGGATGGGGAAGCGGTGGTGGACGCCAGCCTAGTAAGCCCAGACCAACTTACAGGGGAGACCATAGAGATACAGCCGGCAATGAGGAGTGCTGTTACCATGACGCTGCCAATCGCCAAGGTGGAGATTAAATCCAGGTACGTCACGGGCATTATTCCTGCGGCTGTATTAGCTGACTCCCTATTCCCAATGATCATTGGCACGAAATATGTCTTTTTGGGGATGCCCAAACAGCCAACCCACAAGGGAACAGTAGTCAGTGGATCTCAAGGGAAGGAAAAAGAGGCAGTGACACTATGCGACAACTCAGGGATAGGAGAATTGCATACTGCCCAGAGGAAGGATACTACGTTGCATCCTTGCTACAGGAAGCTGCAAAGAAGTGCTGAGCCACCAGAACGGGGACAGTACTTTCTGAAGAATCAACTACTCTATCGGAGAGCTGGGAGGGGAGATAACCTGCACGAGCAGTGGGTGGTTCCAGAGACCCACCGTCCTCACATTCTTCAGAGTGGACACATCATAGGCGAGAATCGACATATGGGTGTCAGAGAGACCTTGCAGCAAATTTCCGGCCATTATTGCTGGCCAGGAATGACCGGAGATGTACGCCGGTGGGTGAAATCTTGTTCGGAGTGCCAGAAAGCACCACCCAACAAGCGAATTAAGAGGAAACTAGCTCTTAAAGTGGAAGACAAAGTGGAAGTGTGGAGTCCAGCAGAGACCAATATACTCCAAGTAGGATGGAAAGGACCCTATCCTGTGGAAAAGGTGGTGTCCAAGAACATCTACAAAATACGGATCGGGGAAGAGAAGAAAAATCTCCCTAGACATCTCATTAGGAAATATGAAGAGAGATCCGGGAGCAAAGCTTCGCACTTTATGGTGATGGCAGCCATTGGGACAACGGTTACCAGTCCAGACGAAGACCAGAGATCGCCAGTACAACATAGGAGGGCCTATGGGACAGTACGTGATAGGTCAGATTTACCCAACGACAGGTGAAGGGAAATCACAAGTCAGGGAAAGGACAAGAGTGAAAGTTTCACCGGTAACCAAGTTCAGAAGGGGTGGGTAATGTCGGGAAAAGCGAGAATTACCCAGGACTCCAACCGAAGATTGGCTGACCAGATACAATATCGCCCAAGATGGTCCTGGAAGCAAAAGTCCAGGAGATTTGGGAAAGACGACTCGGTCCATCGAGGACGAGGTGGAACATCCCCAGAGGCAAAGCCGGGGGAAACCAAGAGGACATGGAAGCAGTGTTACAATCAGGATGGGACAATCTGTCTGTATTGTGAGCCGTCGCTGACGCAAGTCGAAAGTAGGTCGACCGGCCGTACAGGAGCGAGGAGCCAACACTAGTTTCAGTCATGAGTAGTATAGTAGTGTGTCAATTAGAGCGCCTACTGGATAATGAGGGGAGCCATGTGAGGATCCAATCATATCATCAACACGTGATGTTAATAGCTACTTCGCAGAAGCTCAACGCACGGTGGATGTGATGGACGTTGTTGCTGCAACAGGACTTCACAGTGGAATACATTTTTGGCAAGGAGAATGTAGGAGCAGATTTCTTATCTAGACATCCAGCTCCGGAGGAAGAAGACTAGGGTTGTGGATCATGGGAATCAAACCTACAGTGAGAAAGATTCGACGCGGTCTAATCTCTTAAGAGGGGGCCTATGTCGTGAAATACTGAGAGTTAATGATTCCCAGATAGACGACTGTATACACCGACTAACCAGGTAGAAGAAGGGTTAACCACCGAAGCAGTAAGGGTAACAAACAAAGGAGTGACCAGGCGCATGTGTTTATAGGTCAAGACAGGAAAGGGGGCCGCTAACCGCACAGGTAAACTGTCGAGTGGAAAAATTGGTTTGAGACAAAGGCAGACAGTATTATTGGACAGCATATTGCGGTATGGATGTGAAACGGTTCAGAGCTGTAATTTTCCACTAACGATGATAATGAAGTCTGGATGTGAGGTGTCCAGCTAGGTCAAGGACTATGCGGCAAAAATGACCTATAAAGAGTGGCTACGTCTTTGTGAGGGAGTGTGATTCTTAGGTTTCGGGAGAAGAAGGATTATGAAAAGGGATGTGCTGCGTTCAGAAGAACGTTTGTGTATTTATGGTGCATTAGTACTCCCAATTCAGTAAAGGATGTTTATAAGGTATTAATATATTAGAGTATAGTTTAGCATAGGAATATAGATGGGCGTGAAGTGCATTTAACATTGCTTTCTATTAGTAGGAATAGTATAGACGTTAGGTGAATCTTCTATCATATGTCAGAGTGGGTTTTTTCGGAAGCCTTTTCATTTCGGCTGGAGGAAAAGACACTCACATAGGAGAGAAGAGGAAGCAGACACAGATCTCATTATTAAATGTATATCACACAGGTTTCCATACCAGTGCGGGACTTATCAACTAAGATATAACACAGATGGCTGTGGTCAATATCACCCAGTGTTGATAAACCACAAGAAAGCACTTTAAAGTAATAAAGCACGACACTTGTGCATAAGAAAGGAAAGAAAAGAATTTTCATCGTAAGAAGTAAGGAGGACAGACAATGGACAATAGAGATCATTTAAACTAATAGAAAAACTCAAATGACTCAGTATCGAAGAGTTGCAAGGGGCATACAAAGTGCCTATACCAATTAAGAACTATCCAGTGTAGAACTTGTACAGGACAAAAATAGAGAATACTAGAAACTCGATGTGTTTTCCAGGATGGAATTAAGAACGCTATAAGATAAGAAAGACCATTCAGTTTAAGCTGACAGCATATGGTGATCGGGTTAAATACATTCATACAGTGGTGAACATTTTTTCATTACAAAAAACGGATATATCTACAGACTCAAGCAGACGGAGCTGTCAGGGTGAGATCGTTCCGTTGTATCTATGTAATGTCCTGTACTCTAGCTGAGAGAAGAGACGAGAGAAGACACGGAGACTATCTATCAACATCTTATCTGGCATCCACACTAGAAGAACATACCAACTACATAGACAATATCCATACATACACCAGACATAGTTTTTATTAATAAATCTTGTATTTATCGTTGAAAGGAACTGTTGTCGGAGTATGTGTTGAGGGAATAACAGAGAGAGAGAGAGAGAGAGAGTGAAAGAAATAGATATATGGAAGGGAAGACAGAAGAGAGGAGTGTAGACAAAAGTCAGTCAATAATCCCAACAGATGATAAGTTTTAAAGATGTGCTTGTTGATTCCAACCTCCTCTCGGGAAAATAACAGGACACCGTACTTTTCCTTAATTGGATTAAGTGGTTTACTTCTAGGCCTGAAATAGATTAAATAAGGTTCCCTGCACTTGACATTGAAATCTGAGCAGAAGCAATTGGTCATACTTGGGTGAAGTAATACATGATATGAAACAGTGAACCCTGTTTAACAAGAAGGTCAGACAAGTGTGAGTTAAAATGACCAACGAAACTGAATCACTCTAAGTGAGGTGCTAAAGGAAGGTATTAAATATAACTAAATAATGATGAAGAGGACTAGTTAATATAGATCATAGAGAAAGGAAAAGACGATCATTAATATTTTCCATGAGTGACAAACCTCAGTGTATAGACGATATATTGTTGGACCAGTGTTTATATTCTTCAATGCAATGACTGTATTACCGACCGGTATATCGACAATATCGTGTTTGTAGACCTAAAGGACCCTAAGTAACTCAATCAAGCAGTGGTGATCAGACATTAACAGGAATTATAATAATTCCAGATTGTCGAATGTGTATAAGGGAAAGACACGAACTAACATATAATTCAGTGGAGACTACATTATTCAAAAAGTTTCCAGAACATATTAGCAATAAAACAATCATCAGTCAGAGAGAAGCAGCCGGGTGAGATATTTTCTGTTCTGTGCTTTGTGAAGTCGAATGGCTGTATCATGATGACAATTGGGATGCTGATCCTAGACTATGTCCTGTCGCACATTCAAGATAGATTACACCACATATATCCAGCCCATACATTACACACCCAAATTACACTTTTCTGCAATAAATGTTTTATCATGTTGTTCGAAGCCTGTGTTTGTGGGGTTATGCGCTGAAGGAACGGGAAGAGGGATATTGTCTGATAGAGAGAGAGAGAGAGAGAGAGAGAGAGAGAGAGAGAGAGAGAGAGAGAGAGAGAGAGAGAGAGAGAGAAGAGAGAGAGAGTGATAGTGATCAAGAGACTTTAAATAAGGGGGGTATGTAGACAAAGGTCCACCAGCAGATAGAAACTGATAAATAGGATATTTAAAAGGTGTGCTTGTTGATTCCACCCCCCCCCCCCCCAGGGACGACAAGCGACAGTGATCTTGAAATAATCTTAATCTCCCCCCCCCCCCTTTTGAAAACCCTAAAATTCCCCCTGGTGAGAGGGGCGGGGGGGGCAATTCCCCACCGGTTGAGAACCACTTCCCTAGACAGACAGGAAGAAAAAGCAGAACAAGTCTTACAAGAAGCACATTACAACCGTGAACGTATCAGAGAAATTAGACGGTTGAGAACCACTTCCCTAGACAGACAGGAAGAAAAAACAGAACAAGTCTTACAAGAAGCACATTACAACAGTGAACGTATCAGAGAAATTAGACGTAGACAGTTACATTATTTTGGACACTTATGAGAAAAAATAAGCTAGAGAACTTGGTGAATAGTGGCAAGATTGAAGGGAAAAGCAAAAGGAGAATGTCGAGATGTAAGTATCCGAATGGCTTGGCCAAATGGCATAATAAATGGCAAAAGACAGTGTTGATTTTTTATAACATTCTATTTCTACCATTCTCTTTCTCACATTCCCTTTCTGACAGTCTCTTTCTGACATTCTCTTTCAGACACTGACTTTGGGGCACTCTTTTTCTGGCATTCTCTTTCTGACATTATCTTTCTGGCATTTTTATTTCCTGACACTTTCTTTCTGTCATTCAATAAAATGCATTTTATAAGTATGCCAGCTCTCGTCGTTCGCTACGGGAGGGAGAGACTGACCACCTATTTCTCCCTGCACTCAGACCTTCAAAGTGTGATGTCCCCAACACTTCACACACCCACAGCTGGCTACAACTTTGGAACTTTTTGTTTCTTACATTTTTCAATTTCACCGTCTTAAACCTTCTTGCATAATACTTCTCGACCTAGTTCTGCCCTCCCAACCGCTGATCTTCATCACAGTCACTCCCTTCTCCGGTGTGTCTCTTCTCATTATGTGACCAAAGCACACTGCTGGTTTCGTTCGTATAGCTGTGTACAACATTCTACTTTCATTAGCTTCTTCTATGCAATGTTATTAGTTATACTGATCAAACAAGATATTCGCAACACCTCAGAATCCACACCTCTACTCTATACAAGCCCTTCCTGTTGAGTTCGTTTACATTCCAAGTCTCGCGGTCTTACAATAGAACTGTTCAATATAACACGTCGCTACTCTTTTTGTGATATTCAATAAAAGTTATCATTTACAAAGAATGCTGGCTCTCGTCGTTCGCTACGTGAGGGAAAGACAGGCCACCTATCCCTCTATACAATCAGGTCTGTAAAGTGTCTTTTTAAAAAAAAGTCGCTTAAAAGTCGACAGGGTCGACTTCATTCCACCGGGTTTTTATCCCATATGGCTCGGTCTCTTTCTGCAGCGGGGAAAGTGTCGCACAAAGCACGAACTCCGCAGCTCTAGCTATGACCCACAGGAGTCTCCGAAAAAAATTCACTCGTGGACCGAAGGACGTGGCCCGGAATCGAACCCACAACCTTCGGAGCACGAGTGAAACGGCTTGACTACTTCGCCACGGAGACTTCCGAAAAGTGATGTAAAGTGTAATGACCCCTGTGACTCCATGTAAAGTGTAATGGCCCCTGTGACTCCCTGTAAAGTGTAATGGCCTCTGTGACTCCCTGTAAAGTGTAATGGCCTCTGTGACTCCATGTAAAGTGTAATGGCCCCTGTGACTCCCTGTAAAGTGTAATGGCCTCTGTGACTCCATGTAAAGTGTAATGACCCCTATGACTCCCTGTAAAGTGTAATGGCCCCTGTGACTCCCTGTAAAGTGTAATGGCCTCTGTGACTCCATGTAAAGTGTAATGGCCCCTGTGACTCCATGTAAAGTGTAATGGCCCCTGTGACTCCATGTAAAGTGTAATGGCCCCTGTGACTCCATGTAAAGTGTAATGGCCTCTGTGACTCCCTGTAAAGTGTAATGGCCTCTGTGACTCCATGTAAAGTGTAATGGCCACTGTGACTCCCTGTAAAGTGTAATGGCCTCTGTGACTCCCTGTAAATTGTAATGGCCCCTGTGACTCCCTGTAAAGTGTGATGGCCCACATCTTATACCCACAGAATGATACAACTAGAGGACTTGTTTAAATAAAGCAAACAGAAAAATCAATTAACGAGATATCCCGTGCAGTGAAGTTCATCCTTATCCAAAATCCCATTCAAAAAATTTAAAAAATGCTGCTAAGGGCCAATTGTAGCAAATGACTGCTGTCCTTAAACAATTATTAAACAAGCAACAACAGCAGCAATCACTTGAAGCCATGGAAATGTGGTTTTACACAAGAATGCTGATAATACCCTTCTTCTTTCTTTTGCTTCAGAAAACCAAACTGACCACATCTGTATCAACAAGAAATTTAGAAAAACCCTGGGCAGCGAGAATTAGTAGCGTTATCAGAAAGGGAATTAAGTTGCACAGTTTCGTTAATACATCAGTTGCTTCCCCTAGCCTCTGACTGTCCCCGGTCTATATACAAACAGTATGAATAAAATTAGGTGGAACTGCGGTAAAGCTGTGAAAATGTAAATAATATAAAATGACACAAAGTGGTGCAGCTTTACATAACAGAGTTACGACACATACAGAACGTTGCGGCGGTTAGCCTTCATCAGCAAACAAACACATTCACAAACACAACATACAGTCAAGGAGAACTCCTGTGACTACATTAGAAGGTGATGACAGGACGAGAGGAACAAATGCATGGAAAAATAGAAGCAATGGAGAGAAAATGAGAATTGAGAAAAATGTTAATTGAAAAGAATGTTAGTTGAAGAAAATGTTTAATAGAAAAACTGTTAATAGAGAAAAACACTGCATACTCACCTCACGTACGGGTCTGAAATGACTACGAAACTCTCGGGTGTAGTTGTATTCAGTGCTGGATGTTACGGTTCAGTGAGCACATAGAAAGAAGTGGGCGGGGTAGGAGACTGGGCGAGGGGCTCCTGAAGCGCGTTGTATGACAAGCAACCATACTGACTATTTCGTAGGGTACAGTATGCCCCATGTGGTATGTCGCAGGCACTTTTCCTCTCTCTGTCTCTCTCTGTCTGTCTCTCTCTCTCTCGCTCTCCTCTCTCTCTCTCTCTCCCCCCCCTCTCTCTCTCTCTCTCGCTCTCCTCTCTCTCTCCCTCTCTCTCTCTCTCTCTCTCTCTCTCTCTCTCTCTCTCTCTCTTCTTGCATATACTGTGCATATGTCCACATACACTAGCATTTTGTCTGTTGAAGTGTGTCTATGCATGTACGCGTGTTCATGCACACCAGTCCACCCAGACCTTAAATAACACAATGGGGTCTTGGTAAATTTTACACGCCTCCTACCCCGCCCACTTCTTTCTATGTGCTCACTGAACCGTAACATCCAGCACTGAATACAACTACACCCGAGAGTTTCGTAGTCATTTCAGATCCGTACGTGAGGTGAGTATGCAGTGTTTTTCTCTATTAACAGTTTTTCTATTGAACATTTTCTTCAACTAACATTCTTTTCAATTAACATTTTTCTCAATTCTCATTTTCTCTCCATTGCTTCTATTTTTCCATGCATTTGTTCCTCTCGTCCTGTCATCACCTTCTAATGTAGTCACAGGAGTTCTCCTTGACTGTATGTTGTGTTTGTGAATGTGTTTGTTTGCTGATGAAGGCTAACGTATGTGTCGTAACTCTGTTATGTAAAGCTGCACCACTTTGTGTCATTTTATATTATATACAAACAGTAGACGTGTGTCTCACATCGGCTAGTCCTGAGGTTCTCAGCCGGTGGGGAATTTTAGGGTTTGGCGGGGGGATGAGGAAAGGGGGGGGGGCGTTAAGACTACAGATTGATCGACTCAAAATGGCTTCATGCACAATATCCTATTAAGTTTTAACTGTTTGTTCATTGTAATATTATTAATTTGGTGTGTTAATAAAATATTGTGAATATAAAATATGCACCTTTTGGGGCTGACAATTTTAGACAGGGGGAATTCTTCTTCTTTCGTTTGTATGAAAGGGGGAATGACATTCTGAAATATGGTGAAAGGGTGCATGGGCCAAAAAACAAAGGTTGGGAACCACTGGTCTAGTCCCTATCCCTTGACTTGCTCAATATGGAAGACCCTATCATTAGCAACGCTACCGTCGGCATAGCTCTTGGGGGGGGGGGGGGGGTCACTGGGGCACGCAAGCCTCTCTACCATTTCAAAATGGAGACAACATACAGGGGCCAGCCAATTTGAGTGTGTTAAATGCTTTGAAACGGGTATATCACAAATACACCTTATCATAAGTGTGAGATGGAGTGGGAAATTGGTGGTGGAGTGGATATTTTTTGGTCACATTGTGAGAAGAGAAAATTGGAAAAAACTGTAACAATTGAAATGATGTGTGGGTAAAGAGGTGGAAACAGACAATGAAAGAAGGTTCTTGACAGCCTTTCTTCGTGGCATATAAAAGGTTAAGCGCACGAAATGATGTATTCTAATGAAGATTGTGAGATGTGGGGAATCATGATCGTCCACGCAAGTTAGCAAGGCACTTCAGTGTGAGTTGGTACCTTATGGACTGAATTTCTCTAAGAATGACCAATTTAACAGATTTTTAACTTTTTAAATTTTAAATACTGTCATTGCCGGCTCCATGGCCGAGGGGTTAGCAGCTTTCTCCGCTAACCCCGAATACTCTCGTCACGTGACGCGACGAGAATTAGCAGTGGTTCGAATTGCAAAAGTGACTTATGAGAGTATGGAGCCGGTCGCTCAGAAAGTCGTGGCGTGCTGATGAGCGTAATCTAGCCTAGGAATCAACATACAGCTGAAAGATGCTGGTGTTGACCGCAATATCCTGAAACAGGATGGAAACGCGGTAAAAAAAAAAAAAAAAATACTGTCATTACTGCCTATAGCACCTTGCCAATGTTGGGCGGCGCTCACCAAACCCGACATATCACATTGTGCCAAAGACTTCAGGTGGAGAAGTGCAATTGGGAGGGTACTAACTAGCCTTATCTTAGTGCGGGGAAATGCTACGTAACAACTAAATTTCTTGGCACGTCATACCCGGTCCTCAGCCGTGATCAGTAACTGGTCTAGGATGGAAGCTCCGACAGGTGGACAGTTAGGGCATGGTATTACTAATCCAGCAGCTGCTGCAACTTTCGTGTTACCTTTCCTCTGGACGCAGGCCGAGAGAGTGCTCATGCTGCATTGTCATCACGTGGTCTCTACAATTCAACGTAGTCTTTGACCTGTGGATAAATGTAACTTCTTACCTGATTTACGGTGTCTGGGAAGAATGCTTGGTATTAAGTGGTAAGATGAGATCACCAATACCGACTCAACACCGCTATAGGTTGTAATTACCATGTCTTTTTTGAAGCACAATTTATCAAATTATCGTCTGTCAAGATTGCAATGCGCAGCAATCTTGCTGTGTAGGACGGGACACCCCCCCCCCCCCACCCCCCCCCCCCCACCCCCAAAAAAGAGGGGGGATGGCGGGGGATTTCGAGGTAGGAATTAAGGTTAAACCTGTCTGTTTTGTCCTCGACAGAAAAAAAAAACTATCACATTACCAAGGATTCGAACCCGAGTGACCAGAATGGGATTCAGGCGTTCTAGGAGTAGATGGTTGAACTGACTGCTAGATAGTCAGTTAGTCAACTCAACTTTTTCTATTCTGTACTATGTATGTGACATGTTTTGGAGTTAGGTTAGGCGTAGTGCTCAGTTCACAGGGATGATTTACCTACAGGTTACAGATGCATATATTTCAGGCTTCATTTCTTTAGCTCCATGACGGAACTTCCCTTGTGGCCATGTCACGTCCGTCATTTTATAACTTCACAATTCCCCCCAAATAACGGTATTTCTCAACTGCCAAACGAGTCCCCATACAAATTAAGTTGTTTACCATAGCGACATGTCCAGCAGACACCTGGAATATATAGGACAAGCGGTGTTCACGTGACGTCACTTCCCAGTTCTGGCATGGCGCTGGTCGTAACCATTCTCCAACAAAACAAATAAACCAAGGCAGAAATATATTCGTGCTGGCTTACATTTACACCCTTTTACTATCACAAAGAGTGAGTGAATTCTACTTGACACAGGTAGATGAAATCAATGCGTATTTAAATAGTGTACATGTGGTGATTACAAGAAAACACAAGTTTATTCACCGGCGTAGTAAGTAGCCGAGTCAGTTCACAGAGACGCTGGCCGTCCATGTTTTGTTTTTAGCAAACTCAAAACGGCTTTCATTGTTATTGTTGATGTGCAGAACTTGTCTGCTACCCGCGATGCTGTGTTGGTTACCGCATTCGCATTCTAGCATAGTGGTAAAGGGTTCGATCCCCTGTAGTGACAAGGTGGAATTTTGTGTGGGGGTCGATGCAGTTGCGTAGAAAAACGCCTGGTACTGAACCCTACTTTTGAGTGTGACTGAGGAACAAAGAGTAAGACGGCGGCGGGTGTGAACAGTATGATGTATTGTAATTGTATTGTAATTGTAATTCTAACTAACGATATGTAATTAGTATGATGATGGCAAGTGTATCTTTTCTATACCTATAAATTTATAAGGTAAAGCCTTGCATTGTAAACATTTCACTCAGTCATCAGGTTAGAATACTATTGTGACAATACATTAGCTAAGACTAAGAGTCTAGAAGGTTTGATCATGATTTTTGAATTGGGTATTTACTAATAAGACTACCACAGATAGATAGGCCTTGTAAACCCAAATCTAATGGTACCTCAATGATGCCTGTACACCAATTCTAAGCGGAGATATTCACATTTGAGTGTCAGGATCTTGAGCAATTTTCTCAGATTTTGCTGTCCGCATAGCTCTCCTTTCATTGTGTCCTGATCAGAGTGTCTCCAACAAAATGTCTCCAACCGAAATTACTATTGACAGTCAATAATCAGAGATGCAAAAATACAAGACAAATGTTAATCTTTAACCTTGTGTTCTCTTTAACTTTAGTAGTTCAAATTGCACGTTTTGAGCGTTAAAAAGTGTACTTGTCAGTCTGATCAATAATGTGGAGCTACCATTTTGGATGTCCATTCATAAAGACGAAAAAACACATGTCCGCAGAAATATTTATTTTCTACCACCAATCATTGACGATCATCGATGAAACTTTCCACATATATGTAAAAATGGGTGCAAAATTTGAATATATATCTCAAAATATCTGAAGACTTATGAGAACAGCATAGAAAATGAAATTAATTACTTATGCCAAAACATTTTAACTATATAAATGACAAAGGTAATTTCATCCAATCGCTATGCACAGATTGTTAGGTGCAGTTTCCAGTTTCTGGTCGGGTTATGGGTGAAAATGCCATACCTACCTAATGCGTTGTGCTGAAGAATCACTACCTGATGACATCCTGTTAGCCTCTCACAGATGTGAAGTTTCAGTATTGGTCCTGCACACCTGACTGGTTGCTGATCTTGGAGAAGGGATACAGAGCTCTGCAATTGGAGAGTGCTTGCTTATGATCTTCATACATCAACATTTCCATGGACTCTGTTATTCCCTCTGTCCTTTGTTTACATGGTCCTCTGTCCTTTGTTTACATGGTCAGCCTTTTCTCCTTGTTCCATTTGGTCTGTATATCATTGCTTGTGGAACACTGTCAGTTGGTAGCTTAGTCATGTGGCCGATCCACTTCACTTGCTCTTTTCTAATGAAATCTAGGGTGCTATTACCCCCACTTTAGTTCTGATTTCTTCATTTCTTATTTCTCTCTTCTTGATATGTTGAGTATTCTTCACAGGTACCTCAATTCCATTGTTGTAATTTTTCTTTTCTCGTTTTCTGTCATTGTCCAGGTTTGGCATTGGTTGCATCATATCATCTACCAAACACTGTCATCTACTGCTTATAATATCTTGCTATGTAGGACAAGAAGGGTCTTAAGCCTGATGAATTAAGGCCACCTGCCTAGTGCAGTCTCACCACAAACTGTTCAGGTTAAGGTTTTGTTTTAACCCAGATAGAAAAATATGTACACCTAACAGAGGATTCTAACCTGGGTCGTAGGTCAGCATGGCTGAATGAATAAGAACACATGTTCTTAAACATACGGTGTGCTGATGCCGAGGTAATGACTTCAACCCCTACACTTGTTAGTTGGAGTAAAATGTTGACCTATCATCCTTGACTTGGGGACATAAATTACAAGCACCTCTGAAGTCAGAGTGAGTTCACCTGATGGCGAGGGACACTCTTAATAGGAAAAGCTAACCCACACGCAAAATTTAGTCCAGCACTACTAGAAGTACCTTGTATGGACTACGCTTGAATTCAAAGCGAGTGAGCACCCAAAAAAATCATACCCGGGTCACCTGAAGGAAAACATTGCATTCTAGCCACTCTGCCCACTGCTCCTCCAATTATATCATCAAAATGCCTTAATACATGTAAAGGGATTTGTTAAAATCCCGAAGCAGAAGCCTGCTATATGTGATCTGCTAGGGCCTTCACATTTTTTAGGCCTGAATGCAGGGAGGAATAGGTGGCTTGTCTTTCTCTCTCTCAGCGGATCATGAGTGCAAGCGCCAAACTCCGGTCCGACCCCATCGTTACAGTATCATGAATGAATCACAAAAATACGAGAAGTAGAATTGGTCATCTTTACTAGAACAGGATCAGAAGTGAGAATATGGACCTTACGGCCATAGCCTTCATAGGCACAAAAACAAACAATACACACCGATTCAATTACATGAACAATTCTACATGAAAATGTATATATGTGTACAAGTTACTAATCTGTTTCCTTGTTTTAGACTTAACGTGTGTGTTGTTGAATACTGCGTGTATTATAACAGAATCACGGTATTAGCTCAGTCACAGTATCAGCACAATCTCCTAACGATTTTATCAAACGCCCCTCTTTAAATGGAATTACGTTACTTTTATTTTACCTACAAAGGAAATTGTTACAAAACTACAAGAATTATTGCAAGGATATTGCCATAGGGGTGTGAACTGATATGTTTTCACACATGTTAGATCATATCATAATGAAGTGGATGGGCCATTTCTTTCCTCCGTGCCAGTCTCTTTAAAGATATTTATCCATTTTGTGAGGCTGAATAAACAACTCATCAACCAGAGATATTCTGATGTGGAAAATAAGTGAAATGCTGAGAAGTGGAATGTGGAACTAGCCACAATTAACACAGCCATGGATGGGTTCAACTTGCAGCTAACCGTCATGCAATAGGGACAATCGCATTTACACTCAACACTCTACATCCATAGAACATTGTGTGTGTTACATTCATTTACATTCATAGAACATTGTGTTACATCCATTTACATCCATAGAACATTGTGTGTGTTAGATCCATTTACACCTGTAGAACATTGTGTATGTTACATCCAGTTACACTCATAAAACATTATGTGTGTTACATCCATTTACACATGTAGAACATTGTGTGTGTTACATCCATTTACACCTGTAGAACATTGTGTGTGTTACATCCATTTACACATGTAGAACATTGTGTGTGTTACATCCATTTACATCCATAGAACATTGTGTGTGTTAAATCCATTTACACCTGTAGAACATTGTGTGTGTTACACCCATTTACATCCTTAGATATGTTTGTGTGTGTGTGTGACACATACATCCATTTACATCCAAAGAACATTGTGTTTGTTTTACCTCCAATGAACATTGTTGAGTTACATCCATTTACATAAAAAGAACATGGTGTGTGTTGCATCCAAAGAACATTGTGTATTATATCCAAGAACATTGCACATTACATCTATTTACAGCCATAGAACATTGTGTGTGTGAGCGCGCACGTGTGAGAGAGAGAGAGAGAGAGAGAGAGAGAGAGAGAGAGAGAGATTTACATCCAAAGAACATTGTGTTTTTTAATCCATTTACATTCAAGGAATATTGTATTTTACACCCATTTACATCTAAAGAACATTGTGTGTGTTACATCCATTTACATTCAAAGAACATTGTGTGTTACATTCATTTATATCCAAAGAACATTGTGTGTGTTACATCCATTTACATGCATAGAACATTGTGTGTGTGTGTGTGTGTTTTACATCCATTTACATCCAAAGAACATTGTGTGTGTTACATCCATTTACATCCAATCATTTGCATCTTTTGGCTGATAGATATATCTTCAGCATGGTGTGTTTTATAATTAGGTCTGCCTTCCCTGTTCAACATATTCTCTAAATATTCTTTGGTGGGTAGATTTTAAATTATTGTCATTTAGTGCTTCACTCTCCTCTTTGAGATCACACTTGAAGATTCTCAGTTCAGTGCTTCACTGCAAGAACGCCCAAGCATCAGCCAGGATCTGTGTGTGTTCAAACCACAATCTGTATATGTTGTAACGTGTTGTGTCTTTGGTAACTTTTCTGTGTGTTCATTCCACAATCTGTATATGTTGTAATGTGTTCTGTCATTGATAACTGTTCTGGTGTTCATACCACAGTCTGTATATACTGTAACTGTTCTCTCATTGGTAACTTTTCTGTGTGTTCATTCCACAATCTGTAAATGCTGTAACGGTTCTGTCATTGATAACTTTTCTGTGTGTTCATTCCACAATCTGTATATGTTGTAATGTGTTCTGACATTGGTAACTTTTCTGTGTGTTCATACCACAATCTGTATATGTTTTAATGTGTTCTGTCATTGGTAACTTTTCTGTGTGTTCATACCACAATCTGTATATGTTGTAATGTGTTCTGTCATTGATAACTTTTCTGTGTGTTCATTCCACAATCTGTATATGTTGTAATGTGTTCTGTCATTGATAACTTTTCTGTGTGTTCATACCACAATCTGTATATGTTGTAATGTGTTGTCATTGGTAACTTTTCTGTGTGTTCATTCCACAATCTGTATATGTTGTAATGTGTTCTGTCATTGGTAACTTTTCTGTGTGTTCATCCAACCACAGTCTGTATATACTGTAACTGTTCTCTCATTGGTAACTTTTCTGTGTTCATTCCACAATCTGTAAATGCTGTAACGGTTCTGTCATTGATAACTTTTCTGTGTGTTCATTCCACAATCTGTATATGTTGTAATGTGTTCTGTCATTGGTAACTTTTCTGTGTTCATACCACAATCTGTATATGTTTTAATGTGTTCTGTCATTGGTAACTTTTCTGTGTGTTCATTCCACAATCTGTATATGCTGTAACGGTTCTGTCATTGGTAACTTTTCTGTGTGTTCATTCCACAATCTGTATATGTTGTAACGGTTCTGTCATTGGTAACTTTTCTGTGTGTTCATTCCACAGTCTGTATATGTTGTAACGGTTCTGTCATTGGTAACTTGTCTGTGTGTTCATTCCACAATCTGTATGTGCTGTAACGCTTCTGTCATTGGTAACTGTTCTCATTCTAAACAGTGTATTCCATGTGTAAATTTAGCACAGAAACCATAAACAATAGCTTGCTCGGTGTATTGCCTGGTATATTATGCTGCATCTTCTCAGGTGTGCCGGCGCTATGTCGAAGGGGTTACAGATGCAATTCACAATCCTGCATACCGTGTTCGAAACACAACTAAGGGCGATTTGGATGCAAACCGCTTTGTGTTTTTCATACAATGGTATTAGTGCTAGGCATTCAGAAAGCAATGACAAACTACTGAACGTCAACTTGCCCAGGAATCACACACAGCCAAAACATGCTGGGGTTAATTGCAATGTCCTATAAAGGATATGCAACAAACTGTTTTTGTTTCTCAGATGTATGCTGCAGAGTTTTATATCTTATGAAGAGAATAGATATACCATATTTTGGTTAAAATACGTGACACTCATAGTCATTCACAGGTGTAGCCAAACAAGAACACTATGCAGGAAGCCAAAGAAGATTAATAAACCATCACATAACTGGTCTTGTTTGCCGCTACACGCTGCAGGATTCACTGAGGAGGGGATCCTAGCACTTATGGACTGAATGATTCGATGTGCAATGAGGATGATCTGTCGACTGACTAACTAGTCATTCAAAGAGTATAAGTGACAATGTGTGTTGTGTATGTCTGCTAAAATATGATTCATCTATTCACTACATAACATATGATTCATCTATTCACTGCATAACATATGATTCATCTATTCACTGTATAACATATGATTCATCTATTCACTACATAACATATGATTCATCTATTCACTACATAACATATGATTCATCTATTCACTACATAACATATGATTCATCTATTCACTGTATAACATATGATTCATCTATTCACTACATAACATATGATTCATCTATTCACTACATAACATATGATTCATCTATTCACTGTATAACATATGATTCATCTATTCACTACATAACATATGATTCATCTATTCACTACATAACATATGATTCATCTATTCACTGCATAACATAAAACTCTGCAGTATGCCCAAGATGAGCTGCTGCAAAATATGGCAGGCAATACATTGGGCAACTTTTGTAATTATGTAACTTGTCAGGGCAGCATCTTTACTGCTCACTGTTTATGATTTCAGCCATTGAGGGATTTCTAACATGTAAATATCTGCATCATTATCATCACCAGGCATCATACCTTTTATAATATATATATATATATATATATATATATATATATATATATATATATATATATATATATATATATATATACACACATACATAAAAACACACTTATACCTTGGTTTTCCACCATAATCCATCCGAAAACAGTCGGCGAAATCCGAAACTGACGAAAACCAAGACAACTATTTCCATTTGAATCATTGTGAATCCAATTAATTTGTTCTAGACACTCCAAAATACATATCTAAAACATGTTTTATAGAAATAAATATAGTGTTTTATACTAAAAACAATAAGAAATTGACAGCGATGTCACGAGGACAATGCGATGTGAGCACGTGATTTTTATCTAACGTGTGTTACTATTTTTAGAAGCTGAAAAATGCAAAATAAACACCGAAAATTGTATACGCAGTAATCACTTACACATAATTGTAGTATTAGCACTCACAATCAATTTTTAAAAAACCACAAAAACACTGGAAAGCGTGGGTAACTTTTGTTTTCGCAAAATTGGCAGCGTGGTCACGCCAACAAATTCCGAAGCTACAGATGAAAATGGAGACAAATTTTTCATGGAAAAAAAATCAACAGAACCTGAAACCTGATGATAATTGAAGTCAACAAGCACGAGCTATCACTGTATTATCATCATGTTTGTCAGTTTATGGTGTTGACGTCATGTGATCATGTCACGCCTGTCTCATCATCAAGAGTTGAGTCAAGAACTGACTTCACAATTCCCAGGACATTCTCATACACTCTTCGTCCTGATCCCCAACAACCAGCGAAGAGTCCCAGTACTAATGGTACCATCAGATTATATGTCCATCTGGTCTTTCCTCGGAGCACCTAGTGTAGGCCAGATCCTCTGACACACCATTCTCACCAGGCCATAATGATCTGCCTGTTCTTCATCACTGTACACATTCTCCATAAAGACCATGTCCATATTTACCTTATCATGTACCAGCGGTGCAAATCCAGCCATTTTTTCATCCTGTTTGTTTCCCAACATACCAGCACGTTTTGGGGAAAAGATCCATTGGATCGTCCCGGCCATTGGTTTTTTTAATTGAAACATTCCACTCTGCACGAAACATGCATATCTTCACCCTACTCACCTGCTCTGTGAGTCTGTCACAGTTACATGTGTGAGCTGTTTGTCCTCCAGCCAGTGGAAATCTACAGTGACTGCTTCCACCTCCATTCTCAGACTAGATGGCCAGCAGGGGCCACGGAAGTGGAAATCCAGCAACAAATTCAGGACAATGCTCACTCGGTGATGTTATTATCTACACAGATGGTTCGGTGTCGAGAGGTGAGAGATGTGGCTGGGGGTTGGCATAGCCAAAGCTAATGGTCGATGTTTGGGGCAGGAGAGCCTGGCATATGATACCAC
Source organism: Cepaea hortensis (assembly GCA_963921405.1). Classification (NCBI taxonomy): domain Eukaryota; kingdom Metazoa; phylum Mollusca; class Gastropoda; order Stylommatophora; family Helicidae; genus Cepaea; species Cepaea hortensis. The sequence continues at coordinate 83,840,493 of OY992893.1, forward strand.
AACATCCAGCTTAAGAATGGAGGTGGAAGCAGTCACTGCGGCTCTCCGCTGGATGGAGAATACGACACACACACACATTGTAATTGTAACTGACTCAGAAAGCATGCTGACGAGGGTGAGGACGGGCAGGCTTCGTGCGGAGTGGCTTGCTTCGCTTCGGAGGTCACGGGTGACAAGCATCGCCTGGATCTTTTCTCCGGGACATGCCGGTGTGCTGGGAAATGAACAGGCGGACAGATTGGCTGGCTCTGCAGAACTTGGTGGAGTATTGATACATGACAAGGCAAATGTGGTTGCGGCCTTGTGGGAGCACGTGCACACCTCGGAGGAGCAAATGGATTACCATGGTCTGGCAAGAATGAGACAGCGAGGAGTGGCGAGGGGATCTGGTCGATGCTCAACGCTCAGAGGAAAGGCGAGACGGACATATAATCAGATTGCTACTGGTACTATTAGTGTTGGAACTCTTCGCTGGCTACTGAGGATGGGGACGGAGCACTTATGGGAATGCCCCGAATGCTGTGATGTCGATTCCTAAATCAATCAATCAATCAAATCTCAGACTAGATGTTGTGGTATCATATGCCAGGCCATCCTTCACTAAACATTGTCCGGTAACCTTTGCTATGAACCACCATAATCATCATCAGGTTAGCCAGTAAGAAGACTGGCATTGAAGTTATCTGACCATGTCACTCCAATCTCCCCATTTTCAGCATAAGCCTGCTAATCATATAGAAAAGGCAACTTTGTGCAAACTCAAAGATGAGATAATTAGTTTAAAATTATCATGGTAGACAATTTAAATTACTGTGGGAATGTACGTTACATATTTTCAGTTCAATGGATTTGTCTATTGTCATTGCGTTTATGTTGTGTGAATTCTGCAGTGTGTACTTGACGAGAGGCAGCGCCATGTTCTAAGCAGTGTGTGCTATTGTGTGTGTCTTCGTTATTCAAATTCATTAAGGGAAAATATATTATTGAATAATAATTATTATTTGTATTGTTGCAGGTGTCAGTCAATTTTAAGTTGGTGATCAGCGGAATTTCTGTGTACAGTAAGATGGGATAATAAGTAATCTTGTCATTCTGCACATCTGAACTATCATCCCTAACTTGGTGCGTACAGACAGCCTGAGCACAATAAGTTTGACATTTCAAAATGGCCTCTCATGTTGACGCCCCACTGAACGTTGTGCGTGAAGTCGAGTATGGACAAGCAATACTCATGAAGCTGAACGAGTTCCGCCATGAAGCTCTGTTCACAGATGCTGTTCTCTGTGTGGGCCAGGAGGAATTCCCCTGCCACAAGAACGTCCTGGCAGTCAGCTCCCCTTACTTTCAAGCCATGTTTACCAGCGATCTGAAAGAAAGTCGCGAGAACCGCATCAGCTTCAACGAAGTGTCGCCCTGGACATTGAAGCGGGTGATTGACTACGCCTATAGCGGAAAGATTGAGATCACAACCACCAATGCTCAAGATTTGCTGGCTGCTGCATGCTTGTTTCAATATCCGGCTATTGTGACGGCATGCGAGCGGTTCCTGGAACATCAGCTTCATCACACCAACTGCTTGGGTATTGAAATGTTTGCCCGGATGCACTTGTGTTCTGAGCTGGCAACTAAAGCACATTCGTTTGCTCTAGAGAATTTTACTTCTGTTGTTGAGAGTGAAGAGTTTCTGGAGCTTTCACTGGAAAAACTACAGGAATACATTTCTAGTGACCTTATTGACGTGAGGACCGAAGAAACTGTGTTTAATGCTGTTGTGAGATGGGTTAAGTTCGATTTGGATGAGAGGCAGAAATATTTGTCCGATTTGCTAGGGAATGTTCGCCTGGCAGTGCTGGATATATCAAACTTAAAACTTATAGAGAATAATCCCTTAGTGTGTGCTTCGGACAAGTGTTTGTCTTTAGTCCAGGAGGCACAACAGCTGAAAATGTCATTCCATGAAACTCAGGGAGGGAAGAGGCGGAGAAGTATGCAAGATTCGCTGATACAGCCACGGCCATCGACTGTAGCCAAAGAAGTGGTGGTGGTCATAGGTGGCATCCCTAACGACAGTTATATTACCAGCAGCGTAGAAATGTACGACCCACATAAAGAGAGATGGTTTAGCCTGCCAGATATTCCAGAGCCGGTAATGTGGTGTAGTGTCGCGGTTTTAAGCAACTGTATTTATGTGGCGGGTGGCATTTTAGACGGACATATCATTTCAAAAGTGTGGAAATTTGATGCTGTGGAGCGGAAGTGGCAGACAGTAGCTTCCATGCTAAAACCACGAGCGAGACATGCTGCTGCGATCATTGATGACAAAATGTATATTTTAGGAGGTGTGCGATATGAACGAAAGATGCTCAGCGTAGAGACGATTGAGTGCTACAATCCGTCAACCAACAAATGGAAAGCTGCCGGCAGAACAATGCACCCTCGTAAGGAATCATGCGTTGTGCCTTACAATAAAACAATAGTGGAAGTAGGTGGGGTGCAAGGAGAGGAGGCGGTTGTAAAAACAATGGACAGCTACTATATTGTGGGTGATTCAATTAGGCCGAGTGGTGAACAATTTGTGTTGCCAGAGAACATCAAGTTCGCAAAAATTGTGGTAATAAATGCTGTTTTTTACATCATCTGGGAAGACACCAAAAAACTGATTGCCCTCAATGCTCAGAAGCGGACATTTAAGCTTCTTCCTTCCATGCAACATGCTCGTACATGCTGCGGGGCGACTGTTGTCAATGGTAAGATCTTTGTCACAGGCGGTCTCATTGATTCGAAACCAACCAACCTGGTTGAGTGCTTTGACCCGGTTACAGAGGCCTGGACAGTAGAAAAGTCTATGGTTGAGGGACGAGCTTACCATGGTTGTGTGACACTCAAAATGAGCTAATGACTGTTTCGTTAAGTGCCACTCCAGCAACAAACATAATCGGCTTGTGAACTGTTTATTTCTTTTAACATATCGCTGTTGTTTTATGGTGCCCCTCTGTTAATTTGTGTTTTCTGTTTTACGTTAACCCTTTGCGTAGTATTTTGTTCAAATTTTTCTTTGTAATAATAAACGTTGGGTGTTTTTATTTTCCATGAACTGGGTCCACGTATATGACTCCAGACACTGTTTGATTGGTTCGCTTTGAGCAGTTCGGTTCTGAATAGTGTAACCTTGTACTGTTCATGGCTGGTCGGGGGGGCCAGATAAACTACACAAATTGGATTGGAGGATGTAACAGTTAAGTCAAAATCTCATAGGGGAAGGACAAAATAAGTAAGTAAGTAAGTAAGTGGCACCTTGCCATCTTTACTGACAAAAGTATGTTTATTGGAACTAGAGCTAGAATGCCTGAGCATGAATTCAGAGAACATGTGTTGCCCATGCAGCATGATCCCTCTCTCTGCCTTTCTGCCTTGCCTTGTTTTCTCCAGAGGAAAGTATAACCAGTATGCCTGGAACAAGGTAGGCTGCAGATGCTACCGGCTCAGCATCAAGAGGAAAGACAAAGATAATGCAAGCAAATGATGACCCAATCTTCCTTGGTGAAACATCACTCCCAAAAGTGGAACCATACTCCTATTTATGTAGCAGTGTAGACAAATATATAGGAACATAAAGATATTTTAAAATACAAAAGGCAAGAAGGGCTTTTATAGCATTAGAACATTTCCGGATGTCAGCAAACATTAAACATAGCACCAAACTTAATATTTAACTCTGACGTTATCATTTTGAATGGGTTAGAATTATGGAGAATGATTAGAACAAATACTAATGAACTACAGATATTGACTAACTCATACTTGTGCAGAATGTAACTAAAACAGTATAAGAGAACATCCAGATTATGAGCTCATTGACAAAACTAAACAATTTTCTTGGCAAATTTATGTTCAGTAGCTTGCCATTGCTTTCTGAATGACCGGCAATAATACCATTATATGAACACCAACACAAAGCAGTCTGCTGCCAAATCGCACACGGGAAGCAGGATTACAAATTACGTCCGTAACACCTTCACCACGGATACCATTCCTTTGACATCCAGAGCTGCTCCTACAGTGACTGTGATCATCATCATCATGTGCCATGCCAATAAGGCTAGGTGTTGTTTGTCCAGGCTATTTAGGTGTTCATGTCTTTGCCTTCCTCTAGCTCCCATCAAGAATACCAGTTGTCATTTAGTTTTCAAGGTTTTTTTCCCCCCTCATAAAAGTCACACAGATAGAACAAAGACAAAATACAGACAGAATACAGACAGAATACAGACAGAAAATAAAGGACCCCTTTACAAGCATTACATTGCGTTGGACACATGGTGCAACCCATATTGTTATAGACCAATCGGGTGCTGCAGGATTAGGGTAACGGGTGTTTTGCTGGCTGCCATTACTTCCCATCAGATGTTATGACTGTTACAATTATCTTGGAACAGTCATAACATCTGATGGGAGATGCCTTGAAGATATTAGAACAAGAATCGCCATGGCGAAAGTAGACTTTAGCAAGATGAAAAACATTCTGACCAATATAAAGATGTCAATTGAAACGAGAAAAAGAGTGTTGAGAGAATACATAGAGCCTGTTCTGTTGTATGGATGTGAAACTTGGACAATGAGCAGTCAAGCTGGAAAACATCTGATGGCTGCAGAAATGTGGTTTCTGAGGAGAATGCAAAGAATACCATGGACAGACAGAAAAACCAATGACCAAGTACTACAGGAGACAAATGAACATCGTAAACTGATTAGAGAAATTAGACGTAGACAGTCAAAATGTTTTGGACATGTTATGAGAAGAAATGGATTGGAGAACTTGGTGACAACTGGCAAGATAGAGGGGAACAGACCAAGAGGAAGACCGAGAGGAAAATACCTGGATGGCTTGGCCACATGGCATGGACGAGACAGGAACACTGAGCTGATCCACGACACTGGTGATCGAATGAAATGGCGAATCATGACCGCCCACGCTTTCCGCCATGGCACATGATTGATTGATCGATTACTTCCCAAGATGTTTCCTGTCTGATAGACGGTCAGCCTGGAAGCTTCCAGGTCAGTTTTATAATTCTGCCCTGGTGTGGGTTTGAAACCCTGGCCGCCAGGTGAATGTCTAACCATCTAACCACCAGGTGAATACCTAGCCATCTAGCCACCAGGCAAATGTCTAGCCATCTAGCCACCAGGTGAATATCTAGCCGCCATGTGAATGTCTAGCCATCTAGCCACCATGTGAATGAATATCTAGCCATCTAGCCGCCAGGTGAATATCTAGCCGCCATGTGAATGTCTAGTCATCTAGCCACCATGTGAATGAATATCTAGCCATCTAGCCGCCAGGTGAATATCTAGCCACCAGGTGAATATCTAGCCGCCAGGTGAACGACTAGCCACTACGCTATAATGCCTCCCTTCCTCTCATAACATGATCAAATAATTTTGGCAGTCACTATTTGTTGTAATGATCAGTTCTCGTAAACTACAACAAGCGCTAAGCTGCCTTTCATTCGACTCATTAGCCATGTGATATATTCCCTATTGAGGTGGAGTTTTAAAAGTCTTCTAGCTCCCCCCCCCCCCCCCACCATATTCATGTTTATAGACTACTTAACGCTCACTGTATGAAGCAGGCAATATCACCCTAGCCGCCATTATACTTTATACAAGTCCCTGCTTTGTTGAGGGTTTCAACACATGACTGGCAAGCAAGCATACTAGTCACTGCACTGCGGCAATTTACCCTCCTTCTGTGAGCCATTAGTTGTGGTTCTAACTTCATGAGCAAAGAGTCACCCTATAATGCTTCATTCCTGTGCCAATGAATATCACACAAAATGCTTCTCACTGGCCCATGTGAAAAGTAGAACAGACAGGAGTCTCGACAACCAAAAGCATACTCAGGCAAACATGGATAAGGTTGCTGCCAGAATGCCAGCATAACAGTCCGCCACTAAAATTACAGTTCATCGTCGATGGAAGCGGCAGTCGCTAGAAAACCAGCAGTTGCACACATATTACTGCATAATGCAAAACCAGCTAGTTCAGCAACCAGCTATCCACCATTTTTCTGAACATGCAGTTCACAATACAAACAACAGATGTTAAACCATTCCACATGAAATCCACAGCTCACAGTGTCACTCCACACGCTTAACACAGTAGCTGGGCGACTGACCCTCCTGCTGTACAGACTTAGAATTATTGACCTCTGATACTGGTACGTCATCCTTTAAGAAATTAAAATACAAAATGTGAAGGCATTAAAATATACCTAGGACGAAGTAGATTAAATACCATTTGGAGCACGATGAGTTAAATATTTTAGTTCTGTTTTGTAGTAAGAAAGATGAATATTGACATCAGTTAACTTATAGCGGCTTACTGGCTAGTCATCATTCAAGAGTTAAATCTCTGTAGCGAATAGATTGGATTACTAACACAATTCACAATCCCGCATACCACGTTCGAAATATACCTGCTGGTGATTTGAAAGCAGACCACCTTGCATTAGTTTTCATACAATACTATGAGTGCTGGTTGTTCAGAAAGCAACGGGAAACTACAGAACCTAAACTTGTCAAGAAATTACAAACAGCCATAAAATGCTGGGGTTAATTGCGACATCATGTAAAGGATATGCAACTAACTTAAGTAATAGCTAGGAAGGGTAGATTAAAAAGCATTTGAAACAGAAAAGGTTATCATATTAATTCTGTTTTATGGTAAGAAAGATTATACACAGTGTCTGTTATTATATACTGGCTGTAATGCATTAGTTGTTTTGCTGTGTTTTGGGGGTCTAATATTGACACAAGGGATCAGACCAGACAATATTAGTGTTTTTTTCTCTGTTTAGAAGTGTAAAGTTCATACAAGGAGCATATCAGACAATATTAGTTGTTTTTGCTCTGTCATAAGTGTAATATTCATACAATGGACATATCAGACAATTTTAGTTGTTGCTCTGTTCAGAAGTGTAATGTTCATACAAGGCATCTATCAAACAATGATATTGATGGTTTTTGCTGTTTAAAAATGTCATGTTGATACTAGAAGCCTTTTAGACAATACCATTAGTTGCTTTTGCTATATTTGGAATAGTAATGTTCATACAAGGAGCCTATTAGACAATGATATTAGTTGATTTTGCTCGGTTCAGAAGTGTAATGTTTAAACAAGTCATCTATCAGACAATGCTGTTATTTATTGCTCTGTTCAGAAGTGTAATGTTCATATAAGGAGCCTATTAGATAATGATATTAGTTGATTTTGCTCGTTCTGGAGTGTAATGTTCAAACGAGTCATCTTTCAGACAATGCTATTATTTATTGCTCTGTTAAGAAATGAAATGTTCATAAAAGAAGAATAGTTGACAATGCTATTAATTTTACTCTGTTCACAAGTGTAATTTTCATACAAAGGGCATATCAGACAATGATATTCGTTGTTGCTCTATTAAGAAATGTAATGTCATGCATGGAACCTGTTAGACAATGAATGATATTAGTTGTTGCTCTGTTCAAAAGTGTAATGTTCATATATGGAGCATATCAGACAATGGTATTGGTTGTTGCTTAGTTCAGAAATGGAATGTTTGTATAAGGAATGTATCAGACAATGATACTAATTGTTGCTCAGTTCAGAAGTGTAATGTTCATATAAGGAGCTTGTTCAATCATTCATTCAGTAGCATGTCCTTTGCAGAACCACAAAACTTCTCGGTCATAAGCAAGATGTCCCACGTCCGATACACCCATCTGGAGATCATCTGCCACATCCTGCACCCATCTTCTCTTCTTTGGCCTTCATCTTCTTCTCTTCCCTGGCATATACCCGTTCTCTCCAAACTTTCATGACTTTTAAAGTGACCAAAATATTTCATTTTTCTTTGTTTTATCATCTTTAGTAGCCAACCTTCTTCAGTATTCAGATCTTGTTGTTTGGATTCATTTGTTCTTTTCTGTATCCAAGATATTCTTAGAATCCATCTATGACATTTAAATTCAAAGGCATAAATGCTCTGTTCAGCTTGTTTAGTATGTGTCCAGGTCACAGGCTTATGTTGCCATGGGGAAGATGCATGCTCTTAAAAATCTAATTTTTATTGTTTTATCTGTCCCACCCCACAATTTATTCAGTTGTTTTAGTTTTTGAAGAGCAATAGTTATTCATCTTTTAAATGGAGCCTATCAGACTATGATATTAGTTGTTGGTTTTGTGTTTTCTGAGTCTTGTACCTAGTTGGGTTTTGTGCTTTATGAGTCTTGTACCTGATACAATTTTATGCTTTTTGAGTTGTACCTGATAAGATTTTATGCTTTCTGAGTCTTGCATCTAGCGGGCTTTAGTGCTTTCTGAGTCTTTGTACCTGGTTGGGTTTTGTGCTTTCTGAGTCTTTGTTTCTAGCAGGGTTTTATGCTTTTTGAGTCTTGTACCTGATCAGAATTTGGGATTTCTAAGTCTTGTACCTAATTGGGTATTGTGCTTTCTGCCTTGTACCAAATGGGGTTTTGTGCTTTCTGAGTCTTGCACCTAGTTGGATTTTGTGCTGTCTGAGTCTTGTACCTGATCAAATTGTGTGCTTACTGAGTCTTGTATCTAGCGGGGTTTTGTGATTTCTGAGTCTTGTACCTGATAAGGTTTTGTGATTTCTGAATCTTGTACCCAATGGGCGTTTTGTACCTAATGAGATCTTTTACATTTTGAATCTTGTATCTTTTCGTTTTTAACTGTTCTTGTCTTCTCACTGGGTCTGTTACCCTCTAGATTAGTGGTTCTCAACCTTTTTTGGTCCATGCCCCCCCCCCCCCCTTTACCATATGTTCAGAACGTCATTTCTCCCCTTTCAAATTTCCTCTTCCCCCCCCCCCCCCCCCCACATAGTATACATAAAATTGGAAGCTAAATTTAATAACACATACTAGAATAAGTCTAGATATCTACATAAAACGTAATTTGCGGGTCTACTTACGTTATAAAACAAATTTCATTAGGGCGAGGAGTATAGAACCGTAAAATTTAGAGGGAAAAACATCAAGTAACTGGTTCTTGTACTAATGCGATCTTGAAATAATCTTAATTCCCCCCTGGAAAACCCAAAATTCCCCCTGGGGGTGGAATTCCCCACCGGTTGAGAACCACTGCTCTAGATTATACACCAATTTATTTGTGTACTTTCTTGGTCTAATACTCACTCTCTGTTCTCCTGGTTCAGCTTTGCACCCTGTGGATATCGTACTGTGAGTCACTTCATTCTAGTGCTTGTCTGGTCTACCATCTGATGTACAGGGTGTTTGTAAAGTCTCACTACACTTTGTATGTAGAGCAAATTTGATGACGTCATAAAAAATGTGCTCCTCAGTCCATCGTGAAGCAATATGCAGTGAATGACTGTCATCTGTTGGAGTAATTCTATGAGGTTTCTTGAAAGGAAATGTTTACAAAAATAATGTACACACAGTTGAAGACCTGAAAGAAGCAATCAGAATTACCATTCAAGAAATAACAGGCACATTGCAGAAAGTATTTGACAATATGAAAAGACGTGTATAGTCATGTCTTGAAGCCAGTGGTGGACATTTCCAACACCTGTTATAATGAATACTTCATTGATACTTTCCAGCTTCCCCAAAACGGTGTTAGACCATAGCAGTGATTATTATGACTAATTTAATGTTTATTCTCATTAACTTTGCTTTTCTCCTGTGAATGTTTAGATCTAGTTGTTGTGAAAATTGCGTTGCGCATGAGTTCATGACATTCTGACCCTGCACCATTACACCTTGGCTGCCACAGGATCTGCCATGTCCCCAGTGCTTTTTAATCTGATTTCATGTATGGGACATCAGCAAAGTTCAGATCATGCAGCTATCTGTTTCATCCTGTTCCTCTTGTACCTTGCGGTGTCGAGATGAAGCATAACAGCAGGAGAGCGCCCGTTTATGGGCTTCATATATCGAGATTCCCATGGACTCTGTTATTTCCATCTGTTGTTTACATGGTTGACCTCTTCTTCTGGTTCCATTCGGTCTGTACACCATTGCTTGTTGTGGTATGCTGTTAGTTAGTAATCTAGTTATATGGCCAAACCATTTCACTTGCTGTTTTCTAATGAAATCTAGCACTGCTACTACCCCTCTCTATATCCTGATTTAATCATTTCTGATTTTCTCTCTTCTTCATACAGTGAGTATTCTTCTCAGAAATCTCATTTCCGTTGTAACTTTTCTTTTCTATTTATCTGTCATTGTCCAGGTTTGGCATTGTTAGCATCCATCCATCCATCATGTGCCATGCCGGTAAGCGTGGGCGGTCATGTTCTGCCATCTCACTCGATCACCACAGTCGTGGATCAGCCCCGTGTTTCTGCCTCAACCATGCCACAAGGCCAAGCCATCCAGGTACTAGCTTCTAGGTCTTCCCCGTGGTCTGTTAGCATAGAGTTCATAAAAAGATTGTGTTGTAGAGTATTGTTTATTATCTAGTGATACTCTCTCTATCATTGAATTCTATTTTAGCTAGAAGTTGTTGCTTTTTATAACAACACTTGTTAATGATGGCACAGATTAGATAGCTGAGAGTACAAGAGATCTACAACTGCTGTTGGACATTGTGGTAATAGACGGTGCCAAATCAGGGATGCCTTGAATATCACGGAAACAGAAGTCGTCGTTATCAAAGAAAAATTTAACACCAATATTTCAGTAGAAGGAAAAATGCTGAACCAAATCAATAAATTCATATACTTAGAAGCAAACATAACATCAGGTGGGAGATGTGTGACAGAGATTAACTGCAATGGAGAATAGGCCAGTACAAGCTGTGTAACACAAGATGAAAAGTATCTTATGTAATTAAACGCTTTCATTTAATTTAATAAATTATACACTTTCATTGGAGATCAGCATGACTGAATAGATAAAAGTAAACATAAACAACTGGTGTGCTGATGCTCAGGTAACAGGTTCAACTCCTACACCGGTCAGTTAGACAAAATGTTGACTTCTTGTCCTTGACTTGGGGACATAATTTACAAGTACCTTAGAAGCTGGAGTGCCTGATGGTGCACTAGAATTAGTAGAACTTGTATGGACTATGCTTGAGTTCAAAGCAAGCAAACGCCAAAAAAAAATGCACTTTAATTTAATGTAAGAAATGAAACACTTTATTTTAATGTTCAAAATTAAACACTGTCCTTTCATATAAGAAAATGAATACTAAAATGTTATATCTAGCTAGTTTTACTGTATGACAGTGAATCTTGGAATGTGAGTGAACAAATTAGGATAGTTTGGAAGCAACGGAGATGTGGTATTCTGAGATGAATACTGTGAATACTTTGGATAGCCAGAGTACTAACAACTGTTGTCAGGAAAAGGCTAATGAAAGAAGAGCATTATTCACAACTATAAGAAAGAAAGGCTAATAAAGGAAGAACATTATTCACAACTATAAGAAAGAGACCAACAGTTTTCTTTGGTCACATGATGAGAGGAAACGCATTGCAGAACATCGTGACAACTGGAAAGATCAGCAGGAGAAGTCGGGCCAAGAAAATTACCTTGGACAGCCTGAGTAGATAGCATGGAGTAATGTCATCAATAGAATTGATTCTAAACACAGAGAAGCAGATCTGTGGAGAGACATGAGCGCCTCTGCCAGTCTGCAAGACATATGTTGAGAATGATGATGATGATTACTTTAGAAATGAACAGATAAAGAATTAACCCCTGCTTCGTATGTTGTCATTTTAAGACCCCAATGCTGTATCAAGGTCGTTTAAGTCTACTAATGAATTTAAGGGAAGTAATTATATATGGACTTGTCTTTATTTTTAATTTTGAATTACATCCCCTTCAGATCAGAAACGTAATGCACATTTAGTGAAAGAGATAAGTCACATGTTAGACAAACTAAGAGTAAAGTACTAAATAACAATAGTTGTACTTGTGTTTGCTTACTTGGTGTTCTGGATGAACTCTGCAGACAATATTCCTCCGTCTCACCGTATGAGTCCATCTAGCACCATTTCTCTTGGTCTGCCTCGTTTCCACATTGATATTTCCAGTTGTCATGTTCTGCAATGCCTCTCTTCTCATCTGTCATTTACTGCCTATATAGTACCTTGCGGTGTATGGCAGGGGTGTTCTGAGCCTAAGGAATTAAGGCCGGCTGGCTAGTGCTGTCACTGCAAACTCTGCAAGTTAAGGTTTTCTTTTTGCCCTCCGACAGACAAACATCCACACCTCACTGAGGATTCAAACCCGGGTCTCCTGAAGAAGAATCCGGCATTCTAGCCACTTGGCCAGCCACTCCTCACCACATGACCAAAAACAGCTGTTATGGCATGTCAGCTGTAGAAATATACTACAGCTTTCAAATACATCAATCATCTTCATTCAGTGGCTTATCCTGTGTAGATCTTTTCTCTCTCTCTCCACACCACCCCCCCTAACATGTTTTTGACACTTCCATGATAATCTGCCTCTGTTGCTATCATGTGACACGTCTTAAATCTTTCTGCAATGTGGTATCTTCTTCTCCATTTCCTTGGTACACCTCCCTTTACAGTTATCTTCTCCAGACCTTCATATCTTTCTACACATCCAAAATATGTTATTTCCTCACTTATGTAAGTCTTAATAGCCAGTATTCTTAAATATGGAGCTCTTATTGGATAGAACTGTTTGTCCAATGCATTGTTAATACCCTTCTGTAACACTTGTATTAAAATCAGTCAGCATAGCTGAATGGATAAGGGCTCTTAAACTTCCGGTGTGCTGATACCGAGGTAGCGAGCCCAGCCCCACACTGGTCAGCTGGGCTAAAATGTTGATTTCTTGTCCTTTACTTGGGGATGTTAATTACAAGTACCTCTGAAGTCGGAGTGGGTTCACTTGATAGCGAGGGGCGCTGGTAATAGGGAAAGCTAATCCACATGCAAACTACTGAGCATAATCTTGCCAAGAAATCAACAATCAGCTGAAGAATGCTGATGTTGACAGTGATGTCCTGTAAAGGATATGCGGGGGAAAAAAAATCCACAAGCAAAAATCAGCCCAGTGCACTAGTAGTAGTAGCACGTGTATGGACTACACTTGAGTTCAAAGCTCTCTTTTTTTTAACATTATTTATGTGTGTAGTTGTAAACTATGCATGTTTGTGTTTGTGTGTCTATATGTATGTGTCTGTATATATGTATTGTATATGTATATATGTATTGTATATGTGTGTGCTTGCATACACGTTTGTATGTGTGTGTGCGTGCGTGCATGTTCAGAGTTAAGTAGTCGGTGAACTCATTTTGAGTAGCCTGGTGTAAAATTACTACAGTGCAGACCTGATAAGGCGAACTCGCCTGGGACCCAAGAAATAGTTCTTTTTATCAGAAATTCCTCTTATAAGAGACAAAGAAGAAAAATTGCCAGAGAAAACAAATTGTTCTTCAAAATAGAAATTCATCACATCTGAGATCGCCTTAACAGGTTTGCACTGTAAATAGGTATGTAATAAACAATATTCTTTGATCCTGTAATAAGAAGAGAAGCATTTGGAAATATTGTGATGACTGGGAAGACTGGCAGAGGGAAAGGCAGACCATAAGAAATTATGCTGATTATATATGTATAGTTAGTTGCATATCCTTTACAGGATGTTGCAATCAACATCAGCATTTTTACTGTTGTGATCTCTTGGCAAGTTTATGTTAAGTAGTTTCCCATTGCTTTCTGAAATATATGTATAATATCACCATCACATTCTGGTGTATATTGAGTTTAGTCAAGAACCAACATCCAAGCTCTAGGGACATTCCCATACATGCTCCGTCCTCATCTGCAACAGCCAGCGAAGAATCCCAATGCTAATGCACCAGTAGCAGTCTGATTATATGTCCGTTTGACCTTTCCTCTGAGATTTGAGCGTCAGATATATCCTCTGGTCACTGCCTGCAGCACCATTCTCTCCAAGTCGTGATGATCTATCTGTTCTGGTGTATGTAGAGTCCTGAAGGTGAAAACCTATGTCAAAAGAAAAAAGGTTACTAGAAAGGACTTTCTTTCCTCAGGAAACATGTCAGTAGCTCTTCTTGCAGCACTTCAACTCCTAACACAGGACAGACACCAGCAGTGTTGACTGTGAATCTACAACCATGGTCAGACTGCAAAAACAGCAAGTTTAAAGATGCTGCCAGACAAGAACACTACGCAGGAAGCCAAAGAAGATTAATCAATCAACACAGAACTGGTGTCGTGAGCCAGTACACCCTGCAGGATTTGCTGAGGAGGGGATCTGAGGACTTATGGACTGAATGGTTCGATGTGCAATGAGGATGATCTGTCCACTAACTAACTAACCAACCAACTAATTAGACACTAGCAGGAAGTCTTGATTCCTCTGCAGCTACTTTTAATTTCTGAATAGAGCTTAACACTCAACCAATTCACCCCAAGCCTTTTGTAGACTAGCTCGTGATTGGCAGTGCTGGTTCTTTTCTAAATTTGCAAGGTCACTTTAACACAGTCAAACGCAGTAAACATGATTAATATAAGGTAGAAAAAGTGATAACTAAATCACAGTGGCCGGACTTTGCAGTTATGTTTTCAACAAGGTAAGGCAACCAGTATCATGCTAACCTTCCTTAGTCATCTCTTACGACAGGTCGGTTACAGTCTTAACGATTCTTTGCTTCCTTTATAGGTCCCTCTAACACACGGGTGAGAGTCTTGATTGCTAAAATCACAAGCAACCTGCGAGCTAATAAACTTCCTTTTCTTCTTTTGCCTGTGAGACTCCTAGTGTATTCCAAGCCAACAGTCCAGCAGGACAAGCTAGAAGTTAACCTGTATTGTGGAAAGCCAGGCTGTGCTGTTCAGATTAATGTTCTTAAATTCTGCGCTGTCAGGGGCCTTTATGATCATACCCCATGTGGAGGTTAAATATACAGAGTTGTTCATGTGGTCAGAAGGCCCGAATATGACCTATGGCTCAGCACTGAAGTTAACTCATTTGGATCGTCAATGCGTTTGGAGGATTACCAGTCAAAAATTTCATTGAATATAATGTGGCTATACTGAGAATGAAAGGGTTATTTAATTAGCTGATAGTTTTTTCTGACTGCACATTGAACTATTCAATGACAAGTCTTATGTAGGCCAGTTCAGGGTTGATTGGATGTTTACGCTGGTTTATACAGTGTGATATCTTGGAGAAAGGAACGTTTCATGTAGAATGGCTATCCTCGCTTCAGAGGTCACAGATTATGAGAATTGTATGGATTTTTTGCCCTGTCCATGCAGGAGTGTGGGGGGAATGAACAGGCTGATAACCTGGCAGGGAATGCACCTCTTGGTGCTAGATTACCTATGGACAAGGGAGAGGTTGTTGATCTCCAGTGGGACCAAAAGAGAAGGCGGGGGAACAGATTGAGAACCCATATGTGGAAAGGATCAAATTGTGGGGGATCGGCAGGGGTTCTGGAAGAATCTCAAAATTGAGACGGAAGACAGGGAGAATTTTAAATCAGATAGCGGTGGGAACAATTAGCAGCATGACTCTTCCGCTGGCTGTTGAATGAGGGGACAGAGGTCGAATGGGAATGTCCTGAGTCGGGTCTTAGCTCAATTTAACTCAATTCTACAGTGTCAGATAGCCAGCCTCAGACCAGAGTCACCTTTTACAACATGCCTAGGAGGTCCACAGTGGCTACTCTTGGCTTCCCCTTTGGGGCACGGGTAACACCTGGGTGAAGCTAATCAGCATGCTATTGGTTCCAGTTATCTATCTTGCTTGAAGTGTAAGCTTTGTTATGTTCAAACTTTGGCTAATCTATTATCTTAAGACAACTTGCTGACAAAGTTGATAGGGAGCTGTGCTAATGTCATGAGCGTGGTTGGTTATGGTTTGATGCCTGCTTTCATCATCTCACTAAGCGAGAGAGAGGCTGGGCACCTGTTCTTCCATGCATTCAGGGCTACAAAGTGTGGTGGCCCTGTCACATCTCACACCTGTAGCAGGAAACTGCTCTGAGACAGTTGTTATTTTTATCATGCTGACATCAATATTAAATTAAATCAAATGGTTTTATACTTTATCAATTCTTTGACTCACATGGGATATGCGTCCTGAAATGGTGTCCTACTTATATGTATAATTGGAAAACATCAAGTTGAGCGCAGCTTTACACAAATGTTACAAAATAAATTAAAAGATGCTTCCATCAGCAAGCAAGAAGAGGGAAATTCTTCTTATAGTCCATGCCGTGTGGCATTAGTGATATTGCCTGTCCACAGTCTTCTGTCTCAAGTACTGCGTCTTCTTATAGTCCATGCTGTGTGGCGTTGGTGATATTTTCTGTCCATGGCTTCTGTCTCATGTACTACGTCTTCTTACAGTCCATGCCGTGTGTGGCATTGGTGATCATGTCTGTCCACAGCCTACTATCTTGTGTACTGCCAGTCATTTCTGATACTGATACCATGATATCAAACTGTCGAGCATCTTCTCTGATGTCAAACTGTCCAACATCTTCTCTGATGTCAACCTGTCCAGCATCTTCTCTGATGTCAACCTGTCCAACATCTTCTCTGATGTCAAACTGTCCAACATCTTCTCTGATGTCAAACTGTCCAACATCTTCTCTGATGTCAAACTGTCCATCATCTTCTCTGATGTCAAACTGTCCAACATCTTCTCTGATGTCAACCTGTCCAACATCTTCTCTGTCAAACTGTCCAACATCTTCTCTGATGTCAAACTGTCCAACATCTTCTCTGATGTCAACCTGTCCAACATCTTCTCTGATGTCAACCTGTCCAACATCTTCTCTGATGTCAAACTGTCCAACATCTTCTCTGATGTCAAACTGTCCAACATCTTCTCTGATGTCAAACTGTCCAACATCTTCTCTGATGTCAAACTGTCCAACATCTTCTCTGATGTCAACCTGTCCAACATCTTCTCTGATGTCAAACTGTTCAGCATCTTCTCTGATGTCAAACTGTCCAACATCTTCTCTGATGTCAACCTGTCCAACATCTTCTCTGATGTCAAACTGTTCAGCATCTTCTCTGATGTCAAACTGTTCAGCATCTTCTCTGATGTCAAACTGTCCAACATCTTCTCTGATGTCAACCTGTCTAACATCTTCTCTGATGTCAAACTGTCCAACATCTTCTCTGATGTCAAACTGTTCAGCATCTTCTCTGATGTCAAACTGTCCAGCATCTTCTCTGATGTCAAACTGTCCAACATCTTCTCTGATGTCAAACTGTCCAACATCTTCTCTGATGTCAACCTGTCCAACATCTTCTCTGATGTCAACCTGTCCAACATCTTCTCTGATGTCAACCTGTCCAACATCTTCTCTGATGTCAACCTGTCCAACATCTTCTCTGATGTCAAACTGTTCAGCATCTTCTCTGATGTCAAACTGTCCAACATCTTCTCTGATGTCAACCTGTCCAACATCTTCTCTGATGTCAAACTGTCCAACATCTTCTCTGATGTCAAACTGCCCAGCATCTTCTCTGATGTCAAACTGTCCAGCATCTTCTCTGATGTCAAACTGTCCAACATCTTCTCTGATGTCAAACTGTCCAACATCTTCTCTGATGTCAACCTGTCCAACATCTTCTCTGATGTCAACCTGTCCAACATCTTCTCTGATGTCAACCTGTCCAACATCTTCTCTGATGTCAACCTGTCCAACATCTTCTCTGATGTCAACCTGTCCAACATCTTCTCTGATGTCAAACTGTCCAACATCTTCTCTGATGTCAAACTGTCCAGCATCTTCTCTGATGTCAAACTGTCCAACATCTTCTCTGATGTCAACCTGTCCAACATCTTCTCTGATGTCAACCTGTCCAACATCTTCTCTGATGTCAACCTGTCCAACATCTTCTCTGATGTCAAACTGTCCAACATCTTCTCTGATGTCAACCTGTCCAACATCTTCTCTGATGTCAACCTGTCCAACATCTTCTCTGATGTCAAACTGTTCAGCATCTTCTCTCTGGGTCTTCCCCTGCCTCTCCTCCCCTCCAACATTCCCATTGTTAAGACATACTCCAGCTTTCCCCTCCTCATGTCATGCCCAAAGAATGTGGACTGTCTTCTTCTGATGTGAGTAGCCAGTTCACTCTGTGAGTTAATTTCTATGAAAACTTTGTCCTTACTCTTTCTTTCCATCCACTGTGTTCTTTTTATTCTACTATAAGACCACATCTCCACGGCTTCCACATAATTCCTCAGTTGTTCGTTAATTCTCCATAAGGATTGGCTCAATATAGCTCATAAAAACTCTTCCTCCTCGACTGACAAAGATAAAAGTGTAGAGAATATTATTCCTTTTGTAAACATACAACACACATAAGCTGAAATTATACTACATTGGTTACATTAACACATGTTATTCTGGACTCATCTGAAATAAAAAATAAGCAGAATGAAATAAAATTTGTGATACTTAACTTAGAGGCTCCAAATATGTTTTGCTGCCCCAAACTTCATGTTTTCCAATGGTTTATGTTACCACAGCTTTACACATTTCCTTGTAATCATGTGAACAACATGTAATGTATGTGTAACATTATTTGATAGTTTCCCGAAAGCTGACCTTTTGAATATGTTCTATCTTGATTTTACATGTGCATTTTTATCTGTCAGTAAAGTCAATTTCATTGTTGTATGGAATAGTTTCCGTCCATCTGTCAGTGGTAGATAAATCATATAAAAAATTAATTATTATATATAAGAAAGCACAACAGTTATTAAGTCATATAAAAAGATGATATGTTGTAGGAAAGAAATCAAACCAGATGGTTAAGTCATGTAAAAGGATTTTCTCTTATAGGGAAGAAATCAAATCAGATAGTTACCCGGGAAGGTTAACCCGGTCAACAAATGCCCGCAGAAGTCGGATGTGTCGGCCTAACGGCGCAAGAACGCAGCTCTGCTGTAAACAGGCACAACGCAATCACATCTGAAAAAAAAACTCCAGATGAACGAAGAAGAAGAAATCAGATAGTTAAGTCATATACAAAGATTATGTTATATAGAAGAAAGAAAATCAGTCATAAAAACAGATTATATGTTATTTGGAAGAAATCAGATCAGATTGTTAAATCATATAGAGTATTAACTATATCTAAAAAGGTTATCTGTTATATTAAAGAAATCAAATCAGATGTAAAAGATTATCTGTTACAGAGAAGATAGCAAATCTGATAGTTAAGTCATAAAAAGATTATCTGTTATAGGGAAGAAATCAAATCAGATGGTTAAATTTTGAAATAATGTTATTTTGGGCAAGTGCAGAAATCAAATCTAGGCACATGGATAACATCAGATGGAATTTGCATTACAGAGATAAAGAACAGAATAGGACAAACAAACACTGCATTCTATGAAATGTACGTTTTATGTGATAGGTTCTTGAACGTTAGAGAAAGAATTCATGTTACATAGAACCAGTTCTAACATACGTCTGCGAATCATGGACAATCAATTAAACAAGTGGAAAAATCCTTGGAGATTTTGGAGATGTGGTTTTATAGAAGAATGCTGACAATTCATTGGACAGCCAAGATGAGCAAGCTGGACATTAGGGAATTACGTTGCAAAAGACAATTTATTACAAATATCAGAAGTAGGCAGTCTTAATTTTTTGACCACATAATGAGAAGACAAAACCTTGAGCATTTTGTGACAACCAGAATGATTTGTGGAAAGAGAGATAGAGAAAGACAGCGAGAGAATATTCTTGACAGCCTTGTGTCATGGCACGGAAAGGAGTCAGCATACAAACAAACTGGTCCATGCCATTAGAGATTGCAGGATGTGGAGAAGCACGACAACTCACACGGGTTGCCAAGACAATATTTGTGATTTTTTGGTGTTATCTCACTTTTAACTCAAGCGTAGATCATACATGCTGCTTCTAGTAGCACTGGACTAAACTTTGCACCTGGATTAGCTTTCATTATTACCAGTGTCCCTCGCCGTCAGGTGAACCCACTCCAATTTCAGAGTTACTTGTAATTAATGTCCCCAAATCAAGGACGAGAAGTCAACATTTAGTCCAACTGACACGTGTAGGGGTTGAACCTCCTACCTCAGCATCAGCACACCGGATGTTTAAGAACGTGCGCTCTTATCCATTTGGTCATGCTGTCCTCCAGGCAAGACGCTTAGCGATGATGTTGTTTAAATAGAGTACATTAAAACAATTACTATAACAAACATTATATTAAAGAAAAAAATAAGTTGTTATGTCGTGTGAAAAGTCGGTGCTGTGGCAATGGGGTTACTGAAGCAGCTCATAATCCTGCATACCATGTTTGAAACACAGCTGCAGGCAGTAGATCGTCTTGCATTGGTTTTTAATATAATGGTATGAGTGCTGTTCATTCAGAAAGCAATGGCAAACTACTGAATGTAAACATGCCAAGACATCACAAATAGTCAGTTGCTGGGGTTGACTGTCATGTCCTGTAAAGGATATGCAAACTGACTTAACATGTGAAAATATTATCATAAAACAATGTCCTAGAGAGATCGTTAGCATTTAGACACCACAGACATAGGACCAGGATTCCTGTAAATAAATCGTTAATGGAATATCTGGGGTTGTGAATGCAATCATGTATGATGTGTACACCAGAGCTCTTGTCAAGTCTCTGCTCTGGACTTGGTGGCTAAACAAGAGTTTCAGAAGGAGGCATCTCTTATAGCTGTTCATCATCATCATATGCCATGCCGATAAGTATCGGTGGTCATGTCTCGCCATCTTACATGATCACCAGAGTCGTGGATCAGCTCTGTGTTCTTGTCTTGACCATGCCACATGGCCAAACTCATCCAGGTTTTTACTTCTCTGCTTTTCCCTTTTTTCTTTTCTCTTTCAATCCTGCCAGTTGTCACCAAGTTCTCCAATTTATTTCTTCTCATATCGTTCTTGTCTTGACCATGCCACATGGCCAATCAATCCAGATATTTACTTCTCTGCCTTCTCCTTGTTCTTTTCCCATCTTGCCAGTTGTCACCAAGTTCTCAAATGTATTTCCTCTCATAGTGTGCCCAAAAATGTTGACTGTCTACATCTAATTTATGTAATCTGTTTACGTTTTTCATTTGCTTCTTGTAGGACTTTAGGTCATTGATTTTTGTCTGTCTGTCCATGGTATTCTTTGCATTTTCCTCAGAAACCACATTTCCACTGTCATTAGATGTTTTTCAGCTTGCCTACTCATTTTCCACATTTCACATCCATGCAAAAGAAATAGGGGAAAGAATATTACAACAACAAAATCATGTAAAAAGATTGTCTAGACAGAGAAAGTACAACAATAACATTTCTCTGAAGAAAATAATATTTAACGTATTTTATTATGTGGAACATATCACTATAGCATGTGTGGGTGGATCCGGTTGACACTCGCGGGGATTCTTGTTAGAGCTGCGGGTTTTCAGCTTGTCTGCTCATTGTCCACATTTCATATCCATACAAAAGTACAAAATGAACGAACAAACAAATTTTATTTTCAAAGGGTTATAAATTGGGCACGCAAGCCCATCTTACATTCGGCCCTTCCAATCACTCATCTTTCATTCATCAATTGTGCATGTTACTTTCACATAGGAAAAAACAAACATTGTTGATTGGATTTTGTAAACATAAACAATGCATATTACCATGTTATGAGACAGACAGGTTCTATGTAGCACTTCAACACTCTTTCTCGTAGCAATTGACATCTTTGCTCATGCCCCATTAATAACGGCACAGTTTCTTAACTGATTCAATGCCAAACGAACATTAGGTTTGGACCAAACAAAAAACAAAAGGCACAAAATGGGAAGTAGGAGTGTGTCACGGTTACAACTTAAAAGTTGTTAATATGGTAGCAGACATGCTATTTTATATATAAAATTAAAAGGGGTTGCATTATGAAAATTACTGTATAAGCCCATGGCAAATACGGGCAGTCACTTAAGATGATTTATCATCCCATGGCATTTCATCAAGTAAATGGACGGTTGCCATCCATGCCCAGGTCTGACAATGATAGATAAGCAAGTGGAGATGACTAAATGACCCACGAGACCATCGAAGTCATAGTGAGTTCTCAGGTATTGCTTAGTGCTCATAGAATCTGGAAGGAAAGATTGTAAGTTCTTGAGTGTACACTTGTAGACAACAAATGAATTGAAAAATATGAGGAGCTTCAAATGAAGAACTTACAAGTGTGATAGAAATTACAATACCCATGCCTTTGTCTTGTAACATGTCAGTATTGTTGTTAAGGATGTCAAGAGTGTTAAGCATGTGACATCACAGTGCAAAGAAACAAGGTGATGTCGTTAGGACAGTTTGAAGATGGCCGCTCACTTTTGACATGCACCAAAGTGTTATCTGATTTTGATCAGTGAAGGGGTGAAACTGTATAGAAATTCATCAGTGAATAAAGGTCCAGTATGGTGAGGCATGCCTGTCAGTACAACAAGTGTATGTGTGGAGTAGGAAGGTTCACAACGGCGTGACCTCTATGGATGGTATAACAGGTGTGCATGAGCAGTTACACAAATGTTTTTCTACAAGAATCCAAGCACTCTATCAGCGCTGGAGGACTTGCATTGAACGCACTGGTGACTGCATCATAAAATGATACATTTATTCTTTACTTTTCGGAGGAGCGGCTGGCCGAGTGGCTAGAACGCTGGACTCTTCTTCGGGAAACCCTGATTCGATCTCTCGATAAAGCGTGGGGATTTTTTCTGTCGTGGGCAAAAAGAAAATCCTAACCTGCACAGTTCACGGCGACTGCACTAGCAAGGCGGCCTTAATTCCTCAGGCTCAAAGTCCCCTCTGCCATATACCGCAAGGTTCTATAGTGGCAGTAAATGACAGTTCTTTACTTTTTCCAAATATATTCACCCCAAAAAAAAATGTCAGCTTTTCATTTGAATCCCCCTTGTATAAGGTACATTATATTTCTTAATATTGCTTCCAGATACCACCATTGTCTTGCTGAACTAGCAAGTGGGCTGGGATGTTTGGTCTACTGTATCTAGAAGAAGACATTATTCTTATTGACAATTGTCACATTGATTTGTCAGTTGTCACATGTGCTTGTCAGTTGTCATGTTCATTTGTCATTGTGAAGTGTTTGTCATGTAGTTGTATTTATATTGTATTGTTGCGTGTGTGCAGATGAAGACTTTGGCTGCAATATCCATTTTTATTACTTGCGATCATGTTCTTTTAAAGCTTTCTGTCTAATTTTCGTTTTTTTTTTGTTTTTTTTTTCATGAATATTAATTTGTCATTTGTAACTTTAATTTGCTGGTCTCCCCGGCCTAGAGTTTAGCGACTTTCTCAGCAATCCCATTTATGCACGTGAGCAAACGCAGCTGTGCGAGAATCGGTAGCGGTTCTTGCCGCGCCCGTTACGTACGGGATATGTGAGCCGGCCGCTCAGACAGCAATGGCAAACTACTGAGCGTAATCTTGCCAAGAAATCAACAACAGCGGTAAAATGCTGGTATTGACAGCGATGTCCTGTAATAGGATATGCGAAAAAAAAACTTTAATTTGCCATTTGCCAAATTAATTTGTCACCTTAATTTGTCATTTTGTTTTCCACATTACTTTGTTGGCAGGTAAATGTTCCCTTGGTCACAATAATTTATCAGTTGTCACCTTAAATTAACAGCTGTCACATTAGATTAAATTACATGTTATGTTTTTGATGACAGCATTATTTGCTGTTATTTGCTGATATTCCACTCCGTCTTGCTAAAAGTGAATCTCCTTGACCATGTATGTCGCTCAACTTTGTTGTTGTTATTGTTGTTGTTGTTGTTTATGTTGTGTGTTTTATTTCTAAAAAGCCAAATAAAACGTTGAAAGGTATTTATTTGAATGTTTGTGTTGTGCCTTTTTTGAATTGTTGTAGTGATGCGTGAAACATTGTTTTGGGTAGAATATTATTTTAGATAGAACATTGTCTTTAGTAGAACTGTCTTGGATAGAACTTTGTATTGAATAGAACATTACCTTGGATAGAGGATTGTCTTTGGTAGAACATTGCCTTTGGTAGAAGTTTGCCTTTGATAGAACAGTCTTGGATATAACATTATAATGAGTAGAGCTTTGCTTTAGACATAACTTTCTTGAATAGAACATTGCCTTTGATAGAATAGTCTTGGATATAACATTTTAATGAGTAGAACTTTGCTTTAGATATAACTTTCTTGAATAGAACATTGTCTTGGATAAAACAGTATTGAATAGATCACTGTTGGATGGGACAGTGTCTTGGATAGAATATTACCCTGAATAGTTTGGATAGAGCATTGTCTTGGATTAAGCAGTGTCTTAATAGAACATTATCATAGATAAAACATTGCCTTGAATAGAACACTGTCTTGTATAGAACAGTTTGGAATAGAATTGTGTCTTAAATAGAACATTGCCCTGAATAGAAAATGTTTTTGATATAAAATTGCCTTGAATAGAACATTGCCTTTGGCAGAAAATTGTCTTAGATATAGCAATGTCTTGGATAGAATACTGTATTGGACAGAACACTGCTTTGCATAGAGCATTATCATGTTTAGAACTTGTCTTGGAAAGAACATTGTCATCATTAAAACATTGCATTGGACAGAACATTGTCTTGGTTAGAACAGTCTTGGATAGAACTTTGCCTTGAGTAGAACATTGTCTTTGATAGAACATTGCTGTAGATAGAACAGTCTTGGATATTTCATTTCTTTTCAATAGAACATTGCCTTGGATAGAACATTGTCTTTATTACAACATTGCTTTGGATCGAACATTGTCTCGGATTCAACTTTTGCCTTGGATAGAACAGTCTCGGATAGAACATTGTCTTTGGTCCAACATTACCTTGGAAAAAAAAAACAATGCCTTGTCTAGAATTATGTCTCATAGATAACACTGCTTTGTGTAGAAAATTTTGGAAATAATATCACTGATAGAATATTATTTTCTTTAGAATATTGCCTTATAGATCACTCTTGGCAGATATAGTATAGAACATTACCTTCTATAGATCACTATGGCAGATATAGTATAGAATATTGCCTCTATAGATCACTATGGCAGATATAGTATAGAATATTGCCTTCTATAGATCACTCTGGCAGATATAGTATAGTACATTGCATTCTATAGATCACTCTTGGCAAGTATAGTATATAACATTGCATTCTATAGATCACTCTTGGCAGATATAGTATAGAACATTGCATTCTATAGATCACCCTTGGCAGATATAGTATAGAACACTGCATTTTATAGATCAATCTTGACAGATATAGTATAGAACATTGCATTCTATAGATCACTCTTGACAGATGTAGTATAGAACATTGCA
The DNA here is from genome assembly GCA_963921405.1 of Cepaea hortensis. Lineage (NCBI taxonomy): Eukaryota > Metazoa > Mollusca > Gastropoda > Stylommatophora > Helicidae > Cepaea > Cepaea hortensis. The sequence continues at coordinate 83,865,896 of OY992893.1, forward strand.
ACTACAGAACATTGCCTTCTATAGATCACTCTTGGCAAATATAGCATAGTACATTGCATTCTATTGATTGCTCTTGAAAAATATAGTAAAGAACATTGCCTTCTATAGATCACTCTTGGCAAATATAGTATAGGACATTGCATTCTATAGATCACTCTTGGCAAATATAGTATAGGACATTGCATTCTATAGATCACTCTTGGCAAATATAGTATAGGACATTGCATTCTATAGATCACTCTTGGCAAATATAGTATAGGACATTGCATTCTATAGATCACTCTTGGCAAATATAGTATAGGACATTGCATTCTATAGATCACTCTTGGCAAATATAGTATAGGACATTGCATTCTATAGATCACTCTTGGCAAATATAGTATAGAACATTGCATTCTATAGATAACTCTTGGCAAATATAGTATAGAACATTGCATTCTATAGATCACTCATGGCAAATATAGTATAGAACATTGCATTCTATAGATCACTCATGGCAAATATAGTATAGAACATTGCATTCTATAGATCACTCTTGGCAAATATAGTATAGAACATTGCATCCTATAGATCACTCTTGGCAAATATAGTATAGAACATTGCATTCTATAGATCACTCTTGGCAAATATAGTATAGAACATTGCATTCTATAGATCACTCTTGGCAAATATAGTATAGTACTTTGCATTCTATAGATCACTCTTAGCAGATATAATATAGTGCATTGCATTCTATAGATCACTCTTGGCAGATATAACATAGTGCATTGCATTCTATTGATCACTCTTGGTAGATATAGTATAGAACATTTTATAGATCACTCTTGGCAGATACAGTATAGAACATTGTCTATATTTTCATATTGCTAGTAGAAACATTAAGAAGTAAAATCAGACATCTTACAGAAAAATCGAATTTAATGAAACATTACACTTAACCTTTGTTAACCAAAAAAATGCATTAGATGGAGTAGATAGTAACAAGATGTGGGAAATCCTTAAACGATCTGGAGTGAGCATACATCCAACAAACTTATGTGGAAGCTTATACAACAACAGTGAATGCATAGCGAGAAACATGGAGGACACTCAGAACCCTCCACCATAAGATCTGGATCATGTGACTCAATGTATCAAGAAGAAATAATCAGAAGTGAAGAAATCAGTACTACGGTGTGTGTTATGGCAGCTCCGGTTATATGTGTGTTTATGAGTGTGCGCATGTTTCATGTAAATGTATGGTTTTGGTGCACGATTATGTGTGTGAATGTTTGTGCGCGCGTAATTTATACACATATTGTACGTATGGTTGGGGCATATAGAAAGAATAGAAGATAACAGGGAAACAAAACTCGCTTACACTCAGGAAATAAATGACCGTAGACCCCGAGGTAGACCAAGAAGGCGGTGGAGAGATAATATATATACAGACCTACAAGCACTTGGAGTCAACGACTGGCAAGAGAAGGTCAACCAGAGAGATCTTCTGTATCTGCAGCAAAGAACCTCAATGGCTCGGAACGCTGAAGAAGAAGAAGAAGAAGATTGTACAGTTTTGATGCACCAACTATGCACCAACTTGTATTGTTTCATATAAACATTGTATGGATTTGATGCACCAATTTCGTGTGTCACACACTGCCCTTATTATCATCATAAGGCGACTGTGCCTTTTCACTTTGCACTGAAAAAAACCTACAACAGAAACACTGCACGAATGCTAACAACAATCGTCTGTCATCCCTACCTGTCCTTCATGGCGTCTACAATGAGCAAGCAGCAGACATTAAGAAAACTGCTATTATGTTCGCTATCGCCTTGTGTTGAATTGTTAATGAGATCAACAGAAAAAATAAACACGAATTCTGACGTGATGTTCTGCGATGGAATGTTCACGAAAACAGTTTTTAATATTCAGTGACATTTCAGAATTATTAAAGTACATCATACATCCAACGGAATCCATTTGGGCGATGCTTTCTGCTTATTTCTCGCGATCTTCTTCTTCGTACTACTGCAGATCTCAGCATTCCAAAAAGCAGTAATCAACTTGAGCCCGTTGTTATCCTAGAGTGTGTCCGTTAATGTAGGCCGGAATAAATTATTAATGTTATTGCATTGTTTTGTTTTGTCAAGGATGTGACTCGGTGCATCCGACTTCTACAAGCGTTTTGTCGTCCTTGCTTTCTCTAGCCTAGAATTTATCCCTATTGTTCCGCCTACAAACAGCAGGTGTTGTTAGTTATTTGTTTTATATAACGCTATGTTCATAGCTTCTCACACGCAGACTGACTTTAGCAACACCGGGGTTAAACTGCACTAACATCCTTCGGCACAATACCATCAAACAAGTTAAATTAAAATTGGCTAGAGCATGTATCTTTCCTGTTTCAATACAGGCAATGCATGAATCACCAAAACACGAGAAGTAGGTTACGAGCTTTACTAGAGTAAGATTAAAAGAAACAAAATGGACGTTGCGGATAAAGCCTTCGTTACCACATAACTAACAAACACACACCGACACAACTACAATAAAATCATTACAGGGAAATACAAAAGTTACTTATCTATATCCTTGTTGTGGCTGAATATGTTTTAAACGATCAACTCGTTTGTTGACTATCAGTGGATTTAATGAACCGGATCATACTTAAACTCTGTAGCCAAAGAGTGCCTTCTCAACCGGCACGACTGCCATATTTACGAGTAGTCGCGTTATGTTGTTGTTCTTGTTTTTCGTTGTTCATCTATTTGTGTTGTCCTGTCCTTGACAAAGATTCTTAGAATCGAAACGCCGGCCGTTCTGTGTTGTCCTTTTGTACTTATTAGTTATTTTATTATTTCATTTTATATATTTACTAGCTGACTCGGCCCGGCTTCGCCCAGACCCTGGCGGGGATCTATCTATCTATCTATCTATCTATCTATCTATATATCTATCTATCTATCTATCTATCTATCTATCTATCTATCTATCTATCTATCTATCTATCTATCTATTTATCTATCTATCTATCTATCTATCTATCTATCTATCTGTCTGTCTGTCTGTCTGTCTGTCTGTCTGTCTGTCTGTCTGTCTGTCTGTCTGTCTGTCTGTCTGTCTGTCTGTCTGTCTATCTATCTATCTATCTATCTATCTATCTATCTATCTGTCTGTCTGCCTGCATGCCTGCCTGCCCGTCCGTCTCTCCCTCCGTCTATCCCACCCTCTCTATCTATCGGGTCAGATCTATCTATCTATCTATCTATCTATCTATCTATCTATCTATCTATCTATCTATCTATCTATCTATCTATCTATAGCCAGGGGACTTAACCTACGATATAGCAATGCTACTAAACGTTATGTCCCTTTATATATTTTTCTTATGTTAAGTCATGTAATTTAATTATTGAATTTTAGTAAGTAAATAGCTGATTCTACACTAAATAACTATGACAGTTGGTTGCACGGGAATGAAAAGAAGACGTGTAGAAAATTTCATCTCAATCGGATGGACCGTTATCGAACGCATCCAATACATCCCCACCCACCCACCCACCCACCCACATACATACATTCTGTTTTATAGATATAGATTGAATACTTCTGATTTTTTGGATAAGTCACACGTTGTTGTTCACAGTTGTAGGATGGATTTTCTTAACCTGTAAGGTATGTAAATGTGCATTGTGTCTGTGTTTAGTAAGTCTCTTCTTTTCGCAGGAGCAAAATATACCTAATTGTTTCCAGTTCATATTATTATATCCTGCTGCAGCCGCTGCTTTCTCTAATGAACCGGATGTATGGTTAAGGCGGGTCAATGGACTTAAGGTTAAAAACGTCACACGCCGAGGGAGTGGCCCAGCCACCCGAGACCCGAGGGGAAAGCACCCACTAGGGAGAAGGGGAGGTGATTATGTGAGCGAACGGTAAAATAGGGATTTATCATCAATCAGGTGCCGTCTCCAAAATAGGGATTATAAGTGGATTATAGCCAGCTCTGTGGAAAAGGGGTTACGTACGCAGTTCGTAACTCCACATACCGCGTTTAAAACACAGCTGCGGGCGATTTGGATGCAGACCACCATGCGTGGATTTTCACATAATGGTATAAGTGCCGGTCGTCCAGAAAGCAACAATTATATTCAATATACAGATATGGGCCATGGGCCATTTCGTAATCACTTCAGAAGAAACTTCTGTTCCAAGGACTTGTGCTTTCACGCATCGAGTATGCCCTGGCCATCCTCACTGTCAGCCCTACACAGATTGGAAGACTTGAAAAGGTACAAAACGAAGCCATGCGCATCATTTTGGGCTGCACGAGAGACACCAGCTGTGTAGCAATGAGATACCTCCTTGACTTCCCGACAATGGAACACAGGATCAAGATCTGGAGAGCTCGTGCATACTTAAAAATAAGTGCAGATGAGCAGCACCCTCTGCATGACGCTATATTCAGAGAAAAGGGTGACAGGCTAAAGAGGGGCAAATCATGGATGGGTCGGGCGGAAGATGTCGTCGGACAGGTCTGCAGTCTTACCAGTATCAACCCCGGCAAGGAATGGGTGCCGGTGCCTCCAGCTTTTAAGTGCACTTTCTCCTGCATTATCACACTCGACAGACGGTGCAGAGAGCAGAACCCTGCCGCTGTCAATGCAGAGGTCAACGCGCTCATCTAGAACACTCAGATAGCCCCGAAGTGCTCATCTATACAGATGGATCTGTTGTAAAGCAGCAGAGAAGTGCGTGGGCATTTACAGCCAGTTCAGCGGGCCGAACCGTTCAAGAATCCAGTGGTGCCCACTCTATGACCACGAGCAGCATGACGATGGAGGTGATGGCAGTTACACAGGCTTTCATATGGCTGGAATCACAGCATTATACCAACGTGTGTGTACTAAGTGACTCAATGAGCATGATTCAGAAGGTCGAAGCTGGATCTGTACGTAGACAGTGGACTGAGTCGCTGCGGAAGTCTGGTGTCCGTAAAGTCACCTTCATCTTCGTCCCGGGACATGCGGGAGTAGAGGGAAATGAACGAGCTGATAAATTGGCTGGCTCTGCACCCCCTGTAGATGGCCAGCGCATGGATCGTGCCGATGTTATTAACGTACACAAAGCGATGTCGAGAACAGAGGACTTTGACGTCAGTGATTCCACATCGCTGTCCAGGATGAAAGACCTGGGAGTAAGAATCGGCACAGCCACACGCAAGCGCATCGTCAACCAACACAGAACTGGCACTATTATCCACCGGACGCTGATGCATATGCTGGGGGAGGATCTGAGCACCTATGGACATGTCCGGAGTGCAATGAAGAAACCCCAATTGATAACTGATAACTGATAACTGAAACTTGGGTTTCTCGGATTTAAATGTTACAGAAAAGTTCTTAGAAATCTGTTCACCAAGAACAAGAAAAATACTAGCACAATCGCTAATAGAAGCAGAAAAAACGTTTCACGGCATGCAGAGCCATCCTATGGTGAACAGATGTGAAAACCTATCTATGGGACGGTTGGAAAGAAGCAATTTTATCCACCAAGCCACAGATCAGCATGACCGAATGGATAAGAACGCGTGTTTTTAAACATCCGGTGTGCTGATGCCGAGGTAAAGGGTTCAACCCCTACACCGGACAGTCGGACTAAAATGTTGACTTGTCGTCCTTGACATGGGGGCGTAAATTACAAGTACATCTGAAGTCGGAGTGGGTTCGCCTGATGGTGAGGGACACTGTTAATAGGGAAAGCTAATCCACATGCAAAATTCAGTCCAGCACTACTGGAAGTAGTGTGTATGGACAACGCTTGAGTTCAAAGCGAGAGAGCGTTTACAAAACGACCACCTCCCCCTTGTCCATGGGTAATATACCACCAAGAGGTGCATTCCCTGCCAGCCTATCGTCCTGTTCATTCTCCCCGCACTTCAACATGGCCAGGGCAAACAATCAAATGAGAGAACTAAATATGGCAGTGAAGTTTGTACAAGAGACAGATTGCAGACAATGACAATCAATTTCAAGCGAACGAAAGAAGAAGAAGAAGAAGTATATATTACTGAATAGCAATACAGTATGGCGCAGCGGCTAGCACGAAGCCTGCCGGTCAGTGGTCACGTGTCAGAATCATCTTCAAGGTGAGGTTTGTTATTCAGTGACTTAGGTCTCCAGGTCAGTGAAACCTAAAATGGGTAGCAGGAAATTTCATAGAAAGTAAAGGCGGCACATGTGATACTGACCACTTCAACAAGTGATTGCCGATTCTTCTTCTTCTTCTTCTTCTTCTTCTTCTTCTTCTTCTTCTTCTTCTTCTTCTTCTTCTTCTTCTTCTTCTTCTTCTTCTTACTCTTCTTCTTCTTCTTCTTCTTCTTCTTCTTCTTCTTCTTCTTCTTCTTCTTCTTCTTCTTCTTCTTCTTCTTCTTCGTCTAGTTCTCGCATTGGGGCTTTGGCGATCATGACTGTCCAGCCTCCTGTCTCCCGCACTGCCAATAATTTCTGATACTGATGTACCTCCATGCCATAAAGTCAGACTGACCAGCATCTTCTCTCTTGGTCTTCCCTTGCCTCTCTTCCCCTCTAATCTTCTCTTTGTGACGACACACGACAGATTTCCCCTTTTCATGACATGCCCAAATAATATGGACTGTATTTTTCTGATTAACGTAATCTTTCAAGATATCTTCATTTCTCTTTCTATCCGTCCATGGTGTTCACGTCATTCGTCTATGAAACCACACCTCCCCAGCTTCCACATAATTTCTAGCTTGTCTACTAATTGTACATGATTTGTTTCCGTAAATTAGAACTGGCTCAATATAGTTCTAAAGGACGCTTAAGAAGAAGGAAATGAGGTTAAATGTCGATAGGTGTGTAATAAATATAGGGCTTGCACTATATTTCCCTTACGCGTCTAGGAATATGAAAAAGCCCCTTTCGTTTACTTCAGCATACACTCAATACACCCCGGGGAGTCAGAAGCGGCACTTTACACATTTACGCATCAACAAGCAAAGAGTGGAACTTACTGCTTCATTGCGAAATTTAAACATTATACACGCACTAACTGGCGCGAACTCTGACCACAGACACTGTCTCAGATTAAGCGTCCAACACGGCGAATCTTCAGAACACTCAAGTTCATCTGCCAAGCGCCAGAAACTGCGCGCATCTATCCCAGGTTGAATCGATGGCTACTGAGAACACAAGTCTGCATATGGAGGTGCCAGAAGAACCGTTTGAGGCTTGTTTGGAGTAAGACAGTAATATTTAAAGCTGTTAGCAGATTTAGACGTAAAGCACTCGTGTCAAGTAGAAAGTAACTAAAAAATCATTCTCCACATTATGAGGTATTTGAGCATGTGCTATTAGACCAGTATTTCCATTGACTAATTGGTACTCCAAGGGTGATGTTAATATCACACCTGTAGATTTTACATTACATAATATTTCCTAGTATCCATTTAGGCTCTCCCCCGATGGTGTTTCCACCTTGTCGTGGTGGGGGAGCTTGAGTTTCTCAATGACCCTGAGAGCTATGCCGGCGGTAGCGTAGCTACCAGTAGGGCCTCCCCAAGCCGGACAGGTCAAAGGGTAGAGAACAGACAAAGAGAAACACCCTGGTCCTCCAGGTTGGGGGTTGAAGCGTGGGGTTAACACCCCCACCTTTGTAAAAACCATTTTTGTTACGAAACAGATACATGAGCCTCGATTTCGGACTGACTTATCTGGACAACGACCTTGGAACGTTAAAGGACTTTTGGGATTTGGAACATGGAATGTACGGACACTATATCGAGCTGGAGCGGCCGAAGAACTAACCCGGGAGCTGGTTGAATATCAAATGGATATAACAGCAATTCAAGAAATAAGGTGGCCAGGGGAGGGTACTTTATAGCAAAATGGAATGATTATAGTATATGGAGGAAATACCCAAAATAAACATGAATTAGGAACAGGATTTGTCATCAAAAAAGAGTTATGAGGGAACGTTTTAAATTTTAAAGCTGTCAATGACAGGATTAGTAAATTACGAATAAAATGTAAATGGAAGAATATAACGATGATTAATATACATGCACCTTCTGAAGAGAAAGAAGATGATATTAACGAAGACTTTTATTATGATCTGGAAGATGTCATAGAAGAAACCCCCAAACAGGACATCCTGATTGTGCTGGGAGACTTCAATGCAAAAATAGGTAGAGAGCAAACTAATAAAAAAGTGGCCGGTGTGGAAAGCCTACATACAACTTCAAATGATAATGGATGGAGAGTCATCAACCTGGCAGAAGCCAAAGGACTGCAGATTAGCAGTACCAGAATACAAAGAAAGGATATGCACAAACAAACTTGGAAATCATGTGACAAGAGAACCTATAATCAAATAGATAACATTTTAATTAACAACAGAAATGCATCAAACATACAGCAAGTTAGAAGTTATAGAGGAGCTGAGTGCCACAGTGACCACTTCCTCCTTGGAGAAAAATTTAACATAAAACTTAAGAGAGCTTTCTATACTAAATTACAAAGATTACACCCAACATATAACAGAAAAAAACTAAAAGAAATTACAGTCAAAGAGAAATTTACAGATGAAATAAAATGGAAACTTGAAACTCTGCAAAACCCTTTGGAGAATAGCGTTAACCAAACTTGGTTGAACATCAAGAATACAATTCAATCTACCGCAGAAGAATGTCTCGGTGTGTTAACCACGCATATAAAGAACAGATGGTTCAATCAAAAATGTGAAGAAGCAGTCATTAGGAAAAAGAATGCCAGACATTTATGGTTAAATGACATCAACAACATTCAAAAGGAAGAGCATTATAGAAATGAATGTAAAGAGGCTACAAAAATAGTCCGACAGCAGAAGCGAGAACATATGAGTAATATAATCAAAGATATGGAAACTAATCACCAGAAAAATGAATCCATAAAGTTTTATAAAGAACTGAAGTCAATGAAACGAGGGCACCAACACAACACATATGGTTTAAAAGACAAAAATGGGAATATAATAAATACCAATGAGGAAATTTGCAAACATGGAAAGAATATTTTTTTGAATTACTAAATTGTGAAGCTCCAAGTAACACTTTCCCACAGGAAGAGGTTCCAACATGTGAACCACAAATTGAAGAACCTACATTTGAAGAAATCCTATATGTAATCACACGACTTAAAAACAATAAGGCAACTGGGACTGATGGAATTGCTGCTGAATTTATAAAGGCAGGTGGCCATGCATTACACCTAAAGCTATATGAACTAATAATAAAAATCTGGAGGACAGAAGAATTACCCCATGACTGGAAAGAGTCATTATTGATACCTATCTTTAAGAAAGGAGACAAGTTCCAATGTGAAAATTATAGAGGAATATCACTACTGTCCACAAGCTATAAGATACTATCCGCAGTATTACTAAATAGACTAAAACCATATTTAGAAGACATATTAGGTGACTACCAGGCGGGTTTTAGACAAAACAGATCAACAATAGATCAGATATTTATCTTACGACAAATAGCCGAGAAAAATTGGGAATATAAAAGAGATCTCCATAACATTTTTGTGGATTTTAAAAAGGCTTATGATAGTGTCCATAGGAATAGTCTATGGAATGCTACGCAGGAATTTGGAATACCAAGGAAGTTAATCAACATGACCAGACTATGCATGGAAGATACTTATAATATAGTAACATATAAAGGCAGGAAATCAGATCCTTTCCAAATAACATCTGGCTTGAAACAGGGTGATGCACTATCTCCGCTACTCTTCAATCTGGCTGTAGAGAAAGTTGTAAGGAAGGTAAAGGAGGAATGTGATATTGGAGGAACATCCAAGCTGCTTGGTTATGCAGATAATATAGATATTATAGGGCAAAGTGAACAAAAGACATTGAAAATATTGACTCACTTAAAGGAAAAAGCCCAACAGATGGGGCTGGTTATCAACCAAGATAAGACAGAATATATGGTAATTTCAAGAGACGGAATGGCTAAAAACTCTGGCCACATACAAATAGATAATATGACCATTAAAAGAACGGAATCATACAAATACCTGGGTACAATCTTCAACTACTCCAACATCATAAGGGAAGAAATACAAACTAGAATCAACTCTGGAAATAAGATATACTATGCACTACAACATCTACTAAAATCAAATGCGCTATCTCGTAACACCAAAATCACAATATACAAAACACTGATCAGGCCAGTTGTGCTGTATGGTTCTGAAACCTGGAGTACAACGAAAGGAGACGAAGCCTTGTTACAAACCTTTGAGAACAAAATGTTAAGACGTATCTTTAGACCCATTAGGGATACACAAAGTGGAGAGTGGAAAAG
>OY992893.1:83876453-83928953 GCA_963921405.1 Cepaea hortensis
TGTTTGCTGTTGTTTGATGTTGTTGTTGTTGCTGCTGCTGTTGTTGTTGTTGTTGTTGTTTGTTGTTGTTGTTTTTCTTCTTCTTCTTCTTCTTCTTCTTCTTCTTCTTCTTCTTCTTCTTATTATTATTATTATTATTATTATTATTATTATTCCTCTGCTACTGCTGCAGCCGCCGCTGTTTGGAGTGGAGGTGTAAACGACCATATTTATGTCACAATGATTCATATTGTCCTAAGTGCTCCAGTTCCCGCCCTTAGACCACACCATGAGAATAAAAACTCAGCCATCGCTGAGAGTGCACGGTGCCCGTCTCAGGTTCAGAATGTGCAGAGTTCGACCCCCGCATAGAGCTGGACATTTTTCCAAGAGCCACTGGTATGTAATGATATCACGCGCCCATCTGATGTCTCGGGTAGTGAGATGGGATACATAGACGTCTCGAGTAAGGGCGTAAAACAGTAGGTTCCCAAGTTGTGCACTTTAAAATTCCCATAGCAGTTGGAAATCACAAAGAGACTCACTGGGAGTCTGTGGCGAAGTGGTCAAGCCGTCTGCGGGCTCCGAAATTCGTGGGTCCGATTCCGGGTCGCATCCTTCGGTTCCCGAGTGCATTTTTTTCGGAGACTCCTGAGGGTCGTCGCTGGAGCTACGGAGTGCGTGCTTTGTGCAACGCTTTCCGCCCTGCGGAAAGAGATTAAGCTATATGGGATAAAATCCTGGTGCATAATTGGGTGACCCACTTCCATCGACAGGAACAAAGAAGAAGGGGAGGGCACAGTTCACGAAAACCGCAGCACTAACTAGGATCCCCGCGTGGGTCAACTGGATATCTTACACATGCTAGTGCTATATTTTAAACATCATAAAATACATTAAATATTATTTTCTTCGTAGAAATGTTATTGTTGTGCTTTCTCTTTCTTGATGATCTCTTTTTAAATTAGTTTATTGTTGCGCTATTCTTTCCCTTATTTCTTTTGCATGGATGTGAAACGATGAAAATTAGCAGTTAAATTCATACAAGAGACAACATTGCAGTTATAGACATATTTCAAGCGAACGAAAGAAGTAAAAGAAGCAGACAAGCTGGAAAACATCACACGGCAGTAGAAATGTAGTTTCATAGGAAAATGCAAAGAATCCATGGACAGTCAGAAAAAAACAATGAATAAGTCCTACAGGAAGCAAATGAAAACGGTAAACTGATTAGAGAAATTGGACGTAGACTGTCAACATTTTTGGGGCACGTAATGTGAAGCATAAACTAGAGAACTTGATGACAACTGGCAAGATTGAGGTGAAAAGAATATAATGAAAACGGAGAGGTAAATATCTGGATGGCTTGTCCACGTGACATGGTCGAGACAAGAACACAGAGCTGACCCACGACTCATACAGATGGCGAAACATGAACGCCCACGCTTATCGGCATGGCACATGATGGTTTTGATTCTGTTCCCTATTCATTTGATATTGTACCAGTTTGTTGTTTTGCTGCTCATGCTGAAATAATTTGGTATAGTACCCAGTGTTTTGTTGTGGTGTTCTTTCCCCAATAGTTTCATGTTTTGCATATCCTTTACATGATATCGCTGTCAACATCAGCATCTTTCAGCTGATTGTTGATTTCTTGGCAAAATTACGCTAAGTACTTTGCCATTGCTTTAATAGTTTCATACTATATAAATATATTGTGCACTGTTAATTTCCAAATTATTTGGTTCTATATCAGTATGTTTTATTGCGCTATTTTTCCCTGATTGAGTTGAGTTGAGTTGAATTGAACTAAAACCCGACATCACTACACTCAGGACATTCCCAGACGCGCTCCGTCGCCTCGTTCAACAGCTAGCGACGAGTCATACTACTAATCGTTCCCATCGCTATCTGATTGAAAGTTCTTCATGTCTTCCCTCTCAGATTTGCGATCCTGCCAGAACCCCTGCCGATCCCCTACAATCTCATTCTTTCCACATACGGGTTCTCAATCTGTTCCCCGATCTTCTCCATCTGATCCCTAAGGGCACGACCACCTCTCCCTTATCCATAGGTAATCTACCACCAAGAGGTGCATTTCCTGCCAGCCTATCAGCCTGTTCATTCCCCCTTCCCCCGCACTCCCATTGATAAAAATGCAAAAAATACCATGGACAGAATGTAGATGATCGAATGTCCCATGAGACCATCAAAGTCGTAATGAGTTCTATGGTATTGATTAGCACTAATAGAAGCTCGAAACCTGTTTATTCGCCCGTACTCCCTCATGGCCAGGGCAAAAAATCCATACAATTCTCACAATATGTGACTTCTGAAGCGAGGATAGCCATTCCACATGAACCATTCCTTTCTCGACCTAACTACTTCTTGAGTCCGTAATGAATTAGATGTGTGTTTCAGTGGTCTCCTCTAACCAACGGTATGCCGCTGTTACTGCTCCCACGTAAACTTTCATTCTGGTGTGTGGGGATGTGTGTTTGGATGAGAAGATGTGTGGGTATGGGTGGGTGATGTGTGAGTGGGTGATGGATGTGTGTGTTTTGGTGTGGGATGTGTGTGTGTTAGGGGTATGTGTGTGTGGTTGGGGGTGTGTGATTGGGTGGGTGGAATATGTGTGTGTGTGTGTGGGCGAGTCTGTGTGCGTTGGGATATGTTTGAGTGAGGAGTTGTGTGTGGATGGAGATGTTTGTGTGGGTGGGTGTGAGATGTCTGGGGTGGTGAGGGGATGTGTGAGTGGGTGGGGGCATGTGTGGTGGGTGGGGGATGTGTGATGGGTGGGGTGTGGGTATGGGTGGGTTATATGTGAGTGGGTGAGGGATGTGTGTGTGGGTTGGTGCAGGATGTCTGTGTTAGAGGGGGGGGGGGGATGTGCTACATAACATGATAATATATATTGTTTAGGCTTACAACATTCATTTGACAATGTTTCTTTTCCTACGTGAATGTATCATGCACTGTTGATGAACGAAAGATAAGTGATTGGAAGGGCCGAATGTAAGACGGGCATACGTGACCAATTTGTAACCCTTTTAAAATAAATTTCAAAAAGTTCAAAGTTCATAGTTCTGGATTTCGAAGTCTCATACGTCAGACTCTCCTTTTTTAAGTATCATCCATTAGCCTTGGCGATGAAACCCTAACTACTACGTCTGTTTCTCACCACTGACCCATCGGTGTAGATCACCATGTCACATTGATGTGTATTACTCTGGATCAGTTGTTGCACTTAAACTCTCCGAGGCATGCTGCCCATTATCTGCACTCACGACCCAGTGTTACTATTACCTTGTGCCAGTCCGACATGTCTTCCCTTTACTTTAACCCACTCTTTTTCACGACTGATGGTCTCTAGATCACACACCTGACGTATAGATAGTTCTGCCTGTGCCATTCTACATGACCTGCCTCGTCTCAGTCTATGACCCTTCACCATATCCATGGCTTCATGCAAGGGGTGATTCCTGATACTGTGATACTATACCTTTATGTTTTGTTGCGCTGTTTTTCCACGATCCTGTGGTAGTATACTTCTAGGTTTTGCTGTGCTGTTCAATCCCTAATAAATTGGTACTATACCACTAAAATGGAAATAAATCAGGACAGGATGAAGGAATGGTTGGATGAAGAGTGGAGGGAGTGGAGAAGAGGAAGAGACAGGAAGAGAGGAAGTAATGGAGGAAGATAAGAATGAAGAAAGGAAAGAAGGATATAACAATGAAACCTGAATATAACAATGAAACACGAATATAACATTGAAACATGGATTGATTTGATTGATTGATTGATTTAGGAACCGACATCCAACATTCGAGCCATTCCCATAAGCGCTCCATCCCCATCCTCAGCAGCCAGTGAAGAGTTCGAACACCAATAGTACCAGTAGCAATCTGATTATATGTCCGTCTCGCCTTTCCTCTGTGGGTCGAGCGTCGGCCAGATCCCCTCGTCACTCCTCGCTGTCTCATTCTTGCCAGACCATGGTGATCCATTTGAAACATGAATATAACAATGAAACATGGATATAACAATGCAACATGGGTATAACAATGAAACCAGGATATCCCCCTCCCCCCGCGATGTGTCTCCACCTTGCCGCGGTGGGGGGGGGGGGGCTTGCGTATCCCAATGACCCCAAGAGCTAAGCCGACCGAATCGAAAAACAACTATGTGTCGGACCAGATTTGGGCTATGGGCCAGACCAAGAGAGACACAACCTGCTGCTCTGAAGGCAGACTGAGGATAGCAGTCAAAAGTTCAAATCAGGCGCACGAAGGCAGACATTCTTGGTCCGGACACATACTCTAAGGATCTCAGCTGAGGGACATGGCTGAACGCCTCTAAGCTATAAACCCTCGGATGTGAGAGCCGGGCCGATACTCACCTACTACAAAATGGAGGTAAGAGACTGAGTACGCTACATGCTTAGATCAGATACCTGTTCGAAGGCTCTCAGCTGGGGGATATAAGGGATCCCCGGATGAGAGGGCCTGGCCGTCACTCGCTCCCTGATGCATGGAGGTAGTGTGCTGAGCAGGCAGCATATGTAGCCTACCTCGTGAGCGATACTTAAAGTGGCAAAGTGGTTCAGTCGCACGAAGTGGTTACGATGAAAGTTTGTAACTACACGCATAGAGTGAGAGTAGTCAAAAGTGGAAAAAATCTCAAAAACACGAAATGGAAAGCTTGTTTGGCGAATCCATCACGTGGAAGTCCGAAGAGAAACCTTGATGAGTGAATGTCGTCCGCAGACTGTCTGACCCTGGTTTATGTGGGGAGCGACCAGTGGTAAAACGAAATGCCCAATACATGGAAGTGAGGAATTAAAGCAGCCATGAGCAGGATGTGGCGATTCCTCGGGTGAACACAGTCTCAGAGCAATATGTGCAGGCTCTGCAATTATGGAAGCCTCCTTGGATATCGGGGAATGCCCATGGTCTGCCCCTGCCTTCACTTGAGGGTTGACCGTGATGTCTTTGACCGTTCTACCTTGACCAGCTGAGATGTGAGCGACACGACAGAACATGTCTCTCGAAACCTTCAGGACAGTTACCCTAATCAAAAACGCCCGCCAAAGTCGGATATGCAGGCATAAGGGTGTCAAATTAAAACTGGCACAACGCAAAAACGTCCGAGTGAAATGTCATACGTGCCCGGAACAGCTCTGACTATCTAGTTTTCTGAATGTCCGTGTGACCGGAATAGCTCTGATTAGCTAGTTTTCCGAATGTCCTTGTGACCGGAACAGCTCTGACTAGCTAGTTTTCCGAATGTCCGTCGTGCCCGGAACAGCTCTGACTATATATGTCTTCCGAGCAGAACGAACAGCACATCAAAAGCTCGCTGAGTGGATACTGTCTGCAGACCGGCCCGTAGCGAACGAAATGCCCAATATACTGAAGTTTAGTTTTTTTTTTAGTTTTTTTATGCATATATGCTCATATACTGAAGTGAGGAATTAAAGCAGCCATGGGCAGGACGTGACGATTCCCTCGGTGAGCCCAGCACCAGAGCACTATGTGTCGGCTCTGCAACTATGGAAGCCGCCCTGGATGGCGGAAAATGCCATGGACTGTCCCTGCCTTTCCTTGAGGACTGACCGTGAAGTATTCGACCGTTCTAGCTTGACCAGCTGGGATGTGGACGGCATCACAAAAGCGAGAGTCCCCCAGCATTGTTAACCTGGTCAAAAGTGCACGCTAAAGTCAGATGTATTGGCCTACGGGTTTCGGCCCAAGGGTGCCTAACAAGACACACCGCAATTACATCTGAAAAAACACTCCGGATGAACGCAGCAGAAGAAGAAGAAACCAGGATATAACAATGAAATATGGATATAACAATGCAACACAGATATAACATTGAAACATGGATGTAACATTGAAACATGAATATAACAATGCAACATGGATATAACAATTAAACATGGATATAACAATGAAACAGGCTGGAGATTGACTGTAATTTAATTTTTCACTAAGCAGTGTCCTGCAATGAGTCTGTGGGGTGACAGAACGATCATGCATTGTAGTTCTGAATGCACGGATGAATATATGGCAGTCTTTCGCTAATTAACAGGCGGGAAAGCTTCATCCGACGGTCCCGACAATATTATCGGCATAGTCCCATATCAGATTCGCTAATGAGCCCGCCAGATTGACAATAGATCCATGATATTCAGGCCAGTTGTGGGGAGAGCTCATTCTACACAAAGCTCAATAAATAATTAACTAAGTGGTAGAAAAATGTTAAACAGTCACAGGGTTTCTAATCTCAAGAGTTCCTAAATAGTTCTCAACCATGCATGCTGGAATATCTTCTTCACCAGAGCATTCATTATTGGAATCGGATTCCTCTTTCGGATGGGTGCAGTGTGAGGTAGTATCAGAAGAGGCATCCTTGTCGCCTAGAGCCGGGCTTTCGGAAGTAGGATTCGCAGCTTCCGTCTCTGAGTTATCCAGGTTTGAATCTGAGCAGCTTTCTCCACTAAAGCTGTTCGTTACGTGTGGTTCTGAATTTGTTGAATCAGACGAGGCGTTGCCAACAGATGATCCAACAGTTCCATCTTGTGAATCTTTATCCTGGCGCGGTTCTAGAATGTTGCCCAAGGCAGTAGAGCCAGATTTGAGATTAACATCATTTAAAGCCTCAGGGTTTGCTGGGATTCGAACTATACGCTGTATGAGTCCGGTGTTGGAACACTCGTTGGACAAGAGATAAGATGTCGGAAGTGCATCATCGTCTTTGGAATCTTTCGTTGACAAGGCGCTGGTCGGAGATGCAAGACATGATTGGGCGTGGACCAGTTCAAGCTGGGCAGATCTTTTCTTTGGCATCGAAAGCTCCAGGCGTTTCCAGAACTGTTCATGCTCCTTAGAGAATACAGAATGTAATATATATATATATATATACCTGGTGTCTGTAAAATCTCACCACACTTTGTCTATAGAACAAATCTGAAAAACGAAGTACATGATATCTTTAAAAAATGTGCTCCACAGTCCATCGTGAAGCAATCGCTGCGAAGCAATCTGCAGCGAATGGCTGTCGTCTGCTGGAGTAATTCTTTGGACTTCAAACAGAATGGTGTTATCAACAGAAGAAAGAAATTTTTGGTTGAACAAGTGTTTCGAAATGGCGGTCGATACAAAGATTTTTAGCAAGATTTCATGATAAACAATGTTAGATAGATTAACAGATAGAGAGAGTTAAAAACAGTAACACTGTAACACATCATACATGTCGTATGAGGGACAGGGATAGACAGAAAGACACACAGACAGAGAGTCAACGTGTCAACATTCATTCATTGGCACCTTGCCTTCCTGGCAGACGATAGTTTGTTACATTGTGCTTCAAAAAGGCATAATAACTACAACCCATGGCGGTAACATATGTGACTGATCAGATCAATTCGCGCTGTATATGTTCGTTCACGGTAGATGCATGTGAACACATGGTCATTTCCACCATTTTGCACCGTTTTACGTCTCGCACGCTCGGTGTGTGACTTATTTGCAATCATTTTCTCCTTTGTCTTTATCCCATTTCTGATATTTGCCCTCCACGCAACACATTCAGCGGCGACTTGCTCCCAATGTGCATTATCAATGCCTTTATCAACCATGTACCGCTTATACACATCTTTGTATCGTAGTAGAGGCCGATCCTGAGATCTCTTACCGATCTTTAATTCACAACAAAAAGATGTCCTTTGGTATTCTATCGTCATCCATCCTCCTAACGTGTCATATCCATCTAAGTCTACGAAGACTGAGCATGGAACAAACCGTCACACAGCCTGATTTTCCAATATTTCAGTATTTGTGATTTTGTCTTGCCACTTAATACCAAGTATTCTTTGCAGACATCGCATATGAAAGCTGTTTAAACGTTTCTCTTGGTGTGAGTAAGTTGACCAGGCTTCACTGCCATAAAGACGAGTACTAAGGACACAGGCTTGATAGACAAGGACTTTTGTTTTTGAAGTAAGCTACCTGTTCTCCCAGACTCTTTTTCTTAACCTCTTCATTGTTGTTGCTGCCTTACCAACCCGGATGTTGATTTCCTGATCTAGGGATAATTTGCTATTTACCACTGATCCTAGATATGTAAAATGGTCTACCATTCTAGTTCGGCGTCGTCAATAAAGATGCTAAGACGATTGAGTTCGGCATCAATCACAGCCGTTTTTCTCACATCGTCAATATTAGTCAGGTCAGTGGAAAATTCTGGACACATGGTTCTTACGTTTCAGGTTGCAAGCCGTAGCTTGAGGTTTCTATTTTTCTTTTTAGTAGTACCTGGTGCATTGGTTTTACAGCCTGCGATTCAGATTTTGTCCTAGCTCCAAGCACCCAGTGAAGCAGGCAGACTGTGGCGGATCAGCACCCAATTTGCCGGGGGCTGCCCAGCTTGAGGCAGATCGTAGCTGATCAGTGACACCTGTAGGTGTCTCCCACCGTCAGAGGTAACCCGTGCCTTCTTCCCCCCCCCCCCCCCCCCCAATGTCTACGCCAATTGACAAGGAATTATAACCCGTAACTCTCGCTTTGATTCCAAGACCGGTTAAGACCAGGGATGGAGTTATGCCTCTCCATAGCACAAAGCACGGACTAAAATATAGAGACCATGTGTTGCCCATGCAGCATAATACCTCTCTCGACCTGCCTAGTTCACTCCAGAGGAAAGGTAACACCCCTACATCTGGAATAAGACAAGCTGCAGAAGCTGACGGGTCAGCAAAGCAATGCTCTAACTGTCCGCCTGTCGGAGATTCGATCCTAGACCAGCTGCCAACCAAGGCTTAGGGCCTGGTCTGCCCTGCCATGACATTTTGTCTTTAGGTTGCATTTCCTCGCACCAGGATAAAGCTTGTACAAAATCAATTGTGTTCTTCCTCCCGAAGCCGTTGGCACAATGTGGGGTGTCGAGTTTGGTAAGCGCAGCCCAATATTCGGCGCTAACAGAAAGCAGGTAGTGCCGTCTACTGTCATACGGTAGCTCAGTCATATCTGACTAAGACCTGACTGTCAACAAGACAAATGAAAACGCATACATATAGACAGTTAGCCAGTCATTCAGTAAGACAAGGGAAGGACAGACAGAAAGACAGACAGAGGGATAGACAGTCAGTTAACATTCCTACATGATAAATGAAAAAAGATAGACAGACATAGGGTTAAACAGACAGCCAGCCAGTAAGTTAACATATTTACACGACAAATAGACAGGCAGTCAGACAGCCAACAATAGAACAAATTAATACACCAACAGACAGTTAGCCAGCTATTCAGCAAGACAAATGACTCCACAAACAGACAATCAACCAACTAAGCAGCAATATAAAAAAAGACACAGGCATACAGACAAATAGTCAAACGGTCAGAAAGTTATATCGACATACATACAATTAGATAGACATACAGACTGACACATCGATGGACACATAGAAAGACAGACAGATTGGCAGGTAGGCAGACAGACAGGCAGCAGACAGACCGACAGACAGACAGGCAAGGCAGACAGACAGACAGACAGACAGACAGGCAAGGCAGGCAGACAGGCAAGCAGGCAGACAGACAGACAGACAGATAAACCGACCGAATGACAGACAGACAGAAAGTCAGACAGGCAGACAGACATACACACAGACAGGCAGGCAAACAAGGCAGACAGACAGACAAACGTACAGACCTACAGGTAGGTATGCACGCACGCAGACAGACAGAGAGACAGGCAGATATACAGACAGGCAAGGCAGACAGATAGTCAGGTAGACAGGCAGACAGACAGATAGACAGGCAGGCAGGCAGACAGATACACTGATTGACTGACTGGCTGACAACAGATAGACAGGGGGACAGACAGGAAGGCAGGCAGGCAGGCAAGCAGACAGACCGACAGACAGACAGCCAGGCACATAGGCATGTAGGCAATGCAGACAGACAGACAGACAGACAGACAGACAGACAGACAGACAGACAGACAGACAGACAGACAGACAGACAGACAGACGATGGAGTACCTGTTCATTAGAACACTTGCTCGGATACTCCAACCAGGTAACAGTCCTCAGGATGCTCTTGAGTGTCTCATCTATCTGACTCCTGATAGAGCTGACGTCACCTGCCAAGGGAGAAGCACATGGAATGAACATATTGGAGCCGCGATGACGTACTCCAGAGTGCGATGACGTACCCCTTAGTGCCATAACGTACTCTTCAGTGCGATGACGTACTCCTCAGTCTAATGACGTACTTCTCAGTAGAATGACATACTCCACAGTCGAATGACGTACTCCTCAATCAAATGACATACTCCTCAGTGCGATGACGTACTCCTCAGTACGATGACGTACTCCTCAGTGCGATGACGTACTCCTCACTGCGATGACGTACTCCTCACTGCGATGACGTACTCCTCATGAGTAGGATTACCAAGACAATACGTTATTGCTTGTCCTTTACAGGACGTTACAACCACCCCAACTATCATAAGAATTTGTTGCATATCCTGTACAGGACGTCTCGGTCAACTCCAGAATTATTCTGGCTGTATGTGATTTCTTGGCAAGTTTACGTTCAGTAGTTTGCCATTGTTTTTGAACGACCGGCACCCATACCATTTCATGAAAACAAACGTAAGGTGGTCTGCTGCTAAATCGCCCACAGCTGTGTCTCGAACGTGATATGCGGGATTACGAACTGCGTCTGTAACGCCTTCGCCACGGAGACGGCTGCTTGTAAATTGCTAAGCAATGTTACGTTGGGTAGTTTGCCATTGCTTTATCAGAAGTCAGCATTTTAGTCATAACCGTGACACACCCCTACTTCCCATTTTCCGCCATCCTTTGTTGATGGTCCAAAACTATTTTTGTTTGGCACAGAATCTGTTAAACTTCTCAGCCGCGGCGCCCTGTTACCAAGACAACAGTCCAGGTTAAATGTCCAGCTGTAGGTTAGCATGGCCGAATGGATAAGAATGCGCGTTCTTAAACATCCGGTGTGTTGAAGCCGAGGTTAGGGGTTCAACCCCTACACCGGATAGTTGGACTAAAATGTTGATCTATCGTCCTTGACTTGGGAACGTAAATTACAAGTACCTCTGAAGGCGAAGGACACTGTTAATAGGGAAAGCTCATCCACATGCAAACTTCAGTCCAGCACTACTAGAAGTGGTGTGTATGGACTGCTCTTGAGTTCAAAGCGCCAAAATCAAATGTCCAGTTTTGCAGGATTAGTCTCCCAACCATCACGGCTCTGTTTATCGACCAAAGTTCGAAAATTGATGCTTGCTAATTTCCAGAATGTTCTAGACATTGTTCCGGAGGAAAGACAATGAGGAAGGCACTTGGCTATCCCGCTTTATTGTTATTTATTACCTACTCCGAAGATCTGTCTGTCTGTCCGTCCGTCCGTCCTTCCGTCCGCGCGCCCGCCCGACTGTCTGTCTGTCTTTCGGTTCACGAGTGCATTTTTATCGGAGGCTGCTGAGGGTCCTCGCTGGAGCTACGGAGTTCGTGCTTTGTGTGACGCTTTCGACGGGCCGCCCTACGGAAAGAGTCCGAACCATATGGGATAAAACCCGGTGCAATGAAGTCGATCATCTCGACTTTTAAGATGTTTTCAAAAGACTTTTGTCCTTCTGTCCTATCCTTCCCGTCGATCACGATCAATAGAACTCTAGAGTTCACTCGACTGTCGTACATTTAAACTCCAGAATGTACTCGACTGTCGAATTCTCAAATTCTAGAGTTTACTCGTCTGTCGAATACTCAAATTCTAGAGTTTAATTGTGTGTCGAATACTCAAATTCTAGAGTTTACTCATCTGTCGAATACTCAATTTCTAGAGTTTACTCATCTGTCGAATACTCAAATTCTAGAGTTTTCTCGTCTCTCGAATACTCAAATTCTAGAGTTTACTCGTCTCTCGAATACTCAAATTCTAGAGTTTACTCGCCTGTCGAATTCTCAAATTCTAGAGTTTACTCATCTATCGAATACTCAAATGCCAGAGTTAACTCGGCTATCGAATAATCAAACTCCAGAGGTTGCTAGATTGTCGTATATGCAAATTCTGACATTTACTCGGCTGTCGCACAGTCATGCCAGTACATATATGGTAGACTCAGGCTGGCACGCTGAGTGACTTTGCAACATTACCTCAGCACAACACACACAAAAGTTGCCAACCTCTTCCCCCAGCATTGAATATGAGAGGAAGAATCGTATAACTAACCTATGATGATGGGTAGAACTCTGTGCTTCTCGCTGAGCATCTCCTGCAGTGCCGTCTGGTACTCGAACCTGCACCATCCGCTGCTGACGAATGACGGGCTGACAACAAGAAGCGTCCGTCTACTTCGTTTCACTGACTCCACTATATTATCACTGATAACTGAAATAAAAACGGATATAACTTATTACACACTATGCAAATTACTATACACTAAGTAAATCACTATACACTAATTAACGATACACTAAGATAATAACAATACACTAAGATAATCTATATACACTATGATAATCACTATACAATAAAATAACACTGGTCTACACACATTTCGGTGCCTTAAATGTTACAGCTTTTCTTGGGTAATTTTGTGTTTCTGATTCCATAGAATGTAACCATATTGTTTTCTATCAGCTCGAGTTTTTGATATAAGTAAGAATTGCCTTATTAGTAGGGCAATTGTTATGTACAAACCTAGAGTTAGGTGCCATCAGTGGCATTTTGGCTGTAATCTGCATTCATATTATATGTAACACACAAAAAGCTTCTTTTCGAGGACTTCCTGGAATGTGATATGCCCGGACAGTCATGCTTAAGGGTCCAAATGTAATCTGCCATCATGTGGGCATCCCAAAGTCCCTGGTATCTTTCTTTCATTGTTTTTATATCTTGGTGAAATCCGTCACCCTGCTCCTCACAAAGATTCTCGGGAAAGAAATGTAAATGGTTATGGAGGTTGTGCAATTTCATGCTCATTTTGCATCCAAGTTTGCAAAAACTCGACAGCATGTTTTCAACTAATTCAGAATAATTGTCTGCTTTAAAGTTACCCAGAAAGTTTTGCACAACTAAAACAAATGATGACCAGGCAGTGGACTCTGTTATGTTCATCGAATCAATAAAATGTGGATCGTTTATTAACTTTATAATTAGAGGTCCATCTAAAATTCCAGCTTTAGGTTATTCGACGCTCAATTCCGAAAAATTTCTGCATAAATAAATAAAACAGGTACCATCTTTGTTCAGTGCTTTAAAAATTGCTTCCTCAAACCACGTTTTATATGTAATGGTGGCAGTAGAATTCTTGTTCGATCAATGAGAGGCTTGTTGACAATATTCTCTTTTTCAACTTTAAATTCATCCCTCAACGACCACTATTTCCTTTTCCAGTACGTATCTTTTGCCCTGCTATCCCACACACATATAAGCATGGATATTTTGTGAATCCAATCTTTGCGGTCCAAACTAGAAGTTCATCATTTTAAGATCTACAGAAACCATCCAGTTATGTTCTAAAAACTTCGTTTTTTTTTCTCCAGAACTCTGCTTAATGTAGCATACTCCTCCTTCATTGCAGTAGAATGGGCAATTGGAATTGAGCCATGTGTGTTACCATTGTGTAAGAGAAAACCTTTCAAACTTCTTTTAGAGCTGTCAATGAAAAGTCGCCACTCATCTGATGAATAACTTACACCCATTTCGTTTACAAGACCACCTACATTAGTACAACACACAAGGTTGTTTTCTTTACAAAAGAATGTAAGAAAACCTTGCTCTCCGCTGCGATAAAATGTAACCTATGTTTCAGCAGTAAGTAATTAGTTTTCTTTTAATCTTGAAGCCAAAAGTTCTGAAAATTCATTGGAGAGATGACGAACGGATTAGATCTGAACTAAAAAAGACTGTTAGATTCATACAAGAGACAACATTGCAGTTATAAACATATTTTATGCGAATGAAAGAAGAAGAAGAAGATCATTCAGTTCACGCTGGTTGAGCAGCTGGAAAATCATCTTCGAAATCACTATTACTGTCACTTATCGTTCAACATGCCACTGCTGTCTCATCTTCTAGCAGTTAATCAGAAATCTGACTGAAAGTTGGAATTGGTTAAGTCATCTCCGCGTGGAACAGGTCGTCTAGCAGAATCTAAATCTGGATATTTACAGTTTTTGTGATTGTTTTCCATTAATTCCCTTAATATTGAGTTTCACAGAAATAACAGCCATCTTAGTGGTTTTGGGTTCACTCCAAACCATTGGAATTCCATATTTTTTAAGGGACTTGATAGCAATAGTGTTTTATTTTCCAGAGCCTTATATAGAAAATACTGTAAAAATAGTAATTGAATACACATATGCCTGTATCTCTAAAACTAGAGCTTCTACAGACAAATACACGTGTTACTTTGATACAGCAGGCCTCATTTATGCAAAATCAGGTGTAATATGTTTGGCACCAAAAAAATTATTTTTTGGTTAGGGTTATTAATCCATGTAAACCACACAGAGAGCCGTGGCGGCACAGTGGCTAGCAAGATTGCCTGCCTACACTACGAACATGTACTCGAATCCTCATCAAGGTATATTTTTTGTTTTTAATTTAGCTGGGCTACAAGGGCAACGCAGTCTATAGAGGGTACCAGAAAATGTCCATGGAAGTAAAGGAGGTCAGTGTGAGACTGACCACTGCACCCACTCAGTGTCCGTTGGTCTATAAAAGTATGGGACTAGCCCCATATATCCAGGTCATCTCAAAACGTGGAGAAGTGTCATTTCATAATTATCATCACCACCAGCATGTGCCCTGAAAACTGGCGTAGGCGTTCATGTCACTCCACAAATCTCGGTCTTTGGTGTTCTGGATCAACTCTGTTAATGCTATTCCACCATGCCACCGCATCAGTCCATCCAGCAAAATTTCTCTTGGTCTGCCTCTGCCTCTTTTCCCACTGATCTTTCCAGTTGTCGCAATGCTCTCCAATGTCTCTCTTCTCATCACATGGCCAAAGAAAGCTGTTTGTCTCTTTCTTATTGTTGTATATAATGTTCTAGTTTCATTAGTCTCTTTTAAGCAATCGTTGTTAGTTACTCTGGCAGTCCAAGGAATTCGCAACATTCACATACGGAATAACGTCTCTGTTGCTTCTAATTTATTCTTAATTTGTTCATTTAAGTTCCTGTATTCACTGCCATACAGCAAAATAGGTTCTAAATAACATTTCAGCACTCTCTGGCATGAAATAATAGTAACTTATTGCATTAAATACTTTTAGATACTTTTTATTTTCTTAAATGCAGCTTTTGCTTGCCCTATTCTGTTCTTAATCTCTGTTGTGCATCTCCCATCAGATAAAATTGTCATGTATGCATCACAGTCACAGGCTTACACCGAGATCCCTGACTCTTACATTGGCCGGCCACGAAATTCCGCTGATGGATGCACAGGGTGAAACACATCCTCCCCTCCAGCCTGGGGACCAGGGTCTGCAGGACGAACTGTCTGTCATGGTCCGAGGACGAGTAGGACACGAATGCGTCGTACTCTTTGCAATCTGTTGATGGAACGAGTATTGAAAGTCAGTCAGTTAGGACGAGGAAACATTTTGTGATGTATCTGTTTTGTGAGGGAATTAAACATCGAGGACATTTTATGTATAATCTGTTAGAATTAGAATTAGAATTAGAATTAGTTCAAGTTCAAAATGACAACATTGTTGTTGTTGTTGTTGTTGTTGTTGTTGTTGTTGTTGTCTTTTTCTTCTTCTTCTTCTTCTTCTTCTTCTTCTTCTTCTTCTTCTTCTTCTTCTTCTTCTTCTTCTTCTTCTTCTTCTTCTTCTTCTTCTTCTTCTTCTTCTTCTTCCAACAATTAACATACATCATGCAGTTTAAATTATATTTCTTTATACCACAGATGCGCGTCCCAATTCTCTTACCAGATAAGAAGTACATTTTTATGTTGTGTTTATATTTGTGCATTTCTATGTGCATACAAATTTGACAACAACAGTGTCATGCCCCATCCATCAGCGTCTTTTAAGAAAAGTCCTCTAAAATTATGCGACTCTGTACATGTCAGAATATTTGCATATGTGCCGCGAAGCTTCAAAAGATTTACGAAAGCACATAAGCCAGCATAGCAATTGGGCTTCGCTATCCGCCATATTAAGAAACATTTTGTTAAGTCCATTTGTAAAGAAGGCTAACTGGCAACTGGCAGCTATAAATCAGAAGTGCGATTGTATAATCTGGATGACAAATCTATTCTTTGCTGTTATGGAACGTTTTACGAGCTAAGTTACTTTCTCCATTTCCTTTTTTGGCTTCGCTAGCTTTGAATTCAAGTGTAGTCCATTCACGGGCTACAACTTCTGGATCACTGGACTGATTTGTCCGTGTGGATTAGCTTTTCCTTTTACCAGTGTCCCTCGTCATCAGGCGAATCCACTAGAATTCAGAGGTACTTGTAATTTACGTCCCCAAGTCAAGGACGAGAAGTCAACATTTAAATCTAACTGATCGGTGTAGGGGTTGATAAACCTACCTCGGCATCAGCATACCGGAAGTTTAAGAGGAAGTGCTCTTATCCACACGGCCGTGCTAACTTCCCTATTTGACCGTACAATGAATGAATCACCCAAATAATAAAAAGAAAAGTAGAGTCGGTAAGCTCAACTAAAACATGATCACAAGTGAATAAAGCGGACGTTGCGACTAAAGGATTCGTCAGTACACAAGCAACTACATGAAAAACACTACATGAAAATGTATATATTAAAGTTACTCATCCGTTTCCTTGTTATGGACTTAAATGAATCACCAAAAAAACGAGAAGCAGATTGTGAGCTTTACTAAAACACGATTACGAGAAAGAAAATGGACGTTGCGGCTAAAGCCTTCGTTAGCACAGAACAAACAAACACAAGCAACTACATGATGGTTCCGTCGCCCTGCTACTGAGTGAGTGCGTGGCGCGACACTGTGAGCTGTGAGTTTCGTGTGAAGTGCTTTTGAATTTGCCCAAGTTTTTTTTTTTTTTTTGGAACGTGACTGCATGTTCGGAGCGATGGAAGGTGGCTATGTCCCAGAGTTGACCGGTTTTTGCCTTATGCAGAAATGCGTGGCTGCTGGGCTTCTGGTTGACTGCCACTGCCGTCGGTGATGAACTGTATTTTCGTGGACTGTGTGGGTGAACATCTAGGAAACATCCAGATAGGAAAATGACTGCCGATTCCATCAGAGATGAATTGGGTGATTCGTGGGGGACTGGTGTGTTGACATTCTGGCGGCGGCATTATGCACAGTGTCTCTGTGCGGGCTGTTGTTTGTCGAGACTCCTGTCTTTTCCACTTTTCACATTAGGTAGTGGGGAGCGTTTTGTGTGATATTCATTGGCACAGGAACGGAGCATAATGGGTACGACCCGTTGCTGTGAAGTTGGAACTGCGACTAACTAACTAACTAACTAAACAAACACAAACCGACACAACTAAAGTACATGAAAATACAAAGGTAAATTATCTGTATCCTTGTTGTGGGTAAATACGTCTTAATCGAGAAACGCGTTTGATGACTATTAGTGAATTAAATGAACCGGATGTGTGGTTAAAGCGGGTTAATGGACTAAAGTTATGGACTTGGCACGTGTGTCGTCGAATACAGCGTGTATGGTTGCGGTTACATTCCATTTTGACAAATCCTGTGCAGAACATAGCTCTCATCACGACAGATTCTCGATCATTCACCCTTTCCCGTGCCTTATACATTGCCATGCCAATGGTGTTTTCAATGTTTTCTATCGTGATGGTCGTGCCCCTCTTCTTTTCCCCCACTTCGTGTCTACGACTAGTATTATTTATACACCACTGTCGCCTTTACTAAGGCCAGAGTATTTACGTTTCTGTCAGTGTTTATGTCTTCGGGTAGTGAACGCAGTTTGATAATCCTGACATTCTTGGCTGGAAGTCAGCCTCAGGTGTTTCAATGACAAACTATTAAACGTAACATTGTGAGATGGTGTAACGTGGCAACCCATGCAAATCGGCATTGTATATGATGCCGATGATTAATTGCAACGTTTATAATTGTGGGACTATTTCAGTTCCAAATACATTATACTATTTATACAACTTTATAATGGGTTTAAATCTTGTTGAACGCCAGTATTTGCTTTCCACGTTAACAGATTTCTAAGAATTTTTGTTTTGCCCGCATACCATCTTCGAAACACAACTGTGGACGATTTTGCAGCAGAACCCCTTGCGTTGATTTTCAAACATTGGTATGATTGCCGGCTATTCAGAAAGCAATGGGAAACTACTGAACGTAAACTTGCCAAGGAAACACAGTAAAAAAAAAACCGCTGTGGTTGACTGCTACGTCCTGTAAAGAATATGCAACAAACTATCTGTAAGAGGACGCACTAGAAGAAAATATATTAACGTCATCGAAGAATTTACAATCATACTGAATGACATTATCTCTTCTCTCCCCCCCCCCCCCCCCCCCCCCCCCGCGAAAAAAAAATATGGACGATGAAAGCATCAGCCATTCCACTACACCAGGGGTCACCAAACGTTTTTTCACAGTGGGCCGGATAACTGACAAAATGCGAGCGCGGGCCGTATATTCATTATGTACAATACTTGCAAGCCAGAATGGAAGCTCTGGGAACAAAGACGAAAAACTAAGTTTAGCATTCCATGTTAATCATTGGTGAGAGGCGTGCAATGCACACAAAAATTAAAACAAAACCAAAAAAAAAAAAAATAATAATAATAAAAAAATCAAAGACAACCAACATATTTATTTACTAAATAAAAAGTTATCAAAGAAGGCGGCGTTAGCAAAAAGATTGTTACATCAGACCTAGTGTGCAAATATCCGAATCTCACACACTACAAAAAAGGTTAGTGAGATTTGTGAAATTGACGTTTGGCTTTCAAAATATTATCAATGTTTGGTTTGGAATTGTTGCATCCAATCAAGAGAATTGATTTCAAATATTCATCAGTAAATCTAGTTCGATGTGTCGACTTCACATACTTCATGTTTGAAAATGTTTGCTTGCAGACATAAGTTATTCAAAACACTGATGCCATACCAACGGCAAATTTCTTCAGTTTCGGAAACTCAACATCAGGTAAGCAGCGGTAAAATTCAACACGTTTTCCTTCTCTGAGCTTCTCTTTCAACACGTCATTTGCTTGCAAATCAGTGAGTTCCAACTGTAGTTCAACTGGCACATCATCAAGGTTACAATAAAGCGGATTCTGGAACAGAAGAATGTCACTCTCAATTCTGTCAAGATCTGAAAATCTCTCCAAAAAATGCTTCTTCAAGTCACGAATATTTATTTTCGGAAAATCGAGGTTGACCTCTTCGGCGATTGTTAAACTCTTTGAAACATTGAAAATAAGAAGGGTTTCTCCTTCCAGTTGTGCTTCAAACAATGACAGCGTTCTCCGAAATCCTTTGATGATTTTCTAGAGATCACAGACGAAGTTATCTTTTCCCTGAAGTTTCAAGTTCAGTTCATTCATGTGGGATGTGATGTCCACCAAAAATGACAACTTTGACAGCCAGGTAGGATCCTCCAGCCGTGGATAAGCTCTATGTTTTTCAGTGAGGAAAACATCTATTTCGTTTCGAAGCTTGTAAAAAACGAACCATGACATTATAGCAGGTGAGCCACCTCACTGATGTGTGATAAGGCAAGTTACAAAATTAATAATCAATTTCTTCACAAAAAGCCTGCAACTGACGGTGACTGAGTACATGTCCCCGATTGAAGTTCATGACACAAATGACTGGTTTCAGTAAACAAGAAATATCTAAGTCTTTCCCACATATTGCTTGCTGATGCAGTGTATATACAGAGCACCCGGAATTTGCAAATCTTCCAAATGAGTCCTGCCCTGCCCCAAAAGAACCTTCCTCACTCCAGCCATCTTTTTTTTTTTTTTTTTTTGCATCAACTGCAACACCTCAAAGCTGATACCATTAAAGGTTATAGTCTTGCACAATTTTTTGCACTTCCACGAAAATGTCTTTTCCAATTGTTGTTCCATGCATGCTGCAAACAGATAACTCTTCCGTTATCTGACAGTCCAATTGACACCACGAGAAGTTGTGACGTACTCGAGAGATTACAAGACGCATCCAGCGCCAGAGAATACCACAAGTTCCTAGCTTTCTCGCGTATCTGTATCACTATGTTCTCTCCAAGTTCTTCTGTTCTCCGTACAATTGAACTTGCCGAAAGGCTGATAGTTGCAAACAAATAGGCTTTCTCGGGACACAGGTCATTTGCTGCTTCCATCATGTACTCTTTGATGAAGTTGCAATCAGTAAACGGTTTTCCTCGTTCTGCCATCTTATGCACTATTTTGTAACCTGTACAGATTCATTTTCGGCAAACTTTCTCGTGTAGAGATCTCTTTGTGTTTCTAAATCACGTTTCATGAACTCATATTTCTCAGAGTGTAACTTTCCAGAAAACGTTAAATATGTTAATAGATGTTTTGTTTCATAGTGACGCCGAAGATTGTATTCTTTCAAAACGCAAACACTTTCGCTGAATATTACTCAGCTGGTTTTCTGGTCCTTTGTTTCTACAAAGAAGTACTTTACTCCCCATTCTTCATTGAAAACGCGACACTCAGCGTCTACTTCTCTTTTCTTAGTAGCCATAATGAAGGGTGAAGTAAACGGATATCTGAAAATGAAACACAAGAAAAGCATAGGCAAAGGGGTCACTGGTGAAGCTACGGCTCACCAAAGGTGCATATAAAGTTTATAGGAGCCTTTGGTAATAGAATATATCACATAATATGGTTTGCAAAAAATATAAATAGGGCCGGCCTAAATAATCAACCTAGAGCAGTATTTTTCAA
Organism: Cepaea hortensis; assembly: GCA_963921405.1. Lineage (NCBI taxonomy): Eukaryota > Metazoa > Mollusca > Gastropoda > Stylommatophora > Helicidae > Cepaea > Cepaea hortensis. The sequence continues at coordinate 83,897,364 of OY992893.1, forward strand.
CCGGGATTCTGCGAGTGGCAGCCAGGGGTTCTGCCGAGACAGATCGAAATCGCCTAAATACAACATTTCTGTCCATCTGGTTTATTACATAAAATAAGACAGACACCTGGAACATCGCACAGAGTTCCTTGAGCAACGTAAACATTTGCATAATGAACTGCTCCAGCAGAAAGGGACGAGCTCGTTTAACACATTGACCGGGGAATTTTTCTTAACTGTGGATAATATTGTTGTAATAACACGAGGCTTCCATGGCATTTTTATGCTATATTTGCTACTTTATTGCCTCTATTCACACTTGTAGTGTCCGTTCTTATCACTGTCAAACAAAGAAACCCTTTTTACATACCTTTAAAATGGCTTACAGGCAAACAGAAGTAAACATTTATGGAGCTTCGGACCTGTGTTGACAGCCGGGCGCATCTCGAGTCGGAAAAGATGCGTGTTTGTGAGTGTTGCCATGGAAACCTTGGTAACGTCAGAGCGTAGGCGGAGCTACCAACAGCCGGGGAAGGACTTGGGGTAGCACGAAATAAGCAAACATTACAATAAACAAGAAAATCTAGATATAAAATTTTAAAATTAAAAATAGGCCATTTAAGGCACATAACAGTCAGGATGTCTCCGCACGTATGAAGATCTCCTAGTATTCTGAACATAATATTTAAATTTAAATTGTATCACAACGACTTGTGTTCCATACGTTTTATCAAGCAAATTCGAGTACTGTCAGCGGGCCTGATGAACTGACGTCGCGCGCCGGATACGGCCACCGGGCCGTAGTTTGGTGACCCCTGCTCTACACGATGCTTGTCGGCACGATGGAAGATGATAATGATGACAGTGACACGGAATGACATTAACTCTTCCTACCCATCGGGCGAGGGAACGTCAGCTTTTCCTCTGCTTGACGTCAAAAGTGGAAGATGATGATGATGATTGTCACCAGACTCCAACCCAAAGCCACGGAATTGTTAACGAAATGCCGCATGTCCTCTGCAGGACGTCGCTATGAAACCCCAGGTTGATGTTATAGACACTGTTACTTTCAGTATTTTTCATTGCGGTCTGAACGACAAGTCAACATTTAAATTCAACTGACCAGTGTGTGGAATATCCCCACTACCCCGACACCAGCGCACACGCAGTTTAAACGTCAGCGCTTTATAACCCCTAGACAACGCGGGCCTCTTCGGAATATATTAGTTTAAATCCATTAAATGAAAATATACAAGCACACGAAGAACCAAGCAAACAAAGTAATACATACATATCTGCCTCACCGTCTTCTTCAAATGGTTGAAACCAGTGTACGATTTTCATCATTGTAATGTTCTGCCGCTTGTACAGGTAGACCGGCAGGACTATCAGCATCACCACAGACAGCAAACATAACACAGAAACAATGCATAATATCCATGCTGTTGGCAGCGATTCTGTCAATAAACAACGGAGACAATATAGGTGATAAAGATCCTGTTGAGAAACAAGTACAAATTCATAGACAAAACCTTAACAAGATTTCATGTAAGCTGAGTTTAAATCAGTCCACTACTGCGCGCACAAAAAGTATAGAAATAATACTGGCACCTGGTCGTCTTGTAGACGATAGTTTGTTACATTGTACTTCAAAACAGGCATAATAACTACAACCCATGGTGGTAGCGAATGTGACTGATCAGACCAATACGCGCGATAAATGTTTGTTCACGATGGATGAATGTACACACATGGTCATTTCCACCACCAGGCATCATTTGACGTATCGCCGGCTCAGAAATATACACAGATATCCATACGTCCGTCAAGTGTCATGCCGATAAGCGTGGGCGGTTATGTTTTGACATCTCACTCCAACACCAGAGTCGTGGATCAGCTCCATGGTCCTGAATCGACCATGCCCCATCCAGGTATTTACTTCTCGGTCTTCCCCTTGGTCTCTTCCCTTCGATCTTGCCAGTTGTCACCAAGTTCTCCAAGTCATGTCATTTCATAACATGCCAAAAAATTTTGACTGTCTACGTCTAATCACGCTAATCAGTTTACGATCTTCATTTGTTTCTTGAAGACATGTTCGTTGGTTTTTCTGTCTGTCCATGGTATTATTCGCATTTTCCTCAGAAACAACATTTCCACAGACATCAGATGTTTTTCAGCTTGACTGCTCATTGTGCACGTCTCACAGCCATAAAAAAGTACAGGTTCTATGTAGCACTTCAACACTCTTTTTTCTCGTTTCAGTTAATATCTTTTTATTGGTCAGTATGTTTTTCATCTTGCAAATGGCTACCTTCGCAATCGCAATTCTTGTTCTAATCTCTTCAAGGCATCTCCCATCAGATGTTATGACTGTTCCGAGATAACTGTACCGATTCACTTATTAAGAATATGCCCGTTTACTCGTATATCATATTGTGGTATTTCTGTCTTCCCAGTGACGACCATAATCTGTGTCTTCTTACTATTCAATTATAACCCTAGTTGTTCACTGTGTGCAACAACCGCATCTACTGAATGTTACAGGTCCTGTTCATTGTCTGCAATCAAGACTGTATCATCTGCATATATAATGTTATTGATGTATCGTCCCCCAATGTTGGTTCCTTCCATGTCTTCTATGTTTCTGAAAATATTTTCACTGTGCAGGGAAAAAAGATCTGGAGACATTACACATCCCTGTCTCACACCTCTTTTAATGGGCTGATATTGACTTACATCATTATCAATTCTGATGGCAGCTTGTTGTTTCCAATATATGTTTTTTTAACAAGTCTAAGAAAGGTCTTTTCCATCAATTTGTAGATCTTCAAGCATCCTTATCATGTCGACATGTCTCACTTTATCGAAAGCCTTTGTGTAGTCAATAAAGCAAAGATATAGATCTTTGTTTACTTCTATAGAACGTTCAATTACCGTTCTCAGTATGTACACAGCATTTACTGTACCCTTGCCTTCTACAAACCCACATTGTTCTTCTCCTATTTCGGGTTGTAGTTTCTTCCTAATTCTTTGCATGATAATTTCAGCAAAATCTTCGTGATGTGGCTCATTATACTAATTGTTCGACGGTGATCACATTCCAAGGCTCCTGATTTCTTCGGGATTACAATAAATATAGCATTACATAATTCGGGAGGTATATCTCGTTTCATATATTGCGTTCAGCAGTCTGGTGACTTGGTCTATTCCATATTCTTCAAAGGCATTTATCATTTTTATTGTGATGTTATCTGTACCCGGGGTCTTGCCAGTGTTCATATGGTTAAGAGCATTCTGAACTTCCATCTTCAAAATTGGTGGTCCTTCATTATTATTCCGATGATCATATTGTTCTTATGTAATTATCTATCAGCAAAAACTGCATTCTATTAAATGAAAAACATATTGGAAGTTACAAAAAGAATTCGTGAATGTTACATAGAATCAGTCTTAACATATGACTGCGAGTTCGGAACACTGAATCCATTGGATTTATAAAGCGCCACTGTCAGTTACTAAACAGAAGGAAAAACAAATCCCTAGTGGCCTTGGAGATGTGAGTTTATAGAATAACGCTTAAAATTAATATTTTTGTCCGCATATCCTTTACAGGACATCGCTGTCAACATCAGCATCTTACAACTGATTGTTGATTTCTTAGCAAGATTACGCTCAGCAGTTTTCCATTGCTTTCTGAGCGACCCGCTCATATATCCCGTAAGTTACCGACGAGGAGAGAACCGCTACCGATTCTCGCGCACGTCACGTTACTTAGAGAGTATACGGGATTACGGAGAAAGTCGTGTAACCCCTAGGCAGCCAAAATTAACAATCTAGACATACTGAGGGAAGATAACTCACAAAGACAATTTATTACAATCATCAGAAAGAGGCAGTCTTCATTTTTGGCCTCACCAAGAGAAGACAAAAACTGGACCGTGTTGTGACAACCGAAAAGATTTGTGAAAATGGAGATAGAGGAAGACAGCGAGAGAGCAATCTTGAGTCTTGTGTCATGGCACGGAAAGAAGTCAGCACACAAATTGCCGCCGGAGATCGCAATTTGTGGAGAAGCATGATCTCCCACGCCTGCCATCAAGACACTTGACCATGATGAATTACCTTCTAACAAAGTGCCATTGAAAATGCAGACATATGTTTAGCCATTAGCGCTTATGCATTTGGTTCAGCATGCTAGAAGTCGAATCTGTGACAAAACTAACTAGATCGTTAAATTTCGATTCATTCAAAACGTTTTTATGTGAAACCCAAATGTGGTAACTACAGCTTTCAATTTTTATATTGTTTATTATGCCCTCTAATCTCTACTTCTCTCCTCTACTTCTATGAGTGTCGATTATTACCTGTTAATTTCTTTCTCATATTAGCTTGCGAAGGAGATTGTTTTCTCACAACGCTTCATGGCTTTGACTGAACGTTGTCAAAACATGACCGAAATGTCCATGGTAGCCAGTAACATTCCATTTGTCACCCGTGTGATTACATCGTGTGTGAAGCATTTGCTTCATTAAGAGGAGATTGATGGAGATTTTCGTTAAGTAGGCGGGTGGACTTACAGACAGGCTGGCAGAATATAGACATATAGGCAAGTGAACAGACAGGTAGGCAGGATGTATATACAACATGAAAATATTTAAGCATGTGTGACGTCTGTGAAAAAGCGAGAGATAATAAGATAGGATGTAAATATGTGGATAAAGTGTCAGATATGATTGCGCTACCCTATGATAGTAAACAGTACTACCTGCTTTCTGTTAGCGTCGAATGTTGGGCGGCGCTCACTAAACCCGACATCCCACATTTTGCCAACGGTTTCAGGCGGAGGAGTGGAATTGGGAGGGTGCAAGTCTTACCCTAGTGCGAGGAAATGCAACCTAAAGGCTAAATGTCATGGCGGGGTAGACCAGGCCCTAAGCCTTGGTTGGCAACTGGTCTAGGATAGAAGCTCCTATAGACGGAATGTTAGAGTATTGCTTTGCTGATCCGACAGCTTCAGCAGTTTGTCCTGTTCCAGACGTTTTGGGTTACTTTTCCTCTGGAGTAAACTAGGCAGATCTAGAGAGAGAGAGAGAGAGAGAGAGAGAGAGAGAGAGAGAGAGAGAGAGAGAGAGAGAGAGAGAGAGAGAGAGAGATCATGTTGCATGGGTAACACTCTAAACTCTAAATTATGCCCAGTTTTTGTGTTATGGAGAGATAACTCCATTTTACAAACTATCGTCTGTCAAGACAGCAAGGTCACACAGGCAAACAGACATACACAGATAGATAAAGATAGGTATTTATATAGGCCGGTTGTATGTGAGTAGTAGGTAGTTAGGCAGAAAAGTAAGATTAATCGGTAGCTGGGTAAATAGGCAGGCAGACAATATTTATACGCATAATTCTGCTTAACTTAACAAACAAGATGGCAAGAGACATCCATATAGCCGAAGAGAAGAATAGAGAATAAGACAAACATATAAAAATAATCTAGAGTGGGGGAAGCGTGGTTCATAAAGACAGACAGACAGACAGACAGACAGACAGACAGACAGACAGAAAGAAAGAAAGAAAGAAAGAAAGAAAGAAAGAAAGAAAGAAAGAAAGAAAGAAAGAAAGAAAGAAAGAAAGAAAGAAAGAAAGAAAGAACTGACACTATCCACATAAAACTGTATTAGCATTACCTTCAGTCTCTTGACCAATGATGTCTGTGCAGTTACTCCCAGAGTAAGGAAAGTGGCACTCGCATTGGGCCGTCTTGTTCCCTGGGTCGTATGAGCACTTGCCCTGTTGACCACAGTCAAGTGGGCAAGGATACTGGCAAAATGGACCTGGGGTTTAAATCCCAAAGTTGAGATTAACTCATCCGAGGGTCATTCGCAAGTTAGTCATGTGTATCCTACAATCGTTGTCATTGATATCATTAATACTGACGTGTTATTGTGACCTACATTAATGGGGCTTTAGTCTGAAGAAGGTAGGCGGCTGTTCGTGGAGTAACCGGCTGGCCTGACAAAATGGAGTCCATCCACAGCTTCTCATGGCGTAAGGTGGCGGTTCGCTGGAGGGACCGACCAGCCTAGTATATTTGTTTGGGTAGCCACTTAGTATCAGCTATACGGATGGTTGCGTTATGCATATACTGCCGTGTGCAGAGATTCAGATGAAGCATTCTCCATAAAGGAGATAAATCAAGAGTGTGGCTGGGAAATTATAAAGATATGTAAACGTTCATTGGCTAATTGAGGAGTATGAATGGCTGCAGGAACAATAAACAGGTGACGTAATCATTATCACGAGGAGCTCGAATATTAATTAATTGCTACGAATGTACAGTTCAATGACAGATGCGATTCTTCAGTACTCATCTGATGGCTCATCATGTATGTTCAATAAATGTCTTAGTTTGAAGCCTGGCCAATGGATTGCTCCGTGACTGCTGTTTTGAACATTATCGTTGGATAGACTCAGTCGGAGATCTTTCATGTTTGATTATTGAGGGTCACATGATTTTTGAGTTGAGTTGAGCTAAGAACCGACATCACTGCATCCAGGACATTCCCATATGCGCTCCGTCAACAGCCAGCGAAGAGTCACGCTACTAATCGTTCCCACCGCTATCTGATTGAAAGCTCTCCTCGTCTTCCCTCTCAGTTTTGAGAATCCTCTAGAACCCATGCCAATTCCCCACAATCTCATCCTTTCCACATACGGTTTCTCAATCTGTTCCTCCACCTTCTCCACCTGGTCCCACATGCACCCGACTACCTCTCCCTTGTCCATAGGTAATCGACCCCCAAGAGGTGTATTCCCTGCTAGCCTATCAGTCTGATCATCCCTCCCGCATGGCCAGGACATAAAATCCATGCAGTTCTTACAATCCGTGACCTTTGAAGCGAGGTGAGCCATTCCACACGAAACATTCCTTTCTCCACTTTACTAAGCATACTCCTGAGTCCGTGATGACGATAATGTTTGTTGCAGTGTTTTAAAACGCTTAGACACTTGAGCGTGACAGGCACGTCATAGTTATCATTAATATGTTCATATATACCGTGAGCACCTTGCAGTCTTGACAGACCAAAGTATGTGAGTTGGAATGTGGCTAAAATTCCATCACAATGCCTGGGCAGAGCTTCAGAGAAACATGTGGTGCCCAAACGACATGTTCCCTCTCTCGGCCTCGCCCTGTGTATTCCAGAGGAATGGGTAACCAATACGTCTGGCACAAGGTAGGCTGCAGACGCTGGCGGCTCAGCGTCAATCCACCGAGACCTCACCACCACGAGCTGGTGGCGAGTTATGGCCAGACCCTGACACCCAAGGAACCCGGCTTAGAGGCGTTCAGCCATGTCCCACAGGTGAGGGCCTCGTACGCGCCTAAACCGTAGGGTCGCGCACATCTGTCAACCACAAGTGTCCGGACCTGTGTAAAGCGTGCACTATCGTCAGATTCCCCGCCTGACAATTTCCATATAATTAGGTCTTTTGATCAGTTCTATAATTATTCCTTATCCCTAGATTCCTTGATCAATTCTATAATGCTTCTTTGCCTGCTGGTTCCTTTATCTGTTCTAAAGTGATTCCTCGTCAGTAAGTTCCCTGATCAGCTCTATAATGATCCCTTACCGCTAGGCTTCTTGACAATGTTTAAAAGAGTAAAGGACCTGTATACACTTATTAACTTCTTCTTCTTCTTCTTCTTCAGCGTTCCGAGCCATTGAGGTTCTTTGCTGCAAATACAATCCGTCTCCATTCGTCTCTCTGGTGGACCTTCTCTTGCCAGTCGTTGATTCCAAGTGCTTGTAGGTCTGTACATGTATTATCTCTCCACCGTCTTCTTGGTCTACCTCGGGGTCTACGGCCATTTATTTCCTGAGTGTAAGCGAGTTTTGTTTCCCTATTATCTTCCATTCTTTCTATATGCCCCAGCCATTGTAGTCTATTAGCCTTCATGATACCAGTGATTAGCGGGGACTTAAACAGATCATAAATGTCTTTGTTACTTCTTCTTTTCCACTCTCCACTTTGTGTATCCCTAATGGGTCCAAAGATGCGTCTTAAAATTTTGTTCTCAAAGGTTTGTAACAAGGCTTCGTCTCCTTTCGTTGTACTCCAGGTTTCAGAGCCATACAGCACAACTGGTCTGATCAGTGTTTTGTATATTGTGATTTTGGTGTTACGAGATACACTTATTAACGTATTAAGTTTATCGTTTTAGCTCAACATTTTTATAGACCAATTTACACTCAGTGATCGATAGCGTGACTATCACATCAGCCGTCTTCCCTTTCCAGAACATTCCCAGTACCCATTTCATTCTGGATGGACCTGATAGCCCACGTAAATTTACTCCCCCCCCCCCCCCCCAAAAAAAAAAAATGTTGTTAGTTACGATGAAAATTCGATCGCCTGACCAGCAGGCAAGCTTTGTGGAACTGATCAAGAAAGTAATGGTTCCGTCCCACTGAGTTTTCTGTAATCCTGCTGGAGATAATGTTTAAGGTTGTGGATATAAGTAGATTGGGTTGTAATTAATGCCTGATAGTCACCTGTGTAATGTGGCTCACACGAACAAGTCATTGAGCTGCCGTTGTACCTTGAGCAGTTGCCATACGCACAGATAATCCCGCTTAGACAAAAGCGTTGTACAAAAGGGGGTAGTTGCCCATACTTCTCTTCTAGATGGTGCCAAGGGTCACTTCCTGGTGAAAGAAAGGTTCGGTTAAATGTTGGAGTGGAATATTTTTTTGTTATTTCTTCGCTCCTTTGGAACTCAAGCGTAGTTCACACATGCTTCTTCTTGTAGTCAAAAACTGTCATTTACTGCCTATAGTACCTTGCGGTGTAGGACAGTGGGTGGGGGGTCTTGAGCCTGAGGAATTAAGGCCGCCTGGCTAGTGCAGTCGCTGCGAACTGTGCAGGTTAGAGTTTTATTTTTGCCCCGGACAGAAAAAAACGCCACGCTTTACCGAGGAGGATTCAAACCCGGGTCTCCCGAAGGAGAGCCCGGCATTCTAGCCACACTGCCAGCCGTAGTACTGGGCTGAATTTTGCTTGGGAATTAGCTTTCTCTATTATTAGTGTCCCTCGCCATCAGGCGAACCCACTGTGACTGTTTTGTCTAGTATACTGATACTGAATGACTGTTTTGTCTAGTATACTGTGGCTGGTTTGTCTAGTATACTGTGACTGGTTTGTCTAGTATACTGTGACTGGTTTGTCTAGTGTACTGTGACTGGTTTGTCAAGTAAGCTCTGGCTGGTTTGTTTCGTTTACCGTGACTGGTTTATCTGGTATACTGTGACTGGTTTGTCTGGTTTACCTTGACTGGTTTGTCTGGTATACTGTGACTGGTTTGTCTAGTATACTCTGGCTGGTTTGTCTGGTATACTTTGACTGGTTTGTTTGATTTACCGTGACTGGTTTGTCTGGTTTACTGTTACTGGTTTGTCTGGTTTATCGTGACTGGTTTGTCCAGTATGCTGTGACGGGTTTGTCTGGTTTACCGTGACTGGTTTGTCTAGTATGCTGTGACGGGTTTGTCTGGTTTACCGTGACTGGTTTGTCTAGTATGCTGTGACGGGTTTGTCTAGTATACTGTGATTGGTCTGTATAGTATACTGTGTCTAACAAGACCAGTTACTACCTCTTTATTCTTCTGCTGTCCTCTATTTTCCATAGGCGCATTCCTCCACAACCAACCGCAACACGCCGCCTCATTCTTGGCTATCTCTTTCAGCTCCCTTCCTGTCCTTCCCTTATTTATCATCTTCTTAATCCCATCTTGTTTCTCTTGTACCTTGCGGTGTCGAGGTGAAGTATAAACAGCGGGAGTGTGCCCGCTTATGGGCTTCATGTATCCAGATTCCTGTGGACTCTGCTATTCCCCTTGTCTATCGTTTACATGATCGGTCTCTTCTTCTGCTTCCATTTGGTCTGTACATCATTGCTTGTTGTGGTATACTGTTAGATGGTAATCTAGTCATATGCCCAAATCATTTAACTTGCTGTTTTCTGATTAAATGTAGCTCTGCTATATCCCCCACTTTGGTCCTTATTTATTCATTTCTGATTTTCTCTCTTTTTGATACATTGAGTATTCTTCTCAGGAATCTAATTTCTCTTGTTGTGATTTTTAGTTTCTCTCGTTCTGTCATTGTCCAAGTTTAGCATCGGTAGCATAGAGCTGGTAGGAAGATTGTGTTGTAGAGTGCTGTCTTAGTAACAATTGATACGTGTTTGTTCTTTAGTGTTGGTGCCATTTGTCTATGAGTTGGTTTGCCTTATTGCATCTATTTTCGATCTCGTCTTTTGATTAGCTTATTCATCTCTGCCTGTAAATCAAGAGGCATAACTGGACATATATCATTAGTGCAGTGCGGACTCAATTGGTGGATATTGATGAGACACTGACTATAGCCCGACTGAAGGAACTGGGAGTAAAGACTGGGCAAGCACGTCACTGCCGTCTTCTGGGAAAGAGAGGAGATACCATAATTAACTCCTCATGGGAAAAGTGAGCAGAAACACTTTGGGATGGCTGCCGTATCGGAGGATTGAGCATGCATGGGAATGTCCAATATGCGTCAATGTGACGTCGTTGGACGTAACATAACATAACATAACATAACATAGCATAGCATAACATAACATGACATGACATGACATGACATAACATATCATAACATAACATAACATGACATGACATGACATATCATAACATAATATAACATAACATAACATCTGCCTCTAATTTTCTTCTCTTTTATGGACAAGGAAGAGGTCATCCTGCGCCTTTTGGACTAGGTGGAGAAGGTGGAGGAACAGATTGAGAACCCGTATGTGGAAAGGATGAGATTGTAGGGGATTGGCAGATGTTCTGGTAGAATCTGAGTGGGACGACCAGTAAAACTTTCAATCAGATAGCGGTAGGAACGATTAGTAGTGTGACTCTTCACTGGCTGTTGAACGAGGAGACGGAGCGCGTATAGGAATGTCCTGAGTGCAGTGATGTCGGTTTTTCGCTCAACTCAACAACTCTCTTCTCGCCCCTATGTTACCTGGGCAATTTGGGAGAACCAACACATAGTAACAATGTAATCCACCAACCATGTCGTAAGAGGCAACTTAAAATTGTTAGGCATGTATCATTCCACCCCACCCGCTAGAAGACCTTAGCTGTAACATCCAACCAACTCTAGTCTTAAGGTTAATCCACCGTACTTAATAACTTCTATCTAAAGACATACCTTCTACAAGTGTCTGGCAGTCTTGTCCATTAGTATGACCTGGTCCACACTGACAGTACGGTGATTCCCCATCGTGGACGACGCAGGTTCCATTCTCCCCACAAGGTAGGTCACAGGTAAGGTTGCAGAAAGTTCCGCCCCAGGCCCTGTCACACAGACAGGGAAGCTCACCAGTGGGGCAATGACCGCGCTGGATACACAGGGGGGAGTCAAATACATCGCGTGGTTATAGCATAACGTGGCAAAGACACACACACACACGCGCGCGCGCGCATACACATGCCCACAAACGCACACAATAAACGCAAAATACATACGGACACATACAACCCCCCCCCCCCACACACACCCCCCCCCCACACACACACACACATACACACACACATACACACTCGAGCCTGTATATATATATATATATGTGTGTGTGGGTGTGTGTGTGTGTGTGGGGGGGGGGGGGGGTTGTATGTGTCCGTATGTATTTTGCGTTTATTGTGTGCGTTTGTACGAGAACTAGCATATACGTATTTGAGTATGCATGGAAACTTCAATGGTAAGATACGACGTCCGACGCACTATGCTATACTATACTATACATTATACTATACTGGCCCACAATTACTATACTACGAGGGGAAGTCAATAAGTAAGTCACAATTGGTTGTAGAAAAATAACTAAAAATGATAACAACTTGAAACCAGTTTATTTTTATACATACATTATCCCTTTATTTCTCAACATAATTTCCACCAACATTGATGCACTTATCCCATCGTTTTATCAGTCCTCCTAAACCGGCGGCGTGGAACTGCGTGCTCTGTTTTCTAAACCACGTTTTCACTTCACATTCAACTTCGGCGTCATTCACGAAATGTCTCCCGCCAAAGTGATTTGTCGGTGTTCATGCTGACAAATGTTTGTCCCATAAAGCGGTGTATAGCTGGGTAGAAGAAGTTACGAGGGCGAGTCAATAAGTAAGTCACACAGTTTTGTGGGATGGCAGGTCAATGAGAACAGAGCACGCAGTTCCATGCAGCGGGTTTGGGAGGACTGATAAAACAATGGGATAAGTGCATCAATGTTGGTGGAAATTATATTGAGAAATAAAGGGACAATTTATGTATAAAAATAAACTGGTTTCAAGTTGTTATCATATTAAGTTATTTTTCTACAGCCATATGTGGCTTACTTATTAACTTACCCTGGTATACTGTACTGTACTTACTGTACTGTACTGTACTGTACTGCACTGCACTGCATTGTACTGTATTTATTATACTGTACTTTACTATGTAACAAAAATACCAATTTACACTGCTTTAAGCGCATTGGTTGTTTGGAGCTAAGGCCATATTTGATTAGATCAATCGGCATCCGGTGAGTCATGTAGTCAGTATCCAGTCGACCGCCTTTTACTCCCCAAGATATCACTTCGTACCCAACTTATTCTAGATCGACCTGAAGATCCAGATCTATTTGACAATTATATTTCGGACCTATGCGAATCGAACGCATGACCAACGGGCGTGGGCGACTGTCCTACTATAGGGTGTATTTTTAATGATTGTGCCGTGGTTGAAAATATTGCCGGTTGAAGTTTTGTATTCACACTCTGTAAAGTTCATGCAATATAATAGGTAAATACAAAACTTGAACTGGCAATATTTTCAAACACTGCAGTCATTAAAAATACACCTCTATAGTGCAAAAGCAAAGTAGTCCCTTGGCAGATAATTCTGTTGGAGTGTGAAATGTGTGGCTTTCATCATCATCATCAAGTGCCGTGCCGACTGGCGTAGGCATTCATGACTCTCCACAGATCTCGGTCTTTGGTTTTCTGGATCAACTCTGCCGTTGATATTCCTCCATGCCACCGTCGCAATCCATCCAGCATCATGTGGCTTTCACACTCTTCATGACGGCATAACGAGGTGAGGTAATCGGTTAACTGACGAGATTGAGGGGAACAGAACAAGGGGAAGGCAGAGAAGTAAATACCTGGATGGCTTGACCACATGGCATGGCCGAGACAAGATCACGGAGTTGATCCACGACTATGGTTGTCTTGCGAAACATGACCGCTCTAGCTTATCGGGAAAGCACATAATGATGATATTCGGTTACCTAATTACTCTGTACCGGTCTCCGTGGCGAAGGTATTGCAGACGCGGTTCCTAATCTAGTATACCCGCGTTCGAAACACAGCTGCGTGCGATTTGACAGCAGACCGAGTTGCGTTGGTTTCGCGTTGGTATCTGTGCCGGTCATTCAGAAAGCAAGGGTAAACTACTGAACGTAAACTTGCCAAGATATCATAGCGGCAGAAATGCTGGTGTTAACTGCGATGTCCTGTGAAAAAGATATTAATCTGTACGGAGTGAGAGATGGCATAAATTCTCACCTGGCATACACCGCCTGAACCACACCGTCTCTGGGAAACAGGTCTCAAAGTTGATGGTTCATCCTGGGATGAACTTGAAGCACTGCTGGTCACACCACCAGTAGCAGTATTGTTCTTAGTCTTCTGGTCACCTGTAGGTTTCCTCGCTAGGTGAAACCAATCGCTGGAATCCAGATCCAGGTCCGTAATTGGAGCAATGTGTTCTGGGGCAGCCGTGGAGTTTTCGAAGGTGTTGGAAGTAATATTTGTGCAGTCATCTCCCGTGTAGGGATAGTCACACTCGCAGTACTGCATGAAGTCCTTCTCTCGGCACCTGGGGACACAGTGTCGTATAAATAGAGCGTTGTATAAATAAATGTTAAAATAATCACATAGCCGATACGGCAGCTTCGGTAAGGCGGTCTTTAGACGCTGGCCCGTCGATCCGGTGATCAGGAGGTGAGTTTTAAAAATGGATCTGGGCTCATTGGTCGACCCAGCTTATAATGGGTACCAGAAAATGATTCGGGAAGTGAAGACGGCCGTGGGATATTGATCATGTCACCCGGCAAATGTCGGTTGGTGTATAAATATATAGATCTGGTAACATATGTCTGATGCTCTTTCTCATCTCATCTCATCTCATCTCATCTCATCATCTCATCTAATCTCATCATCTCATCTAATCTCATCATCTCATCTAATCTCATCATCTCATATCACCATCCCATCTCATCTCATTACCTCACGTCACCTCATCACTTCATCTCATCTCATCTCATCACCTCATCTCGTCTAGGTTCATCTCAACATCTCATCATTTCATCTCTTTATCTCATCTCATCATGTCATCATCTCACCTCATCTCATCATCTCATCTTATCATCGCATCTCATCATCTCATCTCATCGTCCCATCATCTCATCTTATCATCTCATCCCATCATCTCATCCCATCATCTCATCCCATCATCTCATCCCATCATCTCATCCCATCATCTCATCCCATCATCTCATCCCATCATCTCATCCCATCATCTCATCTCATCATCTCATCTCATCTCATCTCATCATCTCATCTCATCACATCATCTCATCATCTCATATCATCATCTTATCTCGTCATCTCATCTCATCATTTCACCTCATCATCTCATCTCATGATCTCATCATTTCACCTCATCTCATCTCATCATGTTCCTCTTGTATCTTGCGGTATCGAGGTGAAGTATAAATAGCGTTTATGGGCTTCGTGTATCAAGATTATGCCCTTAGAGACTAGTAAAATTATCCTTTGCTCTGTTACTTAAAGAATGAGGGCACTTCATGGATGTTCTGTCTAGAACATTGCAGGTGTGTGGGGCAATGACCAGGATGTTAGATTAGATGTTGCTGCCCGTCTAGGTAGTGGACAACTTTCTGATAGGCGTGACATGCTGAACATTCTATGGGATCAGATGAAAAGTGGTGCTGAACAGACGGAGTATCCATGTCTGCAAAGACTGCCTCAGACTGGAGTAAGGAGAGGATCTTAACGATGTTCAAAGCACAGAGAACAAGCCAGGCGTGCCTGTGATCATAGTTATTACTGGAGTAATTAATATGGGAACTCATCGGTGGCTTTTGAAGAGTGGGGACGGATCATATGTGGGACTGTCCCGAAAGCAATGATGTCTATTTTATAATTAGGTTTCAAGCAATTATTTTTCTGAGTTCAATCGCTTTGAACTCAAGCGTAGTCCATATAAGTGCTACTAATTTTAGTGCACTGGATTTAAAAGCGCTAGCGCTTAAACTTCTAGTTTGCTGATGGTGAGGTTTAGTTTAGTTTAGTTTAGTCGTTGGATCAACATCACAGCACACGGTTTTAACCCATAAGTGCTCCGTTCTCCTCCTAACTCAAACCTGAGTCTGGAGAAACTCAGCTCAATGCACGAACTCCGTTGCATCGGCGAGGATTCTGAAATACTAGTGAGATCGGACGCTCGTGTGTATTGTTGCGAACGTAAAAAATCCCTTGGCAGTTGGAAATCGAAAAAGAGTAGCCTAACGGCGCTGCCAGGGCAAAATTTCCAGTTAAAAATCTACCCAAAGCATTTCAGGATGGTGAGGTAGCGGGTTCAACCCCTACATCAGTCAGTTGAGCTAACATGCTGACTTCTCATCATTCTCGACTTGGCACGTGAATTATACGCATCTCTGAAGACAGAGTGGGTTTTTCTGGTGGCAAGGGACACTGTTAATGGAGATAGTTAATCCACATGCAAAAATCAGTCCAGTGGACTAGAATTAGTAGCACATGTCTACCAGCCAGACAACCAAACAACCAACCAGCTAACCAATCAATAAACCAGCCAGTCAACCAGCCAACTAATCAACCAACCAGCATTCCAAATCGCTAATCAACTAACAAGCAACACAACCAAGCACCCAGCCAACCAATTATTCAGCCAGTAAGCCAACTAGCCAACTATCCAACCCATCAACCAGTTAATCAACCAATCGGCAGGTCGATTAACCTGATAACCTACCCATTGGTAAACAATCCAGCCAGTCAAGTAGCCAACGATTTAACCAGCCAACCAACGAACGAACGAACTAACCAACCAGAGAACCAACCAGCCAAACATCAAACCAGCTAATCAAATCAAACCAACCAACTAGCCAACCAACCACCCAACGAATCAACCATCATCTACGTGAACTCACGATAACAAAAACAGTTATGAACACACGATCTCTCGCTACCAGGCAGACACATGTGACATACTTGCCATGCTGTCCACAGCTGAGTTCACACGGCTGGTCACACAGCTGTCCTTTCCAGCCCCTGTCACAGTCACAGGCCAGTGACATAGCTTGACATGAGCCGTGGACACACGTGAAGATGCCGAAGCAGTCTCTGTCTCCTAGAGATGTAAGATCTTCAGTAGTGGGTGTTGTTGTAGTTGATAGCGCAGGTTCTCCTGAAGCTGTTGCCGATGTGTTTCTTGGTGGCTCTTTTATTTAGACATTCAAAGTCAGATTATTCAGCTCACTTTTGAAATATGGAAAGTAGGTCAGTTAGTAAGTTAGTTGCATATCCTTTACAGGGCGTCGCAGTTAACCCTAGCATGTTTTGCCTGTTTGTGATTTATTGGCACGTAACATTCATTATTCTGCCATTGATTTCTGAACGACCGGCACACATACCATTTTATAACAACCAACGCAAGGCGGTCTGCTGCCAGATCGCCCGCAGCTGTGTTTCGAACATGGTATGTGGGATTACGATGTGAGTATGTAGGCCCCTCGCCACAGAGACGGTGGGTCAGTTAGACAAACAGATAACCAGATAGATAGGGATAAACTGTACTTGGTCTTGCCCGTTTTCTGTTGAATTGGTTCTTCCCCCCCCCCCCCCCCAGCAGCATGAAATGGCTTGTCCTGTGCACAACTTGTTCTCCGCAGCAGTCTGTCAAAATGTCTCTCTATCATAAGCCAGATGCCCCGCCTCTGTTGCTATCACACGTCAATTATTTACCACATTCTGAATCATCTACGTTGTTGTATGCTTCTACTCCGCTTCCCCCAGTAAAACAACAAAATACAGTTAAAAATAGCCGATCTCCCCGGCCTTGTAGTTAACGTCTTTCTCCGTAATCCCGTATATTCTCGTGAGTAACATAACCTGTGCGAGAATCGGTAGCGGTTCTCGCCGCGTTGGTAATTTACGAGGTATGTGAGCCGGTCGCTCAGAAAGCAATGGCAAACTACTGACCGTAACCTTGCCTTGTACATCAACAGCAGCTGAAAAATGCTGATGTTGTCTGCAACGTCCTGTAAGGGATATGCACACAATAAATCATATACAGGACGTGGCAGTCAACCCCTTCGCGCGTGTGTGTGTGTGTTTTTTTTTTTTTTTTTTTTTGCTGTTTTTGATTTATGAAAAGTTTACGTTCAGTAGTTTAACACTGCTATCCGAACGACCGGCGCTCATACCTGTATTTGGGAAACCAAAGCAAGGTGGACTGCTACCACATCGCCCGCAACTTTGTGTCAAACGCGATATGCGGGATTACGAATGACATTCATAACTTCTTGGCCACAGCGCCGGTTGTCCCACCATAATTATCTTTCCACACATTAATATCTTTTAACATGTCCAGACTAGATCATTTTCTTCAGGTGTATGTCCATAACATGGCTTTAACACCAAGACCCGTTATTTGTGGAGAGACATGAACGTCCACGCCAGTTAGCAGGGTTTATGATGATGATAATGGCATTTATTATTCTTAACCACAGCTCCTGGGACAGAAAGTGAAGTGTTATAAATCAGTAATTGGAAAGTACATGTTTAATATTCTGTACAACATTCCCCACTGGGTGGAGACTGCGTCCAACATACCTGGAGGCTTCTCTACACACCCAACTGCAGGTGTGTAGACAGATGTCACGTTACAAACACACACGGCCTGGTTACTAGAGCTGGTGACACACATTCCAGAAGGAGCACATTTCTCAGGACAGGGTTCATCACACAAAAGTCCAGCCCAGCCTTCGTAACAGGAACAACTCATTCCTAAATAGATGTATCAGACAGTTGTTTTAATGCACTGGAAAGATAACATTAACAGCTCATTCCTAAATAGATATAACATTAACAGACAGCTGTTTAATGTAAAGGGAAGGTAACATTGACAGTTCCCTTTTTTCTTTTATGCACGGGGAAGAAAACATTAACAGATCATTCCTACACATACATAGCAGACATTTTTTTTTAATTCGCGGTGAAGAAAGAAGTCGGTGATCCACGACTCTGGTGATCGAGTGAAATGGCGAATCATGACCGCCCACGCTTTCCGGCATGGCACATGATTGATTGATTGAAGAAAACAGGAAGTTGTTCTGAAATAGTGCATGCCTCGCGTCGTTAGTGAAAAATTGGCGATAATATAACCCGTTTGGAAGAAATCTAGCAAGAACAGAAAAGCTACGTACTTTCCTAAACAAAATACAATAATAAAAAGTGAAAGGTCGGGATGGTAAGATCAAATGATGTGGGGGAAAGGAATAATACAACGGGACGATATATTAATCCTGTTACACTGAGGCATCGACAAAAGGGCACTCTTCCGATTGACGGGTCTAAATAGTTCCGCAGTGAATAAGTCAGGGGTTAAGGGTTAGGGTCAGTGTTAGTTTAACACTAACCCTAACCCTTAACCCCTGACTTATTCACTGCGGAACTATTTAGACCCGTCATTAACACTAACCCTAACCCTTAACCCCTGACTTATTCACTGCGGAACTATTTAGACCCGTCAATCGGAAGAGTGCCGACAAAAGTATTGATCTCTGCCGGAAGAACACCACCCATAGCTGTAATTAATTGGCTTTCCATTTTAAGCCTGCCAGATCGAACCAAATATCGTGGCATTGTGGCAATGACACGTGCAACTTTCACCACTATATGGTCAAAGGAGGTGGGTGTATTCGAAGGAATATGTAATTGTGAGGCAGTAAGTGGGTGTATAACTCGAGAGTTTGTGTAAATGATCTACGTATTTATATATGAGTTGGCGATTGGCGTGGTTGCGGCCTTGTGGGAGCATGTGTACACCTCGGAGGAGCAAATGGATCACCATGGTCTGGCAAGAATGAGACAGCGAGGAGTGACGAGGGGATCTGGCCGACGCTCAACGCTCAGAGGAAAGGTGAGACGGACATATAATCAGATAGTTACTGGTACTATTGGTGTTGGAACTCTTCACTGGCTGCTGAGGATGGGGACGGAGCGCTTATGGGAATGCCCCGAATGCTGTGATGTCGGTTCCTAAATCAATCAATCAATCAATCAATCATATATGAATATGTTTATATAGGTATGTATATATGTGTTTATGCATGTTTATCTGTGTGAGTGAATATGTGGATATGTGTGAGTCTGTCTACCTGCTTGCCTGTTTCATAACATGTCATATGCATTGTTTATGTTTACAGTATTCACTTTACATTGTTTTTTTTATATGTGTATGTAACATACACAATAGATAATTGGTGTACGAAAGATGGGTTGCTGGAAGGGCCAATTGTAAAATGGGTTTGCGTGCCAAATTTGTGACCCTTAGAAAATGAAAGTCCGTTCGTTCGTCCGTTGTAAGAGACGTCCCTCATCTGATCCCTGAGCTTCTCTGCTAAACATGTCATAAATCTGTCAAATGTGCTCGTTGTCACATCTCTTGCTTATGAATGTACATGTAAAATTACGATACGTACATACGAACGAACTAGTCTCGTGGCTAGAAGAT
This sequence comes from Cepaea hortensis, assembly GCA_963921405.1. Lineage (NCBI taxonomy): Eukaryota > Metazoa > Mollusca > Gastropoda > Stylommatophora > Helicidae > Cepaea > Cepaea hortensis. Next base: position 83,917,268 of record OY992893.1, read on the forward strand.
TCTTGTTGCCAAATTACCGACATTTCGGGATAATGAACTGGAAGTGAGACACAGAACCCTGTGACAGTCAGTATCACTTCCTGATCTGCGGTTTACCATTTCTAAATAGGTAAGTACCGCAGGTCACGAATATTCTAGGTTTCTAACAGGAAGTGCGCAGAAATAGATACGTTGTAAATCCTACAACGTTAACAAGTGCAGACACAAGAAGAACAATTGTCGGTGCTAGGCAGTGTCACCGGACTGACGTAACAGGCCAATTAAACACTTTAAAATGTAAAACAATGGAAGTTGGCTCCTGGTATTAAGGGAGCCGCTTGGTGTGTGGCTAGCACGCTTATAGGAAATATTGTTGGCAGTGTCACCCGACTGACGTAACAAACCACCTGAACAGTTTAAAATGTGTTGAGTTGAGTTGACTTGAGCTAAGAACTGACATCACTGCACTCAGGACATTCACATACGTGCTCCGTCCCCTAATTCAACAGCCAGGGAAGAGTCATATTACTAATCGTTCTCAACGCTGCCTGATTGAAAGTTCTCCTGGTCTTCCCTCTCAGTTTTGAGATTATTCCATAAACCCTGCCGACCCCCGCCATATCATTCTTTCCACATGCGGGTTCTCAATCTGTTTCCCCTGCCTACTTCACCTGCTCACACAGGCGCTCGACCACCTTTCCCTTGTCCATAGGTACCATAGGTAATCTACCACCAAGGGGTGCATTCCCTATCAACCTATTCATTCTTACGCACTCCCGCGTGGTCAGGGCAAAATACCCATACAATTCTCACAATCTGTGACCTCTGAAGCGAGGATAGTCATTCAATATGAAACTTTCCTTTCTCCACGATACTTGTCATACTCCTTGAGTCCGTAATGAATGGAATGTGTGTTACAGTGGCCTCCTCTAACCAACGGAATGCCGCTTTTACTGATTCCACCTCCATTCTCATGCTCGAGGTCGTAGTCTCATATGCAAGAAACAATGGAAATTGGCTCCTGGTTTTCAGGGAGCCGTTGTGGTGGGGTCGCTAGCGCACTTGCCTGCTGGCACCAGTATCAGAAATGACTGGCAGCAAACGAGGTAGAGGGCTGTGGACAGACATGATCACAAACACCACACTGCATGGCCTATATGAAGTAGTTTGCCACTGCATTCTGAATTGAAGTCAAAGTTTGTCCAACTGACCAGCGTGCGGAACGAACTCATTACGCCACCATCAGAAGATACATTTTAAGCGCATTAAACCTCTTAGCCACGTAGACCTCTAGAAGTCTACACGTCAATTATTTCAAAGACTGCATTATAGTCTAGTGATGTTACGTCTAGAAGTCTACACGTCAATTATTTCGAAGACTGTATTATACTTTAGTGATGTTACCTTTAGAAGTCTACACGTTAATTATTTCGAAGACTGTATTATACTTTAGTGATGTTACCTTTAGAAGTCTACACGTCAATTATTTCAAAGACCGCATTATACTCTAGTAATGTCACGTCTAGAAGTCTACACGTCAATTATTTCAAAGACTGCATTATACTCTGGTGATGTTACGTCTAGAAGTCTACACGTCAATTATTTCAAAGACTCTAGTGATGTTACGCTTGTCGACATGCCACATGATGATGATGATGATATTACGGATGATTTTAAAAGCCGTGGACAGCCGGCAATCAAGCAAAGATCAGCCTAGTGAGTTTACCTGTCGCAGCAAATATTAGCAGTAATAGCAAATAAATAGACTACGCTCGAGTTAAAGCCGTCGAACGAAACTCGAAGCCAAAAAGAAACAAAATATTTCATTAAGTAGACTTTCTTTTCGCATATCCTTTACAGGACATCGCTGTCAACACCAGCATTTTACCGCTGTTGTTGATTTCTTGGCAAGATTACGCTCAGTAGTTTGAATAAGTAGACAAGACACGTGATATTCAAAACGACGTGAAATTTTATCCCTAGCTACTGGCCCAAATTAACATAGACGGGACATTTGAGTCCTAAGTACCGGCTACATTAACATAGACGGGACATATGTGTCTTAACTTTAAAAAAGTAAATTTATTTGCATGTCCTTCACAGGACGTAGCTGTCAACCCCAGCATTTTGACTGTTCGTGATTCATGGGCAAGTTTTACGTTCAGTAGTTTGCCATTGCTTTCTGAACGACAGGCACATACACATTTTTCGAAAATAACCAGCACCGCTGTGTTTCGAACCCGGGTATACGGGATTACGAACGTCCGTATCGCGAGGAATCGCGTCTTAACTACTGGCTACATTAACATACACGGGACATTGGGCCATAACTTGTGACTTACCATTCTTTAAAAGTAAACGCTGTTGGGCGTGAAAAAAAATGTTTTTCATATCCTTTACAGGACATCGTTGTCAACATCAGCATCTTTCAGCTGATTGTTGATTTCTTGGCAAGATTACGTTCAGTAGTTTGCCATTGCTTTCTGAGCGGCCGGTCACATACCCCGTAAGTTACCGACGCGATTCGAACCACTGCTGATTCTCACCGTCGTCACGTTACTTACGAGAGTATACGAGATTACGGAGAAAAGTCGCTAACCTCTCGGCCAGGAAGCCGGCGTTGGGCGTGAAGTATTCGTATTATTCTTTCACGCATTTTTAGGCTATTGCATAAAAAAGGCGTGACTTGTTCCCTTGCTTGCCACATATCCAGCAGTGGCAGGTTCGTGTTTTCCCACCAGTTGGGCTCTGGGGTAGGGGCACCACAGTGGCGGAGTGGCTAGCACACTTGTATGTCGCCCGGTGGTTATGTGATCGAATCGACGTAAAGGCTGACTTTTAACAAACGTACCTGGACTGTCTGATAATCCCAGCCTACAATATGTGCGAGGAAATGTCTTGGGAAGTAAAGGTGTCCTAATATTGAGGAGGAGGAAGAGGAGGATTGGAGAAGAGGGAGCAGAAAGAGGATTAACAGGATGAGGAGGAGGAAGAAAGAAGAAGAAGATCAGAAGCAAGAAGAAGAAGGAGAAGAAATTGATGATGGTGATTATGATGATGCTGATGATGATGATGATGATGATGATGATGATGATGATGATGATGATGATGATGATGATGATGATGATGATGATGATGATGATGATGATGATGGTGAACTGTAATTTTAGCGGTGGACTGTTGTGCTGGAATTCTGGTAGCAGCCTTTCGCATGTATGTCTGCTGTTTGTTTGTCTGGATTGCTGTCTGTTCCACATATCACATTGGACTATGGGGATCATGTTGTGTGATATTCACTGGCACAGGAACGAAGTATTATGAAGTGACCCTTTTAGCGTGACGTTGGCACCGTGACTAACAACAAACAGCGACCGATGTTGATGATGATAACAAAGACATAGACGATAACAACATTATGTTCCCACCTTCCGAGCAGCTTCCATGGACGCAGACGAACCAAGGGACACAACTTGCCACACCAGTCGTACCCTGCAAGGTTCTAGTAGTTGTAGATCTTTGAGTTGACCCTGAGACGGCAGCAGGCGGCATCGACGAAGTAAATCGGTCTAAATTCTCCGCTGGCTTTAGAGAAACGGAATTCTCAGCGTGGCCAGGAGCCAAGGGGGCCAGATTAACCATCCCCGTTGTTGTTTCTGCATTTAGCACAGTAAATTCCGAGGCTGATGTTTGTAGGAGTAAAAGTAACGTTACGACATACACAAACATAGTTTGTAACGAAGATGATCGTCTTGCGATGGGTGGTTTATCGTTCTTGAAATGACCATGAGCCAGGCGAAGGTGGGAAGAACATATTATCTCAAACCAACTCAGTAGAGAAACAACCTGTATTAGAAATATTATTATACATGTTAGAATATTTACAGAATGGCATTTTGAAATACGCTAGTGAGTACTAAATAATTAGCAACATTTCAGCAACATGAAATCAGTATTACCTGACCAAGTGCTGAAGGATAATATATCGTCATATGTGCCTTCCCATGTGAACAGACGGATGATATATCGCCATACTAGGGTCATCGTGTTATTTGCTTTGTTTCGTAGTATCTTTGGCAATTTCAATGCGTAGTGAGCGGAAGTTTTCATTATAATACTTGATTAGTTGACTGTGTACTTCTGCTTCTTCTTTGCGATCATCCGGAGTGTTTTTTCAGATGTGATTGCGGTGTGTCTGTTATGCGCCCTTGGGCCGAAACCCGTAGGCCAACACATCGACTTTAGCGTGCTTTTTTGACCAGGTAGCATTCCTGGGAGACTCTCACTTTTGCGGTGCCGTCTGCAACCCAGCTGGCCAGGATGGAACTGTCGAAGACAACGGTCATCCCTCAAAGGAAGGCAGGGACAGTCCATAGCATTTTCCGCCATCCAAGGTTGCTTCCATAGTTGCAGGGCCGACACATAGCGCCCTGGTTCTGGGCTAGCCGAGGGAATCGTCACGTCCTGCTTATGGCAGTTTTAAATCCTCACTTCAATATATTGGGCTTTCCTTCACCACGGGCCGTTCCTGCACAAACCAGACAAGTCTGCAGATGGTATCCACTCAGCGAGTTTCCGGACATGTGCTTGTCCTTGCGCCCTTCAGAGCTGTTCCAGGCACGGCGGACATACGGAAAACTACCTAGTCAGAGCTGTTCCGAGCAAGAGCGGCATTCGGAAACTAGGTAGTCAGAGCTGTTCCTAGCACGAGAGACAAATGGACGAGACGTTTCACTCGGACTTAAAATGCGTAGTGCCAGTTTTTATTTTGCCACCCGTAGGCCAGCACTGCCGGCTTCGTCGAGCATTTTTTAATGAGGTTAGCCTTCCTCGGGTTTTGAGGCACGTTAGACTTATTGTTGTGATGCGCCCACATCTCAGCTGGTCAGGATAGAACGGTCAACGACAAAATGGTCAACCCTCAAGGGGAGGCAGGGACAGATCATGTGCATTCTCTCGTTATCCAAGGAGGCTTCCATAATTGCAGAGCCGGCACATATTGCTCTGAGGCTGGGCTCACCCGAGGAGTTGCCACGTCCTGCTCATGGCTGCTTTAGTTCCTCACTTCCATATGTTGGGCATCTCGCTTGCCACTGGCCGCTCAATCACACACCAGGAACGGTCAGACTGTGGGCGACATCCACTCGGTAAGCTTTGCTTTTGACTTCGGACCACGCAATAGGTTGGCTCGCCGTGCGTTCCATTTCGCGTCATTGAGACGTTCTTCCACTTTTGTCTACACTCTCTATGAGTTAGATACAGACAGTTTGCATAACCATTTCCTTCGACTGGGGGACTTCTGACTTTTTGTGCTCGCTCACGAGGTAGGCTACATGTGCTGCCGGCTCAGCACCTTACCTCCGTGCAGCAGTGAACGAGAAACGGCCAGGCCCTCTCATCCGGGAATCCCTCATATCCCCCAGCTGAGAGCCTTCGAACATGTATCAGACCTGAGCATGTAGCTTGCTCAGAATCACGCCTCTATTTTTCGGTAGGTGGGTATCAGCCTGGCTCTCAGATCCGAGGGTTTGTGGCTTAGAGGCGTTCAGCCACAGCCCTCGACAGGGAGCCTTAAGAGTTTTGTCTGAACCAAGAACTTCTGCCTTCGTGCATCTGATTTAAATTTTTGACTGCTATCCTCACAGTCTACCTGCAGGGCAGCAGGTTGTGTCTCTCTTAGTCTGATCCCTATCCCATAAGCTGTCCGATATGTAGTTTTTCATCCATCGGCAGGCAAATGGGGTCGATGGGACACGCAAGCTCCCCCACCACGTCAAGGTGGAGACACATCGGGGGAGAGATTGTGTACTATATCTGGTCCAAGCGTACTGTTTGTTTGCCATCGAATCAGTTAACATCTAGAGTGATTACCTGTCATGTACTGCCTATATTACAGAGTGTATTTTTAATGACCGTGCAGTGTTTGAAAATATTGCCGGTCCAAGTTTTGTATTTACCTATTATGTTGCATGAACTTTACAAAGAGTGAATACAAAACTTGGACCAGCAATATTTTCAAAAACTGCACAGTTATTAAAAATACACCCTATACCTTGCGGTGTAGGACAGGGGGGGGGGGGGGGGGGGGGTCTTAAGCCCCTGGATGTAAGACCGCCTGGCTAATGCAGTCTCCGCCAACTGTGCAGGTTAGGTTTCCGTTTCGCCCTTGGCAGAATAAAAATCCACACCTTATAGAGGATTCGAAAGAGGGCCTCCCGATATAGAACCTGGTATTCTTAGCCACCCGGCCAGCCACTCCCCAGAGCGATTAACAACACATTAAAATGAAAATTGTTAAATGCTATGTCTATTCAACACTAATATCTGGTGATGAAGCATGGACAATGAACAAACAATTAGAAAGTCGAATAGAGGCCATGGAGATGTGGATATTTCAGAAGAATATGCCGTATTTCATGGAAACAAGAACAATAAAATACAGAGGTTCTCGAAAAACTGTGAATGAAAAGAGGGTTGATGAAATATAAAAAGAGACAATTGAAATATTTCGGCCACGTTAACAGGCATAACACTTTTATTTAAATTTAAAAAAAAAAATTAAAAAAAACTATACTGGAGGGTAAGGTCGAAGGTAAGCAACAAAGAGATAGACAATGATGCAAGTGGGAAGATAATAACAAGAGACGGACGAGCAGCATTCTGAAAGAATGTACATTTAAAACTAGAGACAAACAGTATTGAAGATCCATTGAAGCCAATCTATATTGTGGAGACGGCACCTAATTGATCGACTAAATATGGAACCAGAGAAAGTGAAAGGGCAAGGAAAATTCAAAGAGGTATTACGTCATGTTATGTTATGTTATGTTATGTTAGGTTATGTTATGTTATGTTTGTTATGTTATGTTATGTTATGTTATGTTATGTTACGGTGTTATATTATGGCGTCACTGCACATTGGGCATCCCCATGCGTGCTCAGTCCTCAGATGCAGCAGATCCCAAAGTATCTCTGCTCATTGTCCCCATGAGAAGTTGACGTGGTATCTCTTTCTTGGCCTCGAAGGCGGCATTGTCGTGCTTTGCCAGGCTTCACTTCCAATTCAAAACAATGTATTCCCTTAGTGAACTTAAACACAGAAGCCACACACGATATATTGCACTATTTATTGCCTGGCATTTTCGCTGCATTTCGTTAGGTCCATATTGCAGAGTTATATATCAGATGACGTGAATAAATGAATAATACTTTAGCTGAAATATTTATAACACTAAACAGTCACTCCTGTGACTATGTGTTATAAGTGTTTAATTACCCTCTGTGAAATGTTTGACCTAATTGTTGTGTCATCTCTTCAGTCGTGATTAGTTTATCCTGCGCTTGATTTCGTGTGTATAAAAGTAGTGCAATATCGTCGGTGAAGTCCAAATCATCAAGTTGCTTTGTTAGAGTCCATTACATTCTATTAGTGACGGTAGTTGTTGCTGTCTTCATAATCCAGTCTATAGACAGTGAAAAAGATTATGATGTCAAATGGCATCCCTGTCGTCATCATTCATCATGTGCCATGCCAATAAGCGTGGGTGGTCATGTTTCGCCATCTCACGCGATCACCAGCGTCGTGGATCAGCTCAGTGTTCTTGTCTCGAACATATCACGTTGCCAAACTATCCAAGTATTTACTTCTCTGCCTTCCCCTTGTTCTCTTCCCCTCGATCTTGTCAGCTGTCACCAAGTTCTCCAATTTATTTATTTCCCTAACGTGACCAAAACAGTTTTGACTGTCTACGTCTAATTTCTCTACTCAGTATACGGTTTTCAATTGTTTCTTGTAGGATGTACTCCTATTTTTATTTCCAATGCATCTGTCAGTGTTTCCTCTTGAAGAACTCTACACGCTACAGCTTCATATGTTGCCCATATTAAGTTTATGATTTATTTTTTGTAGGATCTCATAGTGCTGCAGCAGCCTCTTAAATTAATGGTACTGGTCTTATATTTTATAGACCAATCCCGATTCGATGGGTGATGTGTGATTTGTGATGTGTGATGTGTGATGTATGATTTGTGATGTGTGATGTGTGATGTGTGATGTGTGATGTGTGATGTGTGAAATGTGATGTGTGATGTGTGATGTGACCAATGACACGCCGATTGCCTTTACTTCTCATGTCATTACCTAGCATCAATTTTAGACTGGTCTCTGGGAATCCAGTTCTTATTTCTTTTAATGCTCATCTATGATATGCTTTAATGCTCATCAATGATATGCTTTTTTGCTCATCAATGATATGCTTTAATGCTCATCAATGATATGCTTTAATGCTCATCAATGATATGCTTTAATGCTCATCAATGATATGCTTTATTGCTCATCAATGATATGCTTTATTGCTCATCAATGATATGCTTTATTGCTCATCAATGATATGCTTTAATGCTCATCAATGATATGCAGACCGAATAAAACTAGACGAAGAGAACAATGGACAGAGGGAATAACAGAGTCCATGGGAATCTCGATATGTGAAGCCCATAAACGAGCACTCTCCTGCCGTTTATGCTCCACCTCGACACTAAATGGTACAAGCGGAACAAGATGAGATGATCAATGAGGATTCGAATGCATGACCTCCTGATTGTCAGATGAGCACTCTAGCAACTACACTACCGTGGCTTCTTAGCAACTTTTGATCAGGAATATGTCCTTGATGTAATCATTCCAGTTGTGCTTGCAAGTTTATAACATCAGGTAGACGATAAAGGGATTAAACGATAAAGTGGTTAAAGGAGAAAGGGGTTAAACGATAAAGTGGTTACAGGAGAAAAGGGTTAAACGATAAAGTGGTTAAAAGAGAAAGGGATTAAACGATAAAGTGGTTAAAGGAGAAAGGGTTAAACGATAAAGTGGTTAAAGGAGAAAGGGGTTAAACGATAAAGTGGTTAAAGGAGAAAGGAGTTAAACGATAAAGTGGTTAAACGAGAAAGGGGTTAAACGATAAAGTGGTTAAAGGAGAAAGGAGTTAAACGATAAAGTGGTTAAAGGAGAAAGGGGTTAAAGACAAGAGTATCGCTTCCATTGCATCGGGTTAGATCCCATTCTCAGACTGTCTTCCCCCAGAGCTTCCTGCTGGAAGCGCCGCTCAGAGCACCAACTCCGTAGCTCCAGCGGTGACCACCTTCAGGGGTCTCTAAAAACAGTGCGCCCGTGAGCCGAAGTACAGTCTGAAAACGAACCGATGACCTTCATTGTGCGAGGCAGGCGACTTGAATACTTGGCCAAGGTGAATACCCCCCCCCCCCGCCCCCACCCGTAGTAGAAAGCACATAAATTTATACAAGTATTGTTATTATTGTTATTATTATTGTTGTTGTTGTTATTATTATTATTATTGAATTATTATTATTATTATTATTATTATTATTATTATTATTATTATTATTGGTTTTGTTATTATAACAAAACCAGTATTTTTTTTTTTTAAAGCAATTACATGGCTCGAGACACAGACCTTCGCTCGGACATGCTTCCTTAGTAACTCAATGAGTATGCTCCAGATGATAGAGAAGGGGTTGATCCGAAGAGAGTGGTTGCTGTCTCTGGAGTGGTCTCGGCTGGCAAAGATTAGTTTCATTTTCGTGCCATGGCATGCGGGTGTAGAAGGAAATGAGCAGACTGAGAGACTAGCAGGTAAGGCTGCTGTGGAAAGCTGACGAGCCATGGGCCAGGTTGATATACTGAATGCGATGCGAGAAGTAAGTCGTTTGCGAGAACCAAGTGATGACTGCGAATCTACAACCATGGTCAGGCTGCGAGAACAGCAAGTTCAAAGAGGTGTGGCCAAACAAGAACACTACGCAGGAAGATAAAGAAGATTAATAAACCAACACAGAACTGGTGTCGTGAGCCTCTACACGCTGGGGGATTTACAGAGGAGGAGATCCGAGCACTTATGGATTTAATGGTTCGATGTGCAATGAGGATGATCTGTCGACTAACTAACTTGTTATAGCAGCAGTGGTAGCAAACTGGCTTTCCGTCCCAGTGGTCATGGGGTCAAATTCGCATTATTAGGTATTGTGTTTTTAATTAACGTGCTCTCCCATGTCGACCCTGTCCGAAAGAGGTCACATAAAATGATTTGAGAAATAAAGGCGGCCCACGAGATATTAGTCATGGCATCCTTCGAGTGCCGACTGATCTATACAAATATCAGCCTTGCTCCAAATTTCCAATGCACCTCCAGACTTGCGAAAGTGCCATTTACTTCCTAGTACATTACTTCTTACTTTCACATACAATGACCGAGGTCAGTATTTTAGACCACATGCTCAAGTACCATGACCGAGGTCAGTATTTTAGACCACTTGTTCAAGTTCAATGACCGAGGTCAGTATTTTAGACCACTTGTTCAAGTTCAATACCGAGGTCAGTATTTTGGACCACTCTTTCAAGTTCAATGACCGAGGTCAGTATTTTAGACCTCTTGTTCAAGTTCAATCAGTATTTTGGACCACTCTTTCAAGTTCAATGTCCGAGGTCAGTATTTTAGACCACTTGTACAAGTTCAATGACCGAGGTCAGTATTTTGGACCACTCTTTCAAGTTCAATGACCGAGGTCAGTATTTTAGACCACTTGTTCAAGTTCAATGACCGAGGTCAGTATTTTAGACCGCTTGTTCAAGTTCAATGACCGAGGTCAGTATTTTAGACCACTTGTTCAAGTTCAATGACCGAGGTAAGTATTTTGGACCACTCTTTCAAGTTCAATGACCGAGGTCAGTATTTTAGACCTCTTGTTCAAGTTCAATCAGTATTTTGGACCACTCTTTCAAGTTCAATGACCGAGGTCAGTATTTTAGACCACTTGTTCAAGTTCAATGACCGAGGTCAGTATTTTGGACCACTCTTTCAAGTTCAATGACCGAGGTCAGTATTTTAGACCACTTGTTCAAGTTCAATGACCGAGGTCAGTATTTTAGACCACTTGTTCAAGTTCAATGACCGAGGTCAGTATTTTAGACCGCTTGTTCAAGTTCAATGACCGAGGTCAGTATTTTAGACCACTTGTTCAAGTTCAATGACCGAGGTCAGTATTTTGGACCACTCTTTCAAGTTCAATGACTAAGGTCAGTATTTTAGACCACTTGTTCAAGGTCAATGTCCGAGGTCAGTATATTGGACCACTCTTTCAAGTTCAATAACCTAGGTCAGTATTTTTTACCATGACCAAGGCCAGTATTCTGAGCTTATAATCCTGCGGCAGCTGGGAGTTCAACCCGGCAACTGACCTCGTGAGCAGGGCATTAACAGTTGTTCCACTCTGTCTACGTCGTTAAAAAATAATTACAAGATTATTAAGAAAGGTTTATTATTAACACCTAGCCATAATTCTCTGTTGCGAAGAATGCACTATTTAATCCCGCATTTCGCGTTCCAAACACAGCTGCGGGCGATTTGGCAGCAGACCGCTTTACGTTGGTTTCCATATAATAGAACGAGTTCCGTGCGTTCATAAAGCAATAGCAAACTACTGAACGTAAACTTGCCCAGGAATCACAAACAGCCCAAAAAATGCTGGAGTTGACTGCTACGTCCTGTAAAGGATATGCAACTAACTCTAACTACCTCGTAATTATGAATGGGATCCGAGTTAGCGCAGTGGCTTGCTTGCCTTACGGCCCCGTAGGCATGTGTTCGAACCCTCATTGAGGCGAATTTAATTTTACAATTTTCCTATACATATT
>OY992893.1:83931453-83984132 GCA_963921405.1 Cepaea hortensis
GTGTTTTGATATTTAGGTCATTTGAGACCAGAAACGGGATTACATTTATCGGAGTATGGTTGGTGTAAAGACTATTCTCGCGGGGTTTCATATGTTGAAATCGCAGATCTTTACCAATGTTTGTGTACTAAGTGATTCAATGGGCATGATCGGAAAGGTCGAGACTGGTTCTGTGCATAGACAATGGATTCAAGTCTGTTATACGTAGAGTCACCTTCATCTTCGTTCCGGGACATGTGGGAGTTGAGAGGAAATCAACGAGCTGATAACCTGGCTGGCTCTGTATCCCCTGCAGATGGCCAGCCTATAGACAGTGCCGATGTTATTAACGCCCACAGAAACATGTTGAGAGCGGAGGGATTTGACGCCAGTGAATCCATTTCATTGTCCAAGAATGCGTGATGTGGAAGTTAGAATTGGCCCGACCGGACACGAGAGGCAGATCTGGAGAACGAGGAGCCCCGTCAACCAACACAGAACTGGCACTATTCGCCTCCGGATGCTGTTACATATGTTAAGTATAATTTGAGGATCTGAGCATATATGGACGTGTCCGGAGTGCAAGGATGATACCTCAATAGATAACTAACTAACTAATTAACTATTCTCTCGGTCAGTATTAAAGTACTCTCTCCGCGCAGACTCTTGCAGAGTTCTTCATTTCCTCCCCCAAGTTCGCAAGCATCAGTGGTCTAGTGGTAGAATAGTGAAGACGTGTTTTTGTATCTCTTACTTCTCGGATTATTATTACTGCAAGCTGAATCACCTATCATGGATTTTTATATCAATGTGTTCGTTGTGATTCTGAGGATGTGGTGAAATAGTTTTTAGATTAATACAAGTGTTTATTATCGCAAAAATGTGGGTTATATCTAATATTCATTTCGAGTGATAGTTGAACACTATTAAATTTCAACCAATCAAGTGCACGAGGCGTGTCAGATACAACCACTGGACCTCAAATTGCCCGCGGCGTGGCTAGATAACAATGCGATTGCTGCGTTCTTCAAGTTTAGTTAGTCGTAATATTATGCAATAATGTCAGGGGAAGGAGAGTGCTCCGTATTGGAAGTGAATGGTGAAAGGACTCGCTCAGGTTTACGATCGGCTGTCAATAAAACTTACACACTAAACAAAGAGAGGGCCGTGAAGAATAAGCTATCCAAGTGCATAAATCCCAACGGCCTAGTCGTCAAACACACCAACTCAGGACAGTGTGTTACTATTTCCTTCAACAACACACTCTATTATGAGGCATTCCGAACTTGCCTACTCAACTACTACAGGCTTGAACTAATTGAACACAGGCAAGATAAGCACGGGGCCCACGTTGAGGATCTGATTACGACGCCAGTGATTACGATACATTTGTACCGCAGTAAAAATAAACTCATGACACAGGGCAGTAATGAAAACATTAATTCCTGGCTAAAAGTAGATTTTGTTGAACTTGAAAACTCGACACAGACATTCACCGAATCTACTCATACGATGAGTGTACATGACAACATCAACACGAGGCCTGCCAACCCACCAGCGCTCTTGGCTATTGAATACCCAATGGAGCGTATCCAAAACAACATAGAACCCAATGTTGACATTGTTGAAGAAGTACCTGCCTCAGATAACAATAGCATCTTAACTATCAATGGACATTCGTGCGACTCTAAACAGCGCATTGAGGAACTAGAACAATCACTAAAGGCGCTCATTGTCACTGTTTCAACCAACATTGAAGCAAACAACAAGATAAGCAGTGATTACAATGCTCTCAAGACAGAAGTCGCACTCCTGCGAGACGAAAATTTGCTGCTGAGAAATACAGTTCAAATCTTACAGAATGCGTCCTCTACAAACCAAACCGATGAAGCATGTAATTCTCAAGCAACCGCTTCATCCTTGGGAAATCTTGAGGAAGCTCAATCCCACCCAGAACAGATAATCACTATGAAAACAACTCAACGCGCAGAGGAAGATAAAAAACAACAAACGCCTCAATGTGCAGACGAAGATAAACAACAACAAGCAGTCTACCCCACTGACGTCAAAATAAGCAATAGGTTTGAAGTACTTCAAGAAAAGTCACCAGAAAAATTACAGTGCTTTAACATGCTGCAAACGGTCAAGACAAGCCAACAAGATACATCGGGAGAACCACATGGAGACATAAAGACTGCTGATAATCGGAAATGGATGAAACAACGGTCGAGACGTGCTGACAACCAACATGTACAGACAGCACGACCTGACTGTACACATATTATACTAGGCGATTCCTTAATGAAAGGTTTTTACAGCGACAGGATGGCCACATCAGACAAAGACATTGTTTCAATAATCCCACTGCCTGGGGCTGGTGTAGACCGGCTAACAGACAAGATTAGCAGGTTGGCTGTAAATCATAGCGTCAGAAGGGCAAGCGTACATATTGGCATCACCGACACCATGAACAACCAACAAATCACAGGGTCTCAACTGCTGGCACTCTTGAACGGATTACGTCACACTTTTCCTAACTCATTCATTTTCTTCTCCTCCATCATATCACCGAGTTATGGACACCAGCGCCGTCTAGCTGACATAAATAACAACATGTTGCAGAAGTTCTGTTCTCAAAACAAGATACAATTCATCAACAATACAGCATCATTCACTTCACAGGCTGGTGCACCAAAAAAGAGTCTTTACAAGGATCAAATACATTTATCTACATTGGGCACCAGTTTTCTCGCCAAGAATTTAAAATATCCAGAACGGACATACCATACATCCAATACGGGATCGCGCCGGACACTTTTAGCTACTCCTGAAACTCAAGCCAGACGACATACTCCCGTCACATCAAGTACCAATAGGACAGAAGTGTGCAGACCACTCATAACCACTGCACCTGAAATCCAAGCCAGACGGGACACTACCACAACACCAAGTCCGTTAAATACGTCGTCTTTCACACAGGAGGGTAATAATTACGAAGATATGATTCCTATTCTCCCCAGAAAGGATCCGACTCTCAGCAACAACGACGTGCCAGCACAACCTCCTGTTAGCCACCAACCAGAGGCTCTAGTTGGTAGTCATTACATACCCATGAGACATCATCAGTACCCATTTAATTGTAATCCAGAATGGTTGCACCTCACACGGTATAGCCCAGCTACACTTCGTCAAGCACTTATAATGTCGCTATACCAACAACCAACACAACCTGGTATTTACTAGCAACTTAGGACAAAGCTACACCGGATCTCGGTACAAGAAAGAGCCTCTCCTTAAACGTTTATCTGCATATTTGGTTATAACTTGATCTTGTAACGTATTAGGTTATAAGTTATTACAAACATTGACTGGTTTTGACTTTATATTAATTGATAGTACTTAGCTGTATAGCTTTTATAATAATTCTAATTGTGTTTTCACGGTGAGTGAGGGGGTCTTCACTGCTCTTCCTTACGGATCTGTGTACGTATTTTTATATATTTACAGAGATATTACTGTTCCTCTGTACTTTAGAGTGTGTTTTTGTAATAAGGGACGTAAGTTGTATTCACTTTGTGTGTGTGTGTTTTGCTTTTAAACTTGTGATTACGCATTGTTGAAATGTCTAATAAGTACGAACACTGGCTCAGGAATAATGGGCTCAGAATCGGGCATGTAAACATATGCCATCTATTAGGGAAGCTGCCCGAACTATCACTTATACTTAATCAAAATTTTCACATGTTTGGCGTTAGCGAAAGTCGATTAAATGGCAACATCTCAGATGATGACATCGCTATCAGAGGTTTTAAAACCATTAGAAGAGATCCCTATCAGAAACAAGAGACGGGTATTGCAGTTTATATTTCCAACTCGCTTAACGCCCACCGTAGGCTAGACTTTGAAACCTGTGAGATTGAGTGTGTATGGATAGAGGTTAAACTTCAAAATTGCATACCGCTAGTAGTTGGCTATCTTTATCGAAACCCCAGTGCAGGAAATATCTGGTATGAAAAATTCACCACTATGATGGATGTAGTCTTTAGTAATGCTAGGGAAATAATATTGCTAGGTGACTTCAACATAGACGCTAACAAATCAAACAAAACATGGGAAAACATAATAGAGTCATATAATTTCCAACAGTTAGTCAAACAAGCCACTAGAATCACTAAATCATCTGCAACACTTATAGATCATATTTATACTACGTGTGCTGATAACATCACAGAATGTAGTGTACCTATCAATGCAATGAGCGATCACTATCCAGTATGTTGCACGTGGTCGAAAAGGGGCACCAAAACTCCCAAACACAAACATATAAGCATAAAATATAGAAATTACAAAAATTTCAATCGAGACGTCTTCTTACAAGATTTGGTCAACTCATCTCTAGATTATGTTTACCAGCTTCCTGACCCAGACGATGCTCTGGACCACTGGCTAAGTATATTTGATAAACATGTTCCATTTAAGGAAGTTCGTGTTAAACATCACACAAAGCCCCCGTGGATCACACAGGAGGTAGTTGAACTTATGAGAGATCGCGACAGGGCTCACAAAAATAGAGATCTAACTATGTACCGTAGTCTGAGAAACAAAGTTCAATATGTTATTCGGAAGGAAAAGAAAAACTATTTTAAGAACATAGTAATAGATAAAACCAACACTAAAGATATATGGAAAGCAATTAATACCTTGACAAACAAACACAAATCATCACAATCATTACCATCAAATCAGGTTACATGTGATCAATTCAGTAGATACTTTCAGTCCGACATAAACCAACTGAAGGCTGCAATACCAGATGCGCCTCATGACATATCTTTATTATCATCATTCTGTGAGAACAAATGCTATGGACACATTTCCTCCAACATACCGCTAATGACGACAACTGAAGTATTTACTCATCTCCGTAATCTAAAAAACAATAACTCATCAGGACTAGATGGAATTAGTAGTCGGATCCTTCGCCATGCTGCACCGGCGATCTGCGAGTCACTAACTTTTATATATAATCAATGTCTAACCAGAGGTCACTTCCCATCAGCCTTTAAAATCGCTAAAGTGTATCCTCATTTAAAAGCTGGTCCTCTAGACGATCGTCTCATGAGTAATTATAGACCAATTTCCATATTATCCTCATTATCCAAACCGCTAGAAAAGCACATCCACAAAACAACACTAGATCACTTAGTTCGCCATAAACTGATAGTTGACAGTCAGTCAGGATTTCGGCCAAAATATTCTTGCCATACGGCACTAACAAACATGATAGAAAACTGGCATCAAAATATTAACAACAATACTCTATTTGGAGCGGTGTTTATAGACTTTAGGAAAGCATTCGATATGATAGATCATACTATTCTAATTAAAAAACTAGAAACAATGAAAGTAAGTTTTAATATAGTGACATTAATAAAATCATTCTTATTAGACAGAAAGCAAGTAGTATCACACAATAAAGTTTTATCTCAAGCCATTACCATTAATATTGGAGTACCTCAGGGGTCTATTCTTGGCCCTCTATTATTTGCCATTTATATAAAAGATCTTCCATTAAATCTGTCGTCGTCCTGCGATCTATTTGCTGATGACTGCACAGTATATACAAACGCTGTTGATCGTAATGTGCTAGAATTATCCTTGCAACAGGAAATAAATAGTGTAGTTAACTGGAGTCATGCAAACCGCATGCAAATTAACATTACTAAAACAAAGTCTATGTTAATAGGAACCAGGCAAAGACTTCACACTCTAAACTCGCAGAGAACTCTTCAGCTGCACATTGTCAGCACGCCTGTAGAAAGTGTCACCGAGCAAAAGACACTGGGTGTTATCATAGATCAAAATCTAACTTTTAACTCACATGTTCATGCTCTAGTTAAACAAATAGCCAAAAAAGTATACCAACTTGCCAAAATTAAAAATTTCCTTGACGAAAACACAAGAAAGATATTCTATACTTCTCATATACAAACACATATTGATTACTGCTCCACAGTCTGGGATGGATGCTCCAAATCAATAACAAAACGCCTATATTCACTCCAGAAAAGGGCAGTGCGTTTAATTAATGGTGAAAAGCTTACCGACAATTCTAACCTATATAAACGTCTCCGGTTACTGCCACTCCACAAGCGCCTGCTTTTTAATAAAACCAAACTAATTCACAAAATCCTATTTCAAAATGCTCCAAGCTACCTTTGGCCATTGTTTAAATATAACGCTAGACATAGCGAACGACTAAATATACTTCATGTCCCTAAACCTAGGATAGACTTATATAAAACAAGCTTAGCATACTCTGCCGCTCAGTTGTGGAACAATCTTCCACAAGAAATCAAAGACACCACCAATCATGATACATACATTCGCAACCTGTTTGAACACTACTGTAACGGAGTGTTTCGGGTTCACCTTGGGTAGTGAGAGTGAACCACACCCGAGGTGTCTCTAGCACTCCCGTGTATTCTAGCCCCAGGGGTTGGACGAGCAGATACACTTTTTTTTTTCTCTGTGGTTGATCTCAGGTTATTTAGTTACGTCTACACACCCCTCCAGATTCTAGACCCCCACTAACTACCTACACCTGTTGAACAATGAACACTTAGGCATCGTCCGAGACCACACTCAATCATTATACAAAGAGCAAGTCAACTTACATAAAGTTTATTCTACCCTTGAGAATATAGAACTGAAATGAACCTCCTGATAGAAGAATCTATTTACACAAATAGAAGATAGAGTAGAGAAAGACTTAGAGATGTAGGTGTCTTCATCGAGTTGAGAAGTAGAGTGGATGCAGATGTCCCGTCCAGTCGGTCCGCCACTCACCCGGCTTCCTTCCAGTGAGATGACTAGAACCTTGGAGACCACTCCGTCTCCCGAACGTGGAACCACAACAATAGAGTCACTGCTGGACCACACTTCACTGGACCAACTGCATCTATAACACTCCCACGGAGTCACTGGTAATACAGTTCTCGAACACAACCGAGTTGGAGACAATCTTCCTGGATTTGGCTCCAAGTATTGGTTACTTCGATGAACTAAATAGTCACTGACCAACCGAATGGTCTGTCACTCATAGCACAGTCCCACTGCAGAACCGATATGGCATTGACCAATTCAATGGTCTCTTACAGTCACACTTTGTAGGATCAGATATGGCTACTGAAAAGTTACTGAGTCCTTCTAGAACACAGTTGATAATCTGGATACGGAAACAGTACATGAATAGAATCAGACATCTATTTTACGGAAACAATTTAGGTTGGACTATAATCCCTAGTCCCTTCCACCGGGTTACACTTGACACACGTCCATACTGGTGTAGTTCTTCTCAAGACCTGCCACTCGAGCTGTCCAAAGAACCATTCAAGTGTCTGAAGATTAGTTACTTCTGCGTTTAGGCAGAACCCCCGTCAAACCAGACGGACCGGTGTTCCCTGTCGAGCATGGTTACTCAACATGCTGAAATGTTCCTGGCAAAACCAGAGTATCTTCTATTTTAAACGATCACAAACCATCACTTCCCACACGTGCACCTTCAGGGCAGTTGTATGTCTTGAAGCAAACTTCACGCATGGTGAATCACATTGGGTACCTGGTGTGATGGAGTCTGGCGTGATAAGTAAAGAACTGAACCCTTCGCTCTGTCACACGAAGTGGTTTCCTGCCAACAACAATTATAGTTGACTGGTTCCTCAACAGGCAAACTCCTGAAAAGGAAGAGCGACCGGTGAGAGTATACTGGCCCAAACATTAGTCCACATGCATCCTACCAAAACTACTCAACCCTCAGTCATGCTAGTTAGTTATTCATATAACCAAAGCCTTATCTCTATATGGAGAGTAGTCAAGCATG
Organism: Cepaea hortensis; assembly: GCA_963921405.1. NCBI lineage: Eukaryota > Metazoa > Mollusca > Gastropoda > Stylommatophora > Helicidae > Cepaea > Cepaea hortensis. The sequence goes on from OY992893.1 coordinate 83,939,315, forward strand.
GGTTCACAAATGTCAGCTGGCCTCACAGAACAGCCCGTCAAACAGAGCAAGAAATCAGAATGACGAGTCTGATCATTGGTCTCACCTATCCCTAATCATCTACCAGTCGTCGCTAACGTCAGTAATGATACCAGGCTGTTATTGTTCTAATTTAATCGAACTAAACAAATAGGTAAAGAGTCCCTAGACTCGTTCCTAACATCATCAATGTACATTAAGAAACATAACTTTGATCAATATACCATCCCTCGGGATATAGGAATAGTACATGATCACATCCAATATGTACACAAGCCTGTTTGCTGGTGGGACCACCTGCCCACGCCACAGCAAACTCTTCTTATCAGACTCTACCTTAGAGTCAAGAAGCCTTCTTGAGAATACATGTTCCCCACATGTTCCAAGGGTACTGTTCCAGTTCTGTCCTCCCAAGTGGTTTAGCCTTGGCCTGGACTGAACTTCATCGTTGGTTTGGTCTACCAACACATACTTTCATAACTTGCTTTCACATCCCCATATTCTATATTTCCCCAGTCTCATACAGCCTCCTGCATCCTTCCATACTTCCAGCACCTTAGCATTCACTCGCACTAGCGCCAGTATGAAAGAAACAGGATAGCTTAGACAAGATTTCAGAACGCATATTTACATCGCGACGGCACGCAGTGTTATCACGCGTCCAGCTATTCGGTGTTCGGAATTACCCCAGGAAGTATCACATGCTATGACCTAATATATATACACAATGTCACATCATATATATATAGATATAGCACCAAAGCCACTTACCTTTCCACAGAAATCCGCTGGTCCACACAATGAATTCACTATTAAGTTATTACACAATAGTGACATCATTCCTGGTGGCACAGAACTAAGTTCTTCCTTTACTTAGTAACTAAGCACAATTTTGTCTGAATCTCCACCTACCAACTTACCTGGTTTTCTAACCGTTCTTCTGGCTTCAGCAACTGACTGACATAATCTAAGTTTCCATCCGGCACAAGTAACTAGGTTTATTCTAACACAGCAACCTAATAGATGCAACGATTGGCAATATATGGTACATATATTTGGAACCCAAATCGCCCACATCACATTACGGCGTTCCTAACAGCTGATTCGCGAGCACACGGTAAACAAACCCACGATTAATTGTCACCTGCGTTATCGATCGGTTTGCTAATTAGTATGCAAGGACATCCGCATAGGTAATGAGGTTAGAACAATGGCGTGTGGAACACACGTACAAAGTTAAATGATTTAACCAAATATCTACCTGGATGGTGAAACCAGCTCTCCAGTCAGCTTCCGAACTGTTCAAGGGCTTCTCAGCTTCCTTTTCATAACAGTCAGCCGAATCATGGTTGAGGTGAGACGCAACACAAAAATGGCTCACATTCAGGCCAGCGTCTGTTCTCTTCGAACAAAAGTAAGTGAATGGCTGGTTTAGCCAATTTCCCGCTTCGTGCCAACTCGATGCGCACAAGAAGCGAGTGCTTCTTGAGAAAAGATACTTTCTCGGGAAAACGTCATTCCCCGCCTAGAGGTTCTAGATCTCTCTGCACGGGAATTTAGAGCGATACCCAACATCACGGGTTACTCGAATTCCAGTGTTTCGAGACGATTCTAGATAATAAGTCCTCCATCGGCTTCCCTCAGTCTATTTTTAGCTGGGAAAGTCCCCGATGACGCGCCAAAATAGTGCGGTATCTTGACGACCCAAGACAGATAAACGCGTTTCGTCACATAGGCCCCCACTTTAAGAGGATCGACCCCGTCGTTCCACTTCTACGCAGAAGCTGTCTATGTCGTTCGTTCCTCTTTCTAAGAGACCGGATGGCGGGTGAGGAAGTCTAACCCGTCAATATTGTATAGAATACTTTTACCACATTCGGTGGGGTGACAAGCTATTCAGTATCACGGGTGATCAACGCCTACTCCGCTACTGCGATCGGGCATCTCGCAGTATCTTGCGGACCAGAGCTCCCGTCTCGACCTGATTTAACGATCGTTCCTGCCAGAGTTTACTGGACTTCTGCAACTCCAGCTTCCCCTTTCGAGGACCCAGCTGGACTGCAGTCGGTCGGATTGAGGGACCAAGGGTATGTGTCCGTTCCGACACAACCCACCTCTTCCTACCTCGGTTCTCAGTGTAGCTAGCACTGCGGGTGTTCCTTTGGCCGGTCATGTTCCCCCGAGCACCGGGCTGAACCGAAGAAGGTACCTGCACATACATATAGGACTTCCTATGGTGTGACAGGCTTTCCGCTACCTGACCTGAACCCCGAACCGTTATTTCAGCGAATCTCTGCGCCCTTGGGCTGGTGGACTTATCATCGGGCTTCCCCTCATAGCGCATGAGGAGACTGGAATGGAAAGTAGTAGACTTTCCCAGGATCACCACTCCATAGTGCTTGTGGAGCCCCACTTTATCCACTAGGAATGGGCCCTGCCACCCGATTTCGAATTCGTTCCCCTCGATTGGGAGGAGTACTAGAACTCGGTCTCCAACCTCTAAGGATATCTTCGTCTTCGTCCGTTTCTCAGGTGTGCATTTACGGCACTCCGGACAAGACCTAATATACCTGCGCACGTCGCCTGTCATTCCCGGCCACCAATAGTACCGGGATAGACATTTACTGGTTGTCCCTACAGTCAGATGTCGGGTTGGGGACCTGACATGTACCGTTCGCAGCAGATTAGCTCTGAAGCTCTCAGGAACCAACTTACGTCCCCTCTGCCTTTTCTCTGTTCCAGTCTGAATTAACTCTGACTGGTTATCAGAGTTGAACTTACCCTGAGTTAACGGGTTTCCATTGTTGGGCAACCATTCCGAACAAGGACACTCCGTCGCATCCTTGCTCCGAGCATTACTCATTCTATCCGGGTGAGTATTTCGGAGAATTACCTTTTCAAGACCCTCTTCCTCTGTATCTCTGACCTGCCTAGACTTAGGGATGCTAGGGTGTTCTGGTTCGCCCAGAAACACGTACTTCCGGCCCAGAATTAGGGGATAGAGAGGATCCGGTACGACTGCCGCCTGAATGCGTCCAGTAACGTACTTGCTCCGAATCTCCACATTGGCAATCGGGCAACGTAACGCCACAGCACTCCTACTGGCTGGCTGTATCTCCGTCATCTCCCCGGTGAGTTTCTCTGGGCCTGTCAGGTGGGATGCAATTACAGCTGAAAATTGCAATCCCGTGTCGTAGAGGCACAACACCTGTCGCCCATTCACTTCTACTCTCTCAACCACTGGAGGTCGTCTAGTTTCTCCATTCCCATCAACCGACTTCACTTTCCTGCACGATCTATCCCTAACCTCAGCAAGACAAGCAAAGTGAAAGTCCTTGGGCTTACTCTTACACTCACTCGTATTGTGAGTGCTGGACTTGCAGAATTTGCACCAACGTTCACTCCACTTCCTCTTTGGAGAACTAGGTGGGCTATTCTTACTTTGGTTGACGTTAGAGATCTTCTCTAAAGAGCCTACCTGTTTCTTTGGTTCATCAGAACCTTGGGTCTTCTTTGACTTCTTCTTTGACTTACCTTGATCCGGATCTTTCGATCTCGGATCTGTTGGACTGGTGTCCCCAGTCTCGCCATAGACTTCAACGTATCTTTCGGCTAACTTGGTGACTATATCCAATCTCTCAGCCCCATTCTCACCTAAGAAGTTTCGCAAGGGTTTAGACATTTGCATTCGCATCTGATCTACAACCATCAACTCACGCAAACTTTCATACTCCTCCTTAAATCCGGCCAAGGCCATCCATTTAAGAAGGTATGAGTTCAATCTCACACTGTATGCTGAAAACAGTTCACCAGGTTCTCGCTTCGCCGTTCGAAACTTCCTTCGGTATGAGTGCGCTGTGATCTCGAATCTCTTCAAGAGAGCCGCTTTCAATGCCGGGTAATCATTCTGTAAACCCGGTGGTAAGCGTGCATACACCTCATAACCTTCGGCACGGAGTCCCTGGGAGAGTTTCAAACACCATTTCTGTTTGTCTAGACCCATTGCAATAGACATGGCTTCATACTTCTCTAAGTATTGGTCTATCCGTTCCTTCTCGGGTTCGAACGGCTGTAAAGGCCATTTCATAGCCTGGTAGTCACGTCTACTGGTTGACTCTGAGCCAGGAGGTACACCTCCTCCCATAGCTCCATCAGTTACACCTGTAGCAGGCACTTGTGCCTCAAGTAGCTTCATTCGATACTCATGGTCACGTTTTTCTTTCTCGGCTTCCAACTCAAGCCGTTTCATTTCAGTATCAGCCGCTATCCTCTTTTCCTCAAGAGCCACTTTACTGGCTTCCAGTTCTCTTTCTGCTCTCCTCCTCTCTCTTTCCTCTTGTCGAAAATTTCTTTCCACCTCTTGGACATAGGATTTCAAAGCATCTCCTTCAAGACCAGACTTACGTCCAGTTTCCTGAACTTTGTCTAAGTCTAACTCTTGGGTAGACATGTTGACTATGATAGGTGGGTACTCAAGTATGTGTGGGTGAAGCAATACAATGAATCAATAATCAATAGTACTAACTAATCACCACAACACAAATGTCCGTCAGACAGTTAGGAAATAGGTAGAAGTAGTAGAATCTTATGTAGACTGTAGTAGAGGATAAAGACAAAGTCCCTATCCCTAAGTGAGAGGTCTACAACACACAAAGATCTTGGAATAATCCCGGACGAGCCCCCACTCTGTAACGGAGTGTTTCGGGTTCACCTTGGGTAGTGAGAGTGAACCACACCCGAGGTGTCTCTAGCACTCCCGTGTATTCTAGCCCCAGGGGTTGGACGAGCAGATACACTTTTTTTTTTCTCTGTGGTTGATCTCAGGTTATTTAGTTACGTCTACACACCCCTCCAGATTCTAGACCCCCACTAACTACCTACACCTGTTGAACAATGAACACTTAGGCATCGTCCGAGACCACACTCAATCATTATACAAAGAGCAAGTCAACTTACATAAAGTTTATTCTACCCTTGAGAATATAGAACTGAAATGAACCTCCTGATAGAAGAATCTATTTACACAAATAGAAGATAGAGTAGAGAAAGACTTAGAGATGTAGGTGTCTTCATCGAGTTGAGAAGTAGAGTGGATGCAGATGTCCCGTCCAGTCGGTCCGCCACTCACCCGGCTTCCTTCCAGTGAGATGACTAGAACCTTGGAGACCACTCCGTCTCCCGAACGTGGAACCACAACAATAGAGTCACTGCTGGACCACACTTCACTGGACCAACTGCATCTATAACACTCCCACGGAGTCACTGGTAATACAGTTCTCGAACACAACCGAGTTGGAGACAATCTTCCTGGATTTGGCTCCAAGTATTGGTTACTTCGATGAACTAAATAGTCACTGACCAACCGAATGGTCTGTCACTCATAGCACAGTCCCACTGCAGAACCGATATGGCATTGACCAATTCAATGGTCTCTTACAGTCACACTTTGTAGGATCAGATATGGCTACTGAAAAGTTACTGAGTCCTTCTAGAACACAGTTGATAATCTGGATACGGAAACAGTACATGAATAGAATCAGACATCTATTTTACGGAAACAATTTAGGTTGGACTATAATCCCTAGTCCCTTCCACCGGGTTACACTTGACACACGTCCATACTGGTGTAGTTCTTCTCAAGACCTGCCACTCGAGCTGTCCAAAGAACCATTCAAGTGTCTGAAGATTAGTTACTTCTGCGTTTAGGCAGAACCCCCGTCAAACCAGACGGACCGGTGTTCCCTGTCGAGCATGGTTACTCAACATGCTGAAATGTTCCTGGCAAAACCAGAGTATCTTCTATTTTAAACGATCACAAACCATCACTTCCCACACGTGCACCTTCAGGGCAGTTGTATGTCTTGAAGCAAACTTCACGCATGGTGAATCACATTGGGTACCTGGTGTGATGGAGTCTGGCGTGATAAGTAAAGAACTGAACCCTTCGCTCTGTCACACGAAGTGGTTTCCTGCCAACAACAATTATAGTTGACTGGTTCCTCAACAGGCAAACTCCTGAAAAGGAAGAGCGACCGGTGAGAGTATACTGGCCCAAACATTAGTCCACATGCATCCTACCAAAACTACTCAACCCTCAGTCATGCTAGTTAGTTATTCATATAACCAAAGCCTTATCTCTATATGGAGAGTAGTCAAGCATGGGTTCACAAATGTCAGCTGGCCTCACAGAACAGCCCGTCAAACAGAGCAAGAAATCAGAATGACGAGTCTGATCATTGGTCTCACCTATCCCTAATCATCTACCAGTCGTCGCTAACGTCAGTAATGATACCAGGCTGTTATTGTTCTAATTTAATCGAACTAAACAAATAGGTAAAGAGTCCCTAGACTCGTTCCTAACATCATCAATGTACATTAAGAAACATAACTTTGATCAATATACCATCCCTCGGGATATAGGAATAGTACATGATCACATCCAATATGTACACAAGCCTGTTTGCTGGTGGGACCACCTGCCCACGCCACAGCAAACTCTTCTTATCAGACTCTACCTTAGAGTCAAGAAGCCTTCTTGAGAATACATGTTCCCCACATGTTCCAAGGGTACTGTTCCAGTTCTGTCCTCCCAAGTGGTTTAGCCTTGGCCTGGACTGAACTTCATCGTTGGTTTGGTCTACCAACACATACTTTCATAACTTGCTTTCACATCCCCATATTCTATATTTCCCCAGTCTCATACAGCCTCCTGCATCCTTCCATACTTCCAGCACCTTAGCATTCACTCGCACTAGCGCCAGTATGAAAGAAACAGGATAGCTTAGACAAGATTTCAGAACGCATATTTACATCGCGACGGCACGCAGTGTTATCACGCGTCCAGCTATTCGGTGTTCGGAATTACCCCAGGAAGTATCACATGCTATGACCTAATATATATACACAATGTCACATCATATATATATAGATATAGCACCAAAGCCACTTACCTTTCCACAGAAATCCGCTGGTCCACACAATGAATTCACTATTAAGTTATTACACAATAGTGACATCATTCCTGGTGGCACAGAACTAAGTTCTTCCTTTACTTAGTAACTAAGCACAATTTTGTCTGAATCTCCACCTACCAACTTACCTGGTTTTCTAACCGTTCTTCTGGCTTCAGCAACTGACTGACATAATCTAAGTTTCCATCCGGCACAAGTAACTAGGTTTATTCTAACACAGCAACCTAATAGATGCAACGATTGGCAATATATGGTACATATATTTGGAACCCAAATCGCCCACATCACATTACGGCGTTCCTAACAGCTGATTCGCGAGCACACGGTAAACAAACCCACGATTAATTGTCACCTGCGTTATCGATCGGTTTGCTAATTAGTATGCAAGGACATCCGCATAGGTAATGAGGTTAGAACAATGGCGTGTGGAACACACGTACAAAGTTAAATGATTTAACCAAATATCTACCTGGATGGTGAAACCAGCTCTCCAGTCAGCTTCCGAACTGTTCAAGGGCTTCTCAGCTTCCTTTTCATAACAGTCAGCCGAATCATGGTTGAGGTGAGACGCAACACAAAAATGGCTCACATTCAGGCCAGCGTCTGTTCTCTTCGAACAAAAGTAAGTGAATGGCTGGTTTAGCCAATTTCCCGCTTCGTGCCAACTCGATGCGCACAAGAAGCGAGTGCTTCTTGAGAAAAGATACTTTCTCGGGAAAACGTCATTCCCCGCCTAGAGGTTCTAGATCTCTCTGCACGGGAATTTAGAGCGATACCCAACATCACGGGTTACTCGAATTCCAGTGTTTCGAGACGATTCTAGATAATAAGTCCTCCATCGGCTTCCCTCAGTCTATTTTTAGCTGGGAAAGTCCCCGATGACGCGCCAAAATAGTGCGGTATCTTGACGACCCAAGACAGATAAACGCGTTTCGTCACAACTACCTTAGTACAGACTACATGCCCCCATAACAAACAACACAAAAAAGACAATAATGGTAACTTATCTCAAACGACAACTAGCCAAAAAACATTCCCTTATGTATGGCACGTTACACCCTCCTTAGGTATTTATAATGCCCATGTTAAACACTGCTTCAATTGAGTCATTTGTCATTGATTATTTTTCATGCGTTTTAATGTTCTTTTGTTGTCAAAAGTTGCTTCATAAGTGATGTTGAATGAAAGAATGTATGAGAGGAAATAGAGAAGAAGGGCAGAATGTCAGACGGGCCTGCGTGCCCAATTCTTAACCCTTTGAAAATAAAGACTTATTATTATTATTATTAGAGTGTAACCGACCATGATTCAACACAGTACATACAAAAAGCAGACATTAAGTTTGGGATGGTAATCAAAAGGTAAACTGATTTCAGGACTAAGACGTAGACAGTCAAGACTTTTATTAACATGTTATAAAAAGAATTGAACTGAAGAATTTGACGAAAACTGGTAAGATTGTGGAGAAGAGAACAAGGGGAACGCAGAGAGGCAAATATCTGAATTGCTTAGCTATGTGACATAATCAGGGGAGGAGGGGGGAGGGTGGAAGAAAAGAACTGATTCACAATCTGGTGATCGTGTGAGATGGCGAAACATAACCGCCCATGCTTATTGTCATGGCAGATGATGATGGTTGTAATGTTTCCTTGGCCTGTTTCAGGTATTTTGTTGTCAACAGACCGCAACAACATACCCAGAGGGGAACCGTTACTTTAAAATGAAACAAATGTATTTAGAAAATGTCTTATATGAATCAGCATCACTTGCTTTGTCAACTAGTGTAGATGGTTGTGCTTCTCCAGGGTCCCCAATCTACAGCAGATTGCTCAAATTAGTAGCCTTATTTTTGTTGTTGTTGTTGTTGTTGTTATTGTTACTGTTACTGTTGTTGTTACTGTTGTTACTGTTGTTGTTGTTGTTGTTGTTGTTGTTGTTCTTCTTCTTCTTCTTCTTCTTCTTCTTCTTCTTCTTCTTCTTCTTCTTCTTCTTCTTCTTCTTCTTCTTCTTCTTCTTCTCATCATCCCTTTCCTCCTCCTCATTCTCCTTCTTCTTCTTCTTTAAATTCGCAAAGCTTTCTAACGACTAGAAGAAAGGTGACGTGCTATTTTTGCCACAGTCATGGTGCACTGATGTAAATGATTCGCCTCCCCGAGGGCATGGTGGCCTCTGGGCAGGCACACACACCTGCGTATTTGTGTGGCTAAGTGTGAAAACGATTAAAATCTCTCGAAACTGGTTTCAGGGTGCAAACGCACAGTAAGAGAAAAACATCCGGCAGTCACTACCCGGGTGGGCCGAACTCAAGAATTTCAAATAGGTAAATGGGCCGAAATATTAAGTTAAGACGGACTGCTTCTGATGATCGGAAACCGTCTGCCAATCTTACCCCTCGGTAGAGTATATGTAGGGTGCGTACATTCCAAGTTCCAAATGTTAAGGGAATGTGGTTTCCTCTTTTAGCTTTACTTGTTTTATCTTTATTTGTATGTCGACCGCAGTTAGGGTACCCACCAACCGCGGCTAGCTGGTTAGGTAGTGATGGAGCAGACAATGTTTAGGGTACCTTTTCTAGCCCCTTCCTCATGCTATGGAGGTGAGCAGTGTTCCTATAGAGGGCTGCTCAGTCGCTCAGGGGGCTGCCGAATCCCACTGCTGCTACGGTCAGTAGAAGACGACCATATGGCCTGAGTCGCCTGTGTGCAGGTCTGCGACTAAGGCTGCCAGCGTACCCACGCCTGCCGCTTCGCCGCTCGCCCATCGCCACAGGGCTTGAAGGTGATATATGACGTTGGATGAAGATTGACTTGCGCGATGAATTGGATTAAAGTGAGGAAGAGTTGCGCAAAGAGTATATATTACTATAACTTCAACCTTCATGTGTAACCTGCCTGTAGAAAGTACGAGACTTTAAATTAAACCCTTAAAAGTGTGATATAAATTACAATAACCATGCCATTGTCTTGTAACCTGTCTATATTGTTGCTAAGGATGTTAGAAGTGTTTTGCAGGTGACTTCACGGTGCAGACGAACAGATAAACGTCATATGGACAGTTTAAAGATGATCTCACCACTTTTGACATGCACCAAAGAGGAGCAGCGTTCTTTTATTCGTATTTATTTTTTCATCAGTGAAGGGGTGAAACTTATAGAAATACATCGGCGAATGAAGGTCCAGTATGATGATAATTCCTGTCAGTCCAGCAAGTGTATGAGTGGAGTAGGAAGCTTCAGATCGTTTCGGTCTGATGAAGAGGTACAGGAATCCAAGCAGTTTATCTGCGCTGTAGGACTTGCATTGAACGCAGTGGTGACTACATCTAAAAATGATTACTTTTTCAGAATATATTCACACACACACAAACACACACACACACACACACACACACACACACACACACACACACACACACACACATACAGAGTGAGGGAGAGTGAGAGACGTACACACACACACGCACACACACACACACACACACACAAACAGAGAGAGAGAGACGTACACACACACACAGAGTGAGAGAGAGAGAGAGAGAGAGAGAGAGAGAGAGACGTACACACACACACACACACACACATTAAAGGTTTTCATTTGAAAACCTCTCGTATAACTGAACACAAAGCATTGTCTCATTTGTAATTGAAATCTAACTTTAATTCTCATGTTCAAGAAATTATTTAACACACAGCAAAATTGAATTTACCAACTTGTTACAATGTTACAAATGTCCGTGATCAAAACATAAGATATTACTAATTTTCACACGTAGACAATTATTAACTATTACTTCACATTCTGGAATGGCTATTCCATTTCAATCATCAAGCGACTCTGCTAACTTCAGAAACGGTCCGTAGGTTTAATTCATAGTGCACTTATAACTGACAATGTTAATCTATATAAGCAGTTAAGCCCATTTCAACTCCATAGAAGCTTACTTTTCAATAAGGCCACACTAATTCACGAAATGATATCTCCAGGCGCTCCATTAAAGATTTGTACGAAATAAGCGTAGCAGATCAGATGTTGAACAATTATCGACTGTGAATCAAAGAAACAACCAGCCCCTATACATAAGACCGCATGCTATTTGGAAGTCACAGTACAAATTGCATATCAACTTTATAATTGCAAATGCCTGATGGCGCGGGGGGGGGGGGGGGCACTGCTAATAGGGAAAGCTAATCCACAAGCAAAAATAACAGTTTAGATCACTTGAAGTAGTAGCACGTGTATGGATTACGCCTGAGTTCAAAGTGAGCGAGTGCAGCAAAACAAATTGATATTCTAGTATGAATTCTCCGAATTTGTTCTACTATATATTTCCTGTTTGCAAAAACTGTAATAATAAGCATAAATTAATCTTGTAATAATGACATTTCTCAAAAGTATGTACTGTACGTATATAAACACACATAGTATTGTTTGGCGCTCACAGAAGGAGCAGGAAAAACTTCGACGCATGACCCACTGCTGTGATGTATCTTGCATAACTTCAACAAATAAGCTCAAATAAAACAAGGTCCAGGGTTGCAGAAACAATCCAGCAACTGTGAATGAAGCATCAATGGAACAGCAATGAAAGAGTCGAAGAGCTGCAAACTAGTTGATGAGGCCAAGTTTATTTGCCCACATTGTCGTGCTGCATGATCAATCATATAATTCAAAATTCATAAAAGATCTCGACCGTGTCTGGGATTGTCAGACGGGATGGTCGTCATAATATTTAGTACGAATAATCACTTGTTGACTATGCCAGTCACTGACAACTATCAAGTTCGTATCACAGTCCTTCTGTCCTTTACAAGGTTGATTATGTGATTAAATAGGATTTACAAGGTTGCCAAAGTGTCCTTCTGCTGTAACATTCTAAGTCTCGGTCTTGTATTCCGCATCTGTCCAAAATATTTATCTTAATATGTAAGATGCCATCTTCTTCTGGTTCTCTTTACTAATATATGTTGGCCATGAATACGGCTGTCCTGCCAGTAAATATCTTTCTAAGTTCCAGACAACTTAAACGTGCTGCTTCTCTGTTGGAGCTCTGTGATCCGAATCTTTGTTGTTATTGACAAAAATTCTGACGTGATCTCCGTTCTCCGTCAGACCTTTCGATACTCCTAGATATTCGTTTTGCGATTTTGTCGTAAAATTTATTATTGCGTCATATTCTCTGTCTTGCTACTTGGCACCCACTAGACACTCACATAACTGTCGACAGGTCTGCGTGCCAAATCCTTAAGCCAGTGAAAATACCTTCCGTTCGTTCGTTTGTTCGTTTGTGTGTGCACATTCAGTTCTTCACCTGCTACCTCTACTAGTAGTGTTGTTGCTACTACTACTACTACTACTACTACTACTACTACTACTACTACTACTACTACTACTACTACTACTACTACTACTACTACTACTACTACTACTACTACTACTACTACTACTACTACTACTACTACTACTATACTACTACTACCACTACAGCTACTATACTACACCAGGTACTACTACTACTACTACTACTATTACTACTACTACTACTACTACTACTACTACTACTACTACTACTACTACTACTACTACTACTACTACTACTATACTACTACTACCACTACAACTACTATACTACACTAGGTACTACTACTACTACTACTACTACTACTACTACTACTACTACTACTACTACTACTACTACTACTACTACTACTACTGCAGCTGCTGCTGCTGCTGCTGCTGCTGCTACTACTACTACTACTTTTGCAACTACTACTACTACTACAACAACTACTACCACTACTACTCATAAAACCATATTTCTTCTTTCTTGTTCACACTCATACCTCATTGTTAATACTTTTAATAACCACAGTAATTAGGCTGAAGGTCATAACATTCCTGAACATGTTTTGTTGCAACGAACGAGGTTACTGCCATGTTTGCTTACTCTCAACGCTGTATTGGTAGCGCAATAACAAAAATGTTACTGATCCTTAAACATCAACAGATACACACACGACGCAATATTTCCGTTACATACTCTACTTCTGGTAGATAAAACACAACGTCTTCTAACTACTGATACAATTACAGATTAATGAGAAGAGGGAAAAGTAATTTACAATCATCAAAATGATAATACAAGTAATAAATTTAAAACAATATGAGTAATAAATTAAAAACAAACACTTGAAAACATTCCGGAGTACTGTTGAGCATGGCTTTTCGCACGGGGGATATTGTCACACAAAACTGATCTCATTAATCTAGCTTGAACTTATTATGTAAATAATATTTCCATCTATTGTGTCCTGTTCATAATTTTTGACCTTACAATGAAAGGAGTTGGTATGCTTTGTTTTGCTTTTTTTTTTTTCAAGGGTCAAGTTGGCCTTTTGTTGATGTTATCGCGTTAGAAGGTTTTAAACTTGCGCTGACGTCTGTTTACGTCACAACGAAAGGATATCAAGAAACTTCTCTCGATGCATTCCTCTGTCCATCCATCCATCATGTGCCATGCCGATAAGCGTGGCTGGTCATGTTTTGCCATCTCACTCGATCACCAGATTCGTGGATCAGCTCCGTGTTTCTGTCTCGACCATTCCTCTATAACAAAGTTAATTACTCATTCATTTAATCAATCAGGTGCCCTCTCTATAATAAAGGTTGGCTGCAATGTATCTCCAAAACTGCCTCTCGCGCCTCTCGCCTTGATTGTACATTCTGTCAGACTGCTGATCGTCCATCTCTTGATGTTATCTTACCACTTGTATCTTTGTTCTACCTCATCTTCGCTTGTCTTCAACCTTACCTTCCAGTATGGTTTTTATTAGAGTGGTATGTTATTTAACGAGTCCGAAATATTTCACAGGCTTCTTTTTTTATTTCTTTAATCAACTCTGTTTACATTCCCAGTATTTCTAGAACCTCTGTATTTGATTGTTTCTTGTTTCTATGAAATACGACACATTCTTCTGTATATCCACATATATCCAGATCCTCTAATCGACTTTCTAATTGCTTGTTCATTGTCCAGGCTTCCGTGTCATATAGTAGTGTTGAATATACATAATATTTGACAATTCTCATTTTTAATGCGTTGTTAATTACTCTTTCTGGTTGTTAAATAATGTCCTAGGTTTTAATCTTCTCATAATGTGGGTTCCAATCTCTGATTGTCCCATTGTGATGTTTGTGATCAGTTGTACTTGTATCGTAGCCTCCTCTTCCAAACCGTTTGCAATAACCATGTTCGCTGTCAAAGTAATTTCAATATTCTTCTATGAGCTCATATTTTTGTGGCTTTAAATCAGTTTTTTTTTTAATTTTGTTTTTTTTTATGTTTACGCTAATTGATCAACATTCGCAGCCGTAAGGTAAAATTGGTTCGATCCAGTGCGCAATAATACCTTTTACTTACTTTCAACGACAATGATCTAATGCAAAGGTGTTCTTTATTATATAAAACTCATTTTTGCTTGTCCTGTTTTGTGATACGTCTTCCATCTGATGGCCAGGCACACACACCTGCGTATTTAGGAGGGTAAGTATGAAAACGATTAAAATCTCTCTAAACAGGGACGCAGGGTGCAAACGCACGGTATGAGATAAACATCCGGCAGCCATGACCCGGGTGGGCCCGTTTCTCGTGTCTCAAAGGAGTAAATGGGCCGAAACATTCGGTTAAGAGGGACTCCTTCTGATGATCGGAAGCAGCCTGTCACTCTTGCTCCGCGGTAAAGTATATATCACTATCAATTCAACTCACATGTGTAACACACCTGTAGAAAGTATAACTGAACACAAAGCATTGTCTCATCAATGATGGAAATCTAAGCTTTAATTTTCTTATTCAAGAAATGATTTAAATAATCAACAAAAGTAAATTTACCATCTTGTTAAAATGTTACAAATGTCTTTGATCAAATACAAAAGATTTTACTATTTTTCGCATGCAGACTCATTTGACATGACCGTTACGACACATACTGGAGTGGCCGTTCCATGTCAATCACCAAGCCATTCTACTTTCTTCAGAAACGGTCCTTATGTTTAATTCATAGTGAACTTGAAAATGAAAATGTTAACCCATATAAACATTTTAGTCCATTTCAACCCCGTAAACGCTCACTATTAATTACTGCCAAAATTAATTCACAAAATTATGTCTCAAAGTGCCCCACTTTAAGCTTTGGCTGCTGTGTTGACGTAATGCAGAGATGACAAGCGCCTGAACATATGACATATCCTAAAGTCCATAACAGACTTGTACGCAACAAGCTTAGGGGACTCAGCACATCAGATGTTGAACAGTTATCAACTGTGAATCAAGGATACTCAGCACATCAGATGTTGAACAGTTATTGCATGCCCCCTTTAAACAGAAATCCAAGTATGATATCTCCCGTTATGTTCTACGATGTATTTCCTTTACCTTCATTGCAATTACAGTAATAATAAGCATTCATTAATCATGCAGTAATGACATTTTACAAACTTTTGTAACGCAAACATTACTGTTACTGCCGTTGTGGTTTAAGATTAACCTAATAAGGACTATGCTAATGGAATGGTATATGGAAGTACAGAGATGAGAAGAGCAGAATGATAAACAGGCATGCTTGACAAATTTTTAACCTTATAAAACTAAAGTTTGTTCGTTCGTGCCTGTCATTCTACTTTTCACCTACTACCTCTACTAGTGCTACTACTACTACTACTACTACTACTACTACTACTACTACTACTACTACTACTACTACTACTACTACTACTACTACTACTACTACTACTACTACTACTACTACTACTACTACTACTACTACTACTACTACCTCTACTAGTGCTACTACTACTACTACTACTACCTCTACTACTACTACTACTACCTCTACTACCTCTACTACTACTACTACTACATCTACTACTACTACTACTACTACTACTACTACTACTACTACTACTACTACTACTACTACTACTACTACTACTACCTCTACTACTACTACTACTACTACTACTACTACTACTACTACTACTACTACTACTACTACTACTACCTCTACTACTACTACTACTACTACCTCTACTACTACCTCTACTACTACCTCTACTACTACCTCTACTACTACTACTACTACTACTACTACTACTACTACTACTACTACTACTACTACTACTACTACTACTACTACTACTACCTCTACTACTACTACTACTACTACTACTACTACTACTACTACTACTACTACTACTACTACTACTACTACTACTACTACTACTACTACTACTACTACTACTACTGCTACTACTACTACTACCTCTACTAGTGCTACTACTACTACTACTGCTACTACTGCTACTACTACTACTACTGCTACTACTACTACTACTACTACTACTACTACTACTACTACTACTACTACTACTACTACTACTACTACTACTACTACTACTACTACTGCTGCTACTACTACTACTACTACTACTACTACTACCTCTACTAGTGCTACTACTACTACTACTACTACTACTACTACTACTACTACTACTACTACTACTACTACTACTACTACTACTACTACTACTACTACTACTACTACTACTACTACTACTACTACTACTACTACTACTACTACTACTACTACTACTACTACTACTACTACTACTACTACTACTACTACTACTACTACTACTACTACTACTACTACTACTACTACTACTACTACTACTACTACTACTACTACTACTACTACTACTACTACTACTACTACTACTACTACTACTACTACTACTACTACTACTACTACTACTACTACTACTACTACTACTACTACTACTACTACTACTACTACTACTACTACTACTACTACTACTACTACTACTACTACTACTACTACTACTACTACTACTACTACTACTACTACTACTACTACTACTACTACTACTACTACTACTACTACTACTGCTGCTGTTGCTGCTGCTGCTGCTACTGCTACTACTATTACTACTACTAAAACTAATACTACTACATTACTACTACTATACTACTACTACTACTACTACTACTACTACTACTACTACTACTACTACTACTACTACTACTACTACTACTACTATTACTAATATTACTACTTCTGTAAATATTACTACTACTATTACTAATACTACTATTGCAGCTACCGTTGTTAATACTACAACAACAACAACAACTACTTCTGCTGCTGCTGCTGCTACTACTACTACTACTACTACTACTACTACTACTACTACTACTACTACTACTACTGCTACTACTACTACTACTACTACTACTACTACTACTACTACTACTACTACTACTACTACTACTACTGCTACTACTACTACTACTACTACTACTACAACTTCTACTACTACTAATATTACTACTTCTGTAACTACTACTACAACAACTACTACTAGTACAACCACTGCTACTACAACTTCTTCTTCCTCTTCTTCCTTGTTCCCTACTCAGAATTCAGTGTTAATGATTCTAATAAATACAGGAATTAGATTAAAGGTCATGACATTCGTGAACATGTTTTATTGCAACGAACGAGGTTAATGCCATGTTTGCTTACTCTCAACGCTGTATTGGCTGGGTAATAACAGAAGTGTAACTGATCCTTTAATATGAACAAATACAAACACGACGCAATATTTCAGTTACATAATCTATTTCTGGTCGACAAGACACAACTTCAGCTAACAACGGATACAATTAAAGATTAATGAGAAGAGGGAAAAGTAATTTACAATCATCAGAATAATAATAATACGAGTAATAAATTAAAAACAAACACTTGACAACGTTCCTGAATACCGTTGACCATGACTATTCATTTGTGGGGTGTTATTACACGAAGATCCCATGAATCTATCTTGAATCTATGATGTTGATAATATTTCCATCTCTATTGTCCTGTTTCTGAGGAAAATGCAAAGAATACCATGGACAGACAGAAAACCCAATGACCAAGTACTACAGGAGACAAATGAACATCGTAAACTGATTAGAGAAATTAGACGTAGACAGTCAAAAATTTTTGGACATGTTATGAGAAGAAATGGATTGGAGAACTTAGTAACAACTGGCAAGATCGAGGGGAACAGACCAAGAGGAAGACCGAGAGGAAAATACCTGGATGGCTTGGCCACATTGCATGGACGAGACAGGAACACTGAGCTGATCCACGACACTGGTGATCAAGTGAAACGGCGAGTCATGACCGCCCACGCTTTCCGGCATGGCACATGATTGATTGATTCAGTGTCCTGTTCACAATATTTGTCCTTATGATTAAGGGAGATGGTAAGCGACGTTTTTCATGTGATCGATTTGATTTTTTGTTGATAGTAAATATTCTGTAACTACTACTACTACTACTACTACTACTACTACTACTACTACTACTACTACTACTACTACTACTACTACTAGTACTACTACTACTACTACTACTACTACTACTAACAATACTAATACTACTACTACTACTACTACTACTACTACTACTACTACTACTACTACTACTTCCTTAAGAAGGTTTTTTACTAGTGCTGTCGTCTATGTCACAGTAAAAGGATGTCAAGAATCTTATCTCGTTGCATTCCTCTGTAACATTGTTAATTACTCTTTCAATCAATCAATCATCTTCACAGTGAAGGTTAACTGCAATGGATCTCCAACACTATCTGTCTCTGACTGTATATTCTGTCAGGTTGGTGTTCGTCCATCTCTTAATGTTATTTTCCCACGTGTATCGTTGACTACCTCTTGGTCGCTTGCCTTCAACCTTACTCGCTGGTATAGTATTTTTTTTTTTTTTTTGATATAAGAGTGTTATGTCTTAGACCGTGGCCGAAATAATTCACTAGCCTTGTTTTATTTCTTTCATGAACTCTCTTGTCATTCCCAGTTTTTATAGAACCTCTGTATTTGATTGTTTGTGTTTCCATGAAAGACGACATATTTGTCTTAATATCCACACCTCCAATGCCTTTTATCGACTTTCTAATTGTTTGATCATTGTCCGGACTTCTGTGTCATATAGTAGTTCTGAATATACATACAATTTTGAACTTCTAATTTTTAATGCGTTCATTACTTTTTCAAGTTGTTAAATAAGTTTCCGGTTTTTTATTTTATCATAATGTGGGTTCTAATAGCTGATTGCCTTTTTGTGATGTTTCTGATAATGTGTATTGTGTCGTTGCCTCTTCCAAACCATTCGCAATATCCATATCGGCTGTCAAAGTAATTTCAACATTCTTCTTTAAATCCATATGGTTTGCGTGGTTTCAGAGCAGTTTCTTGATTTTTACTCTGATTGTTCAAAATTCACAGCCATAAGTTAAAATTAGTTCGATTCAATTAACAATGGTACCCTTTGCTTGATTTCAACGATAGTGATCTAATGCAAAAGATGTTCTTTCTAATATAAAACTAATTTTTGCTTGTCCTGTTTTGTGATACGTCTTCGATCTGATGTTGTTCCTTTAGCTACATGTTTGAATTACTGTACTTGCCCCTAATTAATACCAGTACATATAAATACAGAGGAACAAGCACACACAAAGCAATGGCACGGAAATAAAACATTGTTTACCACAGCTATGTGACGGTTTCATTGCCTATGTCAAAATAACGCAAGCATGTGCAGCCATAAATAAATTAATAAATATAGCAACGTTTCGGAAGATTTCCATTTCTCATCTTCAAGATCAAACACGTCGTCACGAAATTGAAATTTCAAACATATCGGGGAAATCCCGAAAGTTCAGAACCCATTACATCTCAAGATATTCTCATTTTTTGGAATGGTATATGCTCTTCTTTTTATACAGTTCCTAATTGCCATGTCCTATTCTATGTTATATCTTTTTGGAGGCAGTTGAGATGACGTTTCTGAGATGAATTTTGCAAGAACCTTAGACTGTCTTCGTAGATAACTGCGCGTGCCTGAAAGAGACTAATGAAACTAGATTAGTATACATAATTATAAAGAAGCGACAGGCGCTGTCATTTGGTGAGAAGGAACCCTACCAGGGTTCCAATGTTTGCATCAATGGGAATCGTCTAAAGAACAAATGACAAGGGAAAATGTAAACTGCACTATTGACCACCACAATTATAACCAAGGCTGGAAAAGGCCGGTTAAAGGAGATGGAAGCTTTGTTTTTTTTTTGTTTTTTTTATTATTCTTTTGTTCTTATTACAGGATAGGGCAGTTCTTTGCTCATATAATGAGAAGAAGGACATTGAAGAACATTTTGACGACTGGACAGATCAATTATAGACAAGGCAGAGGCATGCCCAGAGACATAATGCTCGAGTGCCTAAGACAATGACATGGACGAATATCATCAATGGTACTGATCAGGGGCACGAGGGACCGAGATTTCTGCAGAGGCAGATAGTCAACGCCACTTCGCACTGCACGCGATGATGATTATATGGACAAGCGGTATTGTTTTTCGGATTTTCCCGATGTATTTCTGTTTCATATATTTTCGCCTTTTATTATTAATTCTTGAAGAAGAGAGTAAGAAAACTTTCGAAACGTTGGTGTCTTTACTGATTTTATTGTGACTATACAGACCAGCATTGGCTTAAGATATGCAAAGATAACATGATAAGCAATGTTTTCCCAAAAGCCAGCATATCACATTTGTTTCCATTTGGTCACTTGAAATAATTACAGTCCAAAAATCTACTCCGATTTGGTATATTCTCCATTCGTTTTGATGGCTCCATTTGTGTAGCTTCCGTTCTCAGCAGTGTGGATCTGTTTGGTTGGCTTCTTGGTGTAGGCGCGGAGGTAGAACCTTACAAAGAGGATCAGGATGGACACGGTGTAAGCGTAAGCTGGGTAACAGAATATCTTGGGCAGTGGATTACCGTATACAATGTTGATGACGTCTTGCAGAAGGTACACAATGAACTGTCCCTGTGGAGAGAAATCAGACATTCTTTAGTATAATAATAATATTATTATCAATGATGATAAAGATATCGATGATGATGGTGATATTGACGATGACATAATGTAGAAGGTACAATATGGACTATTAATGAGGAGATAAATCAGACACTCTTTTGTGTAATAATAATAGTAATATTAACAATGATGATGATGATGATGATGATGATGATGATGATGATGATGATGATGATGATGATGATGATGATGATGATGGTGATGATGATGATGATGATGATGACATCATGTAGAAGGTGCACTATGAACTATCCCTGGGGAGAAACATCATATATTCTTTTGCACAATAGTATGATGATGATGATGATGAAATCCTAATTCAGTCATACGTCCGTGCGTTACAGGGGCCCATAAGGAAAGCAAATAATTATAACACTGTAATACACCATGCATGCCGTAGGAGGCGACTAATGAGGTTTGGCAAGAGACTGGCTACCTAAGTCTGCAGAAAAGTTAAGCTACCAATTCCAACTACTCAAGAACCAGCCCTACACGAGCTTGGCGTGGATCTGTTGTGTTGGTGATCTATTGCAGCCAACCTTCATAGTGCAGACGGCACCTGAATGACTCGTGACTCGCTTAGTGCGACCTGCTTGTAACTTATTCTTAGTTCATTCTAGAAAAACGTGTGAAGCCACTCGGCATGCGACAAGGTAATGCTGTGCCTCTGGGCCCCATCCAGGGCTGACTGATGGCAATACTGTCCCCTTCGGCAACTATCTACTACAAGTAACATCGATGTGGGCGTTCCAGGTTTCACAGAATCCGCACACATAAATTGGTCATACATTCCAAGACAACATATGAATGTGCGCGTGTGTACTTGTGAACGCATGGTACTTGTGTACGTGTTTACGTATGTGTGTGCGTATGTGCATGTGTGTGCTATTGCGTATGTTGACGATTATGTGTATCCGCGTGCATGAGCGCATGTGTGCATGCGTGTATATATGATTGTATATTTGTTTATTCTCGCGTGTTTGCTTGGTTACTTGTGTGTGCATTATGTGCAGGTGTGTACCAGTAGGTGTGTGTGTGTGTGTGTGTGTGTGTGTGTGTGTGTGTGTATGTGTGTGTGCACACATAATTCTCTAAGTGGGTATGCCTCCGAACGTGTGTACGACGAATCAAACAACAGCAAAAAGACACACCCACACAACAATAAAGAAGAATCAATGAAACACAAGCAGCAAGGACACTTACAATCTGGATCATGGTCACGTATTTCTTCCACCACAGGTACTTGCGGAAGCGTGGCCCAAGAGCCGACAGCCCGTAGTAGGTGTACATGAGTGAGTGTACGAAGCTGTTTAGACACGGGTACATGACATCTGTACGGATAATCAATGACAAGAAAAAACATTAATACTTGCTGTTTTACAAGTTAAAGTTTCTTACATGTCCTCCGTGGGACGTTGCAATCATTCCCAGTATTTTCTGGATGTTTGTAATTGACTAGGGTATTTTAACGTTCGGTAGTTTCTCATTACTTTCTGTACGACAGGTGCCAAAAACGGTCAAAATCAACGCAAAGCGGTTTGCTTCCAAACACCCGCAGCTGGTTCGTCATCAGGCGAACACACTCCAACTTATGATTTACTTGGAATTTACGTCCTCCATTCAAGTATGAGAAATGAACATTTTAGTCCAACTGGTCTGTGTGGGGGTTGAACCCGCTACTTCCAAATCAGCACACCGGAAGTTTAAAAGCCAGCACTCTTATCTAGTCGGCCATGCTGATCTCCACGGAAGTAGTTCATTTCTCACCCAGACTTCTTCAGAAAAGAGACCGACAACGTTTTACGTGATTGTTGGAATTTGCGGACATGAGGCAATCACACATCACGCCCGGTTTGGAACCGAAAGAGTTTGGAACCGAAAGAGTTTGGAACCGAAAGAGCTTGGAACAGAAAGAGCTTGGAACCGAAAGAGCTTGGAACCTAAAGAGCTTGGAACTGAAAGAGCTTGGAACCTAAAGAGCTTGAAACTGAAAGAGCTTGAAACTGAAAGAGCTTGGAACCGAAAGAGCTTGAAACCGAAAGAGCTTGGAACCGAAAGAAGCTTGGAAATGAACGAGCTTTGAACCGAAAGACCTTGGAACTGAAAGAGCTTGGAACCGAAAGAAGCTTGGAAATGAAAGAGCTTTGAACCGAAAGAGCTTGGAACCGAAAGAGCTTGGAACCGGAAGAGTCACGTCTGTGCACTCTTCATTTCCTCCTACGTGTTCCCCCATTGAGGCGGCAATTTATTTTTCTCGCTGGTTTCAAAGGTCGACCCAGCCTAACTTGCGTCCCTAGAAATGCCATGGGAAGTAAAGGCAACCGGTGTGATAGTGACCACATCATCATCTAGTGCTAGTTGGTCTACCAACATAAACAGTTAGCACCATATACACAGAAAATGAAGAGTATCCTATGCAATAAGTCACTATGATTAAATGTAAGAAAGAGAGTGATTAAGTGGTATATAGAACCTGTTTTGTTGTATGGCTATGAATCTTGGTATGTAAATGAATAAATTAGGAAGAACTTGGAAGCAACGGAAATGTGGTTCCTAAGACGAATGTTGCGAATTCTTTGGCTTGCCAGAGTAACTAACGACGATTGCCTGAAAGAGGCTAGTGAAACTAGAACATTGTATACAACGATAAGAAAGAGACAAACAGCTTTCTTTGGTTATCTGATGGGAAGATAGGCATTGGAGAACATTGTGACGACTGGAAAGATTAAAGAAAAGAGATGCAGAGGCCGACCAAGAGAAATGATGCTGGATGAATTGAGAAGATGATATGGAGGAATATAAGCAGCAGAGTTGATCCAGAACACCAAAGACCGAGATCTGTGGAGAGACATGAACACCTCCGCCAGCTGGCAGGACACTTGAAGATGATGATGACCATATATACCCAGTGGAAGCCACTATAGCGGTGTGGCTAGACTCTTGTCAGTCGGCTTGGTGATCATGAATTCTAATTCGCATCCAGGCGGACATATTGACAGTTCTCCAGCGTTCCCAGGTGGAGTCAGTCTAAAATGGGTACCAGGGCATGTCTTCAGGCGTGAAGGCTGCCGAGGTGATATAGATAAAATCACACCTGGATTGTCGATGGTCTCCGTGGAGAAGGTGTTGCGGACGCGATTTGTAATCCCGTATACCCGGATAAAGTGAGACATGTCAACATGATAAGGATGCTTGAAGATCTACAAATTGATGGAAAAGATCTTAGACTTGTAAAAAACATATATTGGAAACAACAAGCTGCCATAAGAGTTGATAATGAAGTAAGCCAATATCAGCCTATTAAAAGGGGTGTGAGACAGGGATGTGTAATGTCTCCAGATCTGTTTTCCCTGTACAGTGAAAGTATTTTCAGAAATATTGAAGATATGGAAGGAATCAACATTGGGGGACGATGCATCAATAACATTAGATATGCAGATGATACAGTCTTGATTGCAGACAATGAACAGGACCTGTAAAATTTAGTAGATGCGGTTGTTACACACAGTGAACAACTAGGGTTAGAATTAAATTGTAAAAAGACACAGATTATGGTCGTCACTAGGAAGGACGAAATACCACAATGTAATATACAAGTAAATGGGAATATTCTTCAACAAGTGAGCAGGTACAATTATCTCGGAACAGTAATAACATCTGATGGGAGATGCCTTGAAGAGATTAGAACAATAATCGCCATGGCAAAAGTAGCCTTTAGCAAGATGAAAAACATATTGACCAATAAAAAGATGTCAATTGAAACGAGAAAAAGAGTGTTGAGATGCTACATTGAACCTGTACTTTTGTATGGATGTGAAGCGTGGACAATGAGCAGTCAGGCTGAAAAACATCTGATGGCTGTAGAGATGTGGTTTCTGAGGAATATGCAAAGAATACCATGGACAGCCAGAAAGACCAATGAACAAGTTCTTCAAGAAACAAATGAAGATCGTAAATTGATTAGAAAAATTAGACGTAGACAGTCAAAATTTTTTGGGCATGTTATGAGAAGAAATGGATTGGAGAATTTGGTGACAACTGGTAAGATCGAGGGGAACAGACCAAGGGGAAGACCTAGAAGCAAGTACCTGGATGGCTTGGCCTTGTGGCATGGTCGAGACAGAAACACGGAGCTGATCCACGACTCTGGTGATCGAGTGAGATGGCAGAACATGACCCCCCACGCTTACCGGCATGGCACATGATGGATGGATACCCGGGTTCCAAACACAGCGGTGTTGGTTTTTTCTGAAAAAAGGTATAGGTGCCGGTCGTTCAGAAAGCAATGGCAAGCTTAGGTGCCGATCGTTCAGAAAGCAATGGCAAACTACTGAACGTTAAACTTGCCCAGGAATCACGAACAGTCAAAATGCTGGGGTTGACTGCTACGTCCAGTGAAATATATGCAATTATTTTTTAAAATACAAATATGGGTCTATCACCGTGTGTCCAATATGCTTTTAGCTGTTAAAATGGTTGTTAATCTTTCAGATGTCGTGGGATGATTAATTTCTTAAGCGACTTCCAGTATCTGCCATGGGGTTATATATCGCAGAAATGTTGTCATGGCGTTATAATACAGCATATCTACTATCATATTAAAATCTTTTAAGTCATAATTGTGACACAGCTCTACTTTATGTTTTCCGCCATATTTTTGTTTGGTCCAAAGCTACGTTTTGATGGGCACTGAATCTGTGGACGTAGTCGCAATATGAGTAAAATTGGCTTTAACGTTGATGTTACGTCACCCTACGTTTCCTGTTCTGTACGGTTCTAGAATAACGATGGCACTTACTGGAACCTCCTGGGAGGAACTTGAGGCCTAGCCAAGTGAACACCGCCATTGTAGCGTGGTGGTAGACGTGGAGGAAGTTGATGTGGTCGTTCTTCTTGCGGAGGATGAAAAATACCTGAAATGAATGTCCAACATATCACAAGGGTTAATTATGCTACGTGTGGCTGTGTGGTTAGTGTATTATGTGTATTATTTACTTAGGTTTTGGCGCTGGTTCAATACTTAGAGATGTTTTGTAATTTGTTGAACAGTGCAACTCTTAGGTTGAATTTTTTTTTTTTTATAGTTGCATATTCTTTACATGGCGTTGCAGTCAACACGAGAATTTTTCTGCCGTTGTTGATGTCTTGGCAAGTTTTTACGTTCAGCAGTTTGCCATTGCTTTCTGAACGACCGGCTCACATACCTTTCCGTAAGAAGCCAACGCGACGCGATCCGCTGCCGCATCTCGCGCATCTGTGTTTCGTAAGTGGGTATAGGGATTACGAACAGCGTCCTTAAACCCTTCGCCAGGGAGACCGGTTGAATTATCACCCATAAAATGAGTCAGTCGATCTTCTTCTTGATTTTCTTTTCTTCTTATGTTTATTGATGTTGTTGTTGTTGTTGTTGTTGTTGTTGTTGTTGTTCTTCTTCTTCTTCTTCTTCTTCTTCTTCTTCTTCTTCTTCTTCTTCTTCTTCTTCTTCTTCTTCTTCTTCCTTCTTCTTCTTCTTTTCTTCTTCTTCTTCTTCTTCTTCCTTCTTCTTCTTCTTACTCTACACCTATAATACTTGTTCCTACACGAACAAATGTCTTCTTTAGATCCTGCAGTCCTCCATGTGGTTCTACACATGGGATTGTTTCATCATCATCAAGTACCATGCCGGTAAGCGTGTGCGGTCTTGTTTCGCCATCTTACACTATCACTAGACTCGTGAATCAGCTCTGTATTATTATTCCAACTATGTCGTGTGGTCAAGCCATCCAGATATTTTACTTTTCTGTCTGCCCCTTGTTCTTTTCCCCTCAATCTTGCCAGCTGTTACCAAGTTCTCCAATTTATCTCATCTCATAACGTGTCCAAAACAATGTGTTGTCCCCCTATAATTTCTCTAATGACTTTGCTGGTTTCATTTGCCTCTAGTAGGACTTGCTCATTGTTTTTTTTTCTCTCTGTCCATGGTATTCTTTGTGTCCGCAGAAACCACATTTCGGGTGCCATTAGATGTTTTTAGCTTTTCTGCTCATTGCCCACATTTCACATCAATACAAAACTACAGGTTCTATGCAGCACTTCAACGCCCTTTCTCGTTGCTTTAAATTTGCTCGAAGGAGATCGAGACAGATCAAAATCATGTTCAATTTGTGTGCCCGGCCAAATGGGTGTTTGAGGAAATGGGCACGCTGGCAAGCTTGATAGTCGGGCAACTGTGGACAGTGGGCGGGCAATGAACAGGGCTGATGTAATGATTGCCGTCAGACAGGCAGGATAATTGAACGCATCAAGAAACGACTGCACATCTGCCACCTCGACCAGACTGCGAGAACATCAAGTCCAAAGGCCAAACAAGAACGCTATGCAAGTAGAACATTCAACCAGCCCAGAATTGGTGTCGTCGACCATTACACGGGTAGCGGGATACTTAGGACAGGAACCGACCACTTATGGACTGAATGATTCGATGTGCTTTGAGGATGATCTGACGACTAACTATCATAGCCATCATCATTGTGGTATTTTTGTAGTTATTCTTCTCTTCCTTATACCTTAAAGTATCAACCAGGATTGATATAGGAAAAGCAGCAGTCAATATGAGCTTGTCAGCTACTCCACTGAGGTTTTCCTCAATTGGTGTGAGTATAGGCCAAATTAGTTTTCTCTGCTCTGCATGTGTAGGACACTCTAGCAACAAATGTTTAACCGTCATTTCACCACTCCCACAGTTCACTCATCAGTATCTCATATCTTTAGTGTGTTGAACAAGTTGTACTGTAGCATTTTATGTCCTATGTGGAGTTTGAAGATTGATATTTGTTCCACTTCTAACGAATTGGTTGTGTGCGTCATCTTTCTAGCAGAGACTGTGATTGTCACTATTGTGACATTGTTTAAATAGTTTTGCTGATGTCTTTTGGGAACAAAACAGTTGAGATCCCTTGACAAACATATCTATGTCGTACTCCTAGCTTTATGTGTTCATAATTGCACTCTTTATTTCCCATTTTAATGCTACTGCATGGTTCCAGTAAATTTTTTTTTTATTATTCTGAGATCTTTCCAATCAATGTTGATATCGTCCAACATTTTAATTAGTTCATCATCTAGACACCATAAAACGTGTTGCAATTGTTTCTAAATATATAACTAATCTGCAGAAGTCTAAAGAAAAGAAAGTACATCTTTGGAAAGATTATATTATTTATTTTCTAAACAGACAAGCAGGCAGATGAACAGAACGATAGATAGGGAGGCAGATATGCATATCGATAGACAGACTGACACGTACGGAGAGATGAATAAAAAGACAGACACATAGATACATTGATAATGTTTGTGTACGTTGGCTAATAGATAAGCAGGTTGACAAATAGGCTGATACTAAGATATGTAGCTCAGCAATAAGGTGGTTGTTTATAACAGAATAAAACGTATTATTAAGAACACACATCGATGGAAAGACAGAACACATACCGTATCCAAGAACTCGATCAGTTTCGACATACAAAACCACCAACCAACCATCGCGTGCTGAAGATCAAACAAAGAAATATAAGCATTAAATTAAATGTATGAAATTATAAATATTAATCTCATGTGGATATACAGAGCCACCTGGCAACTATCGCGTGCTGGAAATCAAACAAAGAAATATAAACATTAATCTCATGTGGATATACAGAACCACCAGGCAACTATCGCGATTGAAGTCTGCCGACAATGAATTGCCAAAAATCGGTGGACAAAACATAATTTATCTACGCCTTATCTCATGTTATCCGTTTATTCTGTGCCAAATCATGACCTGACTGCATCCTGATATCCCTCTACCCAGATGGGAAGCTTCAGTATCGATCATGTATACCCGGTTGGTTTTGAAGCTTGGAGAATGGAGATTGGAGCTTGGAGATTGGAACCAACGAAAGAACGAACGAACGAAATTTATTTTCACAGGGAATGAGATGTTAGCAACAGAAGCCCCGTGAAGATGGTACTTTTGCTACCAGGTTTAGACGCAAGCCTCTAAACTTCCATCAATCCCATAGATAGAGCTGGGGGACACAACATTGGAATTAAAAGATTAAAAGTGAGTCATTTTTCCATTACCTCTACTCCATTCAACATCAGAAGATAAGTTAGAACCCATCCCAGGCTCAGATCAATAATCCTGTTACCGAATCTGTCAAATTTAGGATATTAATTTGAAAAGGATTGTTGTCCAAGGAGGTAATAGCTATAAACAAGTCTCTTAGAGGATTCACAGCCCACCAAACAGTTATTACAAAATGGTAAATAGAAAATTAATAAGTGAAGGACCCCTTTCACTGCATGAAGTAGAGTGGGTATTTGGTTCTAGCTCCATATTTTAACCTCAGTCGGCAGTGGATGTGTGATGTGTTCAATAATACCCGCTCGCCTTAACTTCCCAGAAAATGTCCAGGCACTCACTGTAAGACTTTCCGACCTGGTAGTTCATTTCAAGGAATAATACAGGGTTATTTTTAATGACTGTGGGGTTTTGGAACATATTGCCGTTCCAAGATTTGTATTTACCCTCTGTGGAGTTCGTGCAACATAAAAGGTAATTGCAAAACTTGGAACGGCAATATTTTCAAAAACCCCATAGTCATTAAAAATGCACCCAGCACGATCAAATGCATTCCAGCACGATCAAATAGTACAAGTAAATACAAAGCACCGTTTTACTTGTGCGATGGCTGAATTGAGTATATGGGTTCGACTCATATGGTTATAGTCCAACCGTCACTCGGTGTGTGATTGTGGCCAGTGTCCCACCAGCTGCCATTACTTCCTAAGACGTTTTCTAGTGCCTATTTTAGGGTGGGTCGTCATGGGAACCAGGTTTAATTTTCAAAATCCACCTCGATATGGATTCGAACACATGGCCCTTGTGCTCACGGTTGAGCGTCTAGCCACTGCACCACTGCTATTCTCATATTGATGAGATGGTATCGTATTATCATTGGTGAGTCAGCAGAGCCAAATGGATAAGAACACGTGGTATTAAACATACGGTGTGCTGGTACCGAGGTAAGGGGTTCAACCCCTACACCGGACAGCTTGACTAAAATGTTGACCTATCATCTTTGACTTAGGGGACGTAAATTATAAGTACCTCTGAAGTTGGAGTGGTTTCGCCTAATGGCGAGGGACGTTGTTAATTGGGAAAGCTAATCCACACACGAAATTCAGTCAAGGGCTACTTAGAAGTAGCTTGTATGAACAACGGGATCAAAGCGAGCGTGCGGGAAATATTATCACTGGTTTGTCAAAGGAACCACTCAAAGGGAGACAACCTTTCATAAATTGAATCAAATACTGGTAGCTATCGAGTTCTGAAAACTGGAACTAGTCATGTAAGGATTAACTGGCATATTGCCGTCTTGACAAACGATAGTTTGTAAAATATAGAGTTATACCTCTCCATAACACAAAGCCTGGGCTTAATTCAGAGACTATGTGCTGTCCATGCAGCATGATCCCTCTCTCGGCTTGCCTAATTTACTCAAAAGAAAAGGCAACACCAAGAACAAAACAAACTGTAGACGCAGCCGGATCAGCAAAGCAATGCTTGAATTGTCTGCCTATCCAAGCTTCAATCCTAGACCAATTGCTGAGCAAGGCTTAGGGCCTGTTCTGCCCTGCCATGACATTTAGTCTTTACGTTGCATTTCCTCGCACTAGAGTCTTTTACCCTCTCTACCACGCTCCTCCGCCCAAAACCGTTGACACAATATGGGGTGTCGGGTTTGGTAAGCACCGCCCAACATTGGGCGCTAACAGAAGCAGGTAGTACCGTCTACTGATATACAGTAGCTCAGTCATATCTGACTAAGACCTGACTGTCAGTAAGGACTAGCCCAGGGGTGGCCAACATGAGGCCCGCGGGCCGCATGCTGCCCGCTGGTAGTCATACTGCGGCCCGCGGAGTGGGAAACGACGATGTGGTCGAAGCTGTAGCACGCTTGCTTGTTTACTTGAATTTAACAAAAACATTAGGTGCGTGGCCCGGCAGGAAATATTATTTCTGGAATTTGGCCCGCCTGCTGAAAAGGTTGGCCACCCCTGGATTAGCCGGTCAACAAATCAACGGTAAATTATTGAGTGAGCCGGTGCTATTGCAAAATTACAGTCTCCATAGACACTTAAATTGACAAATACCCGGCTATGCATTTCTTTTGCCATTCGATTCGATTATACCATTACCCGTATCCTGTTCAACCTCAAATAGATGGTATGTTAGGATCCATTCCTAACGCAGGTTAATAATCCAGTGACGGAGTAATCCAAACATGGGATATTAATTTGAAAGTGACATGTCCAAAGAAGGTAATGACTTTTAATTTATTACAAGTAATACAATGTCAACTTTGCTATATGTCCTGACGATAGTCATTATAATATTCAAATATTAACAGAAGAATAGCAATACTTACAAATTCTCTGTTCTCGTGAATTCTAGTGCGTTCCACGGCATAAAACAGCACAGAATAGCCACCACCAATGACCACATACTTCAATGTCTGTAGTGAAGAAAACAAGCAATCATAACTAAGGGTGTACATTTAAGATCTTTAGACAGACACAAATTATAATTAAGAGCGAAAACTCAATATCTGTAAGAGAAACAACAAATACATCACATAATTAGAGCGAAAACTCAAAGTCTTTAGTGATGACACCAAACGTGTTATAAAATAGGGGAGGGGCTCTTCAGTCCTACTATCTGCCTTTCTGCCCATAGTGGTCCACCAAGGCCAGTGCTAGTGGACAGTGCTCAACAAAAAGAGGGACGTAGGGAAATCATGGGGCAGCTCTGGTCCCTGGAGGAATCGCGAGCCCTTATTAATTTTTTTTTTTTTTAATAGAATCCAAAGACGGTCAGCCAGAATGCAAACTCCAGTCACGAAATCACTGTCCACTACTACTAACAGAGGGCCTTGGTGGACCACTGTGGGCCGAAACGAACATAGTGGGACCAAAGGGTCCATAATATACGTTTATTTGTTAATCTGGTTTACGATATGGCAGTTAATTAATTAGCAAATCATTTTCATTGCACATCGAACCATTCATTCCAAAAATGCTCGGATCCCCTCCTCAGTAAATCCCACAGCGTGTAGTGGCTCACGACACCAGTTCTGTGTTGATTTATTAATCTTCTTTGGCTTCCTGCATAGTGTTCTTGTTTCTAGTGACATGCACAGTGCTATAAATATTACAAATATTATAAAGAAGTAGTCATCAACTTACCCCTAGAGAAATGTACAGTGCTAGAATGACTAACAAAATGTTGTAGACTACTAGAATTGGTTTCAGGTCGAGCGCCTTGTAGGGCGCCATCCATGTTGGACCCTTCCAGACAATCACAAGGTACAAGGCAATAATACTGAAGAACACAAACGGTGACCCCATGAGAGGAAAGTTCTCGCACAACGGATCTGAAAATGTAGCAAGAACACAACAATATAGTTAAAACAAGGGTTCGCATAATTATATTTATACTTACAGTTTATATGTATAATTATATTATATGATAAACTTTGGTATTGCGTGCAATCTGTGAACATTTTCATGATTGGCACTTCTACTTATTATGCAGTTTAAACATATGTGATCAGCATCATCATGTGACATGTCCATAAGCTCTGGCGGTCATGTTTGGCCATCTCACACGATCACCAGAGTCGCGGATTAGCACTGTGTTCTTGTCTCGACCATACCACGAGGCCAAGTCATCCAGGTATTTACTTCTATCTCTTCTCTGTTATTTTTTCAACAATCTTGTCAGTTGTCATTCAAATCTCTAGTTTATTTCTTCTCATAAAGTACCGAACAATTTTTAATTGCCTACGTCTGATTTCTCTAATCAGTTTACGGTTTGCATTTGCTTCTGTTAGCAGTTGCTTATTGGTTTTTCTGTCTGTTCGTGGCATTCTTTGCATTTTCTTCAGAAACCACATTTCCACTGTCATTAGATGTGTTTCACTTTTCTGCTCATTGACCACGTTTCACAAATAAACGTAAGCCTTTATTAAGTTAATTGTATGCAGTCTAACAACAGTTACAACTCGATTGTTCTAATCATTGACCAGTACAACAGATTTACAACACGATTGCTCTAATCATTGACCAGATTAGCAGATTTAAAACATGATTACTCCAAGTATAACAAGTTCACAGCTTTATTGCTTTAATCACTGTTCAAAATCACATATTCACAATTAGATTGCTTTATTAACTGTTTCATCTAATCAACGCACACATTGATATCATCAGTCTGTTGTAGGCTATTCGCAGAGCGTCGCCCTCATCACGGCTTCCGACAATTGTCTCGATCTCTTGCCAGTTCTACCGCCTCAGGAATTTTTATGTCAAAGGTATCTACATTGTCCTGTGCTCGAATTTCCTTCTGTATATATTGACATATCAAATTACACCTAACAGAAATATCCGGCTATTCCCATTGAAATAAAGATGAACATTATAAATGCAACGTTTATACCAATGTCGTGCTATCAGTGCCAAACATGGGCACTAACTAAAGAACCAGAAAGAAAACTCACTACTTGTGAAATGAAATGCCTGAGAAAAGCAGCGAACAAATCAAGAAAGGATCATACTAGAAACGAGATCTATAAAACAGTTGGAGCAATACCAGTTGTTAAATTCATTGATAGACAAAGACTTAACTCGTACTGCCACCGAGTGAGAATGAACCCAATATCGCCAGCAGCGAGAGCATACAACATGAAAATAGAAACACCAAGAGGCAGTGGAAGACTACGAAAAAGATGGATGGACGGAATTAAAAGTTAGTTGCATATCCTTTATGAACGTAGCAATCAACCCCAGCATTGTTTGGTTGTTTGTGATTTCTTGGCAAGTTTACGTTCAGTAGTTTGCCATTGCTTTCTAAACGACCGTCACCCATACCATTTCATAAAAAGCCAACGCAACTGTGTTTTGAACGCAGTATGCGAGATTACGAACTGCGTTCGTAAATCCCTTCGCCACGGATATCAACGCCTTTAAAACCCACATTTCAGCGTACCAAGCGACCGAGCGAGCCCTAGTTCGGAAACCGATCATCAAACAAGCTTGCGACGCCTAACGGTATAGAACAGTGAACGACAAAAGAAAGAACGAGATAGATTGAAACATAGTCCACGAATAACATCAGTATATTGGGTTAAGAAAGATTCATGTTATCATATCACCACCTGTAGAGTGCCGAATGGTTATAAAAATATTGGGTGGAGGTATAGCACCAACAGGCCTCTATGCTTGTACACTCCCAGTTGCGCTCCTCCGCCTAAAGCCGATGGCGCAGTGTGGGGTGTCAGGTTTGGTGAGCGCCGCCAAACATTCAGCACTAACAGAAAGCAGGTAGTACTGTCTACTGTTTTACGGAAGCTCAGAATAGTACTAATTAGAGTTGTTTAAGGAGTCAACATATTACAAGTTTGAGACAGTTTCTATTGTTTCTTTATTCATAGTAATGTTTGGTTTGTGTAATTCTGTCAGTTAATTTTCTTGTTCTTTCTAAAGTGTAGAAATAGATTTTGATGTTCTCTGTGTGTTGCGTTACACACAGGATCAACTCTTCCACTCAGTTACAAATACATTGAAACACTTACCTGCTTGTGCCATAATGTCATCGTACATTTTCAGTAGTGACGCCATGTTGACCGGCTTTCCAGAACCCCCGGATTTTGTTTTATGCTACTCGCTACACCAGCCAGACACGCTACCTGCAAGTTAGAGAAAATACATTTATCGTACTGCACGATCTATCACTATTACACATAAACCACAAACAATCAGCAGAAGAAAAAGTCTTAAAAAGTCGAGACAATCGACTTGATTCCACCGGGTTTTATCCCATATGGCTCGGTCTCTTTCCGCAGGGTGACCTGCCGAAAGCGTCGCACAAAGCACGAACTCCGTAACTCCAGCGACCACCCCCAGGAGTCTCCGAGAAAATTGTACTCGTGAATCGAAAGACGTAGCCCGGAATCGAACCCACAACGTTCGGAGCGCGAGGTACACGGCTTGACCACTTCGCCACGGAGACTCCCAACAACTTTCAGTAATTAATGTCCACGCAAAATAGAAGAATGCAAATGGTTTAACAGAATCATCAATGTGGAATTTATGGAGAGAAGTAAACAAAACCAATGAACCAAGAGGTGAAGAAAAGACATTAACATTAGGCTACACGCTGAGACAACCTGAGAATAGCATAATGAGGAAAGCCTTAGAATAGAACCCACAGGGCAAAGGGAATAAAGGGAGGCCTACAAACTAATGGAGAAGAGAAGTGAACAAGAAATGAACAATATGGGAAGGAGATGAACAGAGCTGCATGGGATAGCTGAAGAAGGGGGCCTTGGGGTGAGGTAGTTGAGGATTTATGCTCCTCTTGGGAATAGAGGACGAAATAAAAAGAGAAATTTTACCAGAAAGCCAGAGTTGTGGCCAGGAGCTCGCATCCCGGCACGGTGATCAAGGGTTCGAAATCGCATCCAGATGATTTTTAAAATTGACTTGGGCTCACAGATTCAAGCAATTTTGCCATGGGCTTGTGGCCTACTCACTGCAATTTTCAAATGTCTTTGGTTTTTAAATAGCACGATTTGCACACGATACCTCCCATTTTTCGCCATTTTCCGAGAGGGCTGCATATTCGACCTCACTACCCAAAGGATCAGGGAGATGCGTGGCATAATTATAAGCGAGTGGTTCTAGTAACAATGCCTAAACGTATGATGGGCTTTGACTATATCACTTTGAGCCTGAGGTAAGGACGATCGTCGGTAGTCAATCTTTTTTGGGCACGTTATGAGGAGATGTACTTCAAAACATACTGACAACTGGCAAACATGATGGGAAGAAAGCAATGGGAAGACAAAGAGATGAATACCTGACTAGCTTGGGAAAATATACCCACAACTGGCAAACTTGATTGGAAGAAACCAATAAGAAGGCAAAGAGATGAATACCCGAACGACATGGCCACGTGGCTTTATCGGGATAAGTACTTACACCTGATCCATTATGACTCGTGTGGTCCTGTGGGGTGTGGAACCATCACCTCTCATGCTTATCGGTATGGCACACGATGATTATGACTGATGTGTATACACAGATGTGGATGTTACTGAAAAGATCTGTTTCTGTTTTTTCTTGTTTAAATCAATGATAAACTACTAAACGTAAACGTGCTAAGAAATTGCAAACATCAAAACAATGCTGGGGATGACGGCCACGTACTGTAAATGATATGCAACTAACTTAACTTTTTTCGACTTAATATTTAATTGTCATCTGATATATCAGACATGTAACTGTCCACTTAATAATAACATTCTATTGTCGCATTAGAATGGCTGGATCATGTTATGTTTGCGTGCCGTGTTCATGTTTTACTTTACTATTAATTCATTTATTTGTTTCGGTGGAGATTGTCAGTCCGTATTTTACAGAAATCTCATTATTAGTTTCTCTTGTATTGAACTCGAGTGTTGTCCACGCTGGACTGATTTTTGCGCATGGACTAGCTTTCCTCCTCCCAGTGTTCCTCGCCAACAGGCGAACCTTCACCGACTTCTGAGTTACTTGTAATTTACGTCCCGAAGTCCAGGACGAGAAGTCAACACTTCAGTCCAACTGACCGGTGTAGGGGGTTGAACCCGCTACCTCGTCATCAGTACACTCGAAATTTAAGTGCGAGCGCTCTTTTTCATTCTGCCATGCTGACCTCCTTACAGAAATATGATTTCTAAACAGTTCTACTTTACGATATCATTTTGCTTTACTTTATGTTGTGTGAAGCCTGTAGTATGTACCTGACGATGTAGCGAAATATGCCAGGCAATAAATCGTGCAATCTAAATTTGTGTCTTCGTTGTTCAAATTCTTTATAGGGCAAACATTATTTTGAAACTAGGAAAATCTTGGAATATTAATATTATTGTTGTCCTGTTGCCATTCTCTGGGTGCAATCTGTCATAACTTGTTCTCCATCACTTCTGGCGAACTAAGAATACAATAAATAAGTAATGTCAAGAATGTATTTTTAATGACTGTGCAGTGTTTGAAAATATTGCCGGTCCAAGTTTTGTACTTACCTATTATGTTGCATGAATTTTACAGACGGTGAATACAAAACTTGGACCGGCAATATTTTCAAACACTGCACAGTCATTAAAAATACACCCTATATTTTTACATGCCTTAAAGAGCATTTGGGTATATGATGCTAGACTTATAATTATATATACCAGTCGACAATCGATGTACTCAGTAACATACCGGCCGCCTTATCTTCCTGAGACATTTCCTGGCATGCATTTTTAGACAAGGTCGAATTTTTAAAATTCGCCCCGATGAGGGTTCGAACCCATAGCCACAGGACCAGAAGACAAGGGTAACATTTCTACAAGTTCCCGAACTGTCACCAATCTAATTTCTAACCACGCCGGCGGTGCTTGACTTCGGTGATCGCGCGAGAACCGCTGTTTGGAGAATATGGTTTTCTTCTTTGTAGTGTTGATCATGTCTGTACACATCATTCTGTCTAGTTTACTGCTAATCGCCTTATAGCCCATGCCGTGTGGCGTTGGTGATCATGTCTATCCACATCCTTCTGTATCGTGTATTTCCAATCATTTCTGCTCTATGCCATGATCTCAAACTGTTCAGCGCCATCTCTTTTGGTCTCCCCGTGACTCTCTTCCCCTCCATCATTCCAACTGCTACAACATATTCCAGTTTTCCCGTTCTCATGAAATGCCCAAGTAATTAGGATTGTCCCCTTCTGATGCGAGTGCCCAGCTCTCTGTGTTCTTGCTTGCTGCTTGCTTGTGTTCGTTGGCTTGAGCTCCAACGTGAAGTCCTGTATGTCGGATGAAGGCATCCTGGTGTCCAACATCAGTGTGATGTCATACAGGACCTGAGTTTGCGTGAGTATCCGTTGTCCCATGTCTGGCTTATTGGTGTGCAGACTGATGGTTCCTCGCCGTACAGGCAGACACTCTCCGACTTCGGAGGAATCGGCGATCCTACTGACTCTAGCCAGGACCCCGAAGGGACCCGCCGCCCAGGACGCTCGACGAGGACGCGTCAATAGGTCCCGGCCAGCACATAACCCGGCCCTGGTGCCTTGGAAACGTGAGTTAACTTCTTTCAAGATATTTCATTAAGCTTTTTAATCTGTCCATGGCATTCTCATTATGCTTCAGTAAAATTGCATTCCTGTAATTTCCACAAAAATCTAAGCTGTTGATTGTCTGTAATTCGTTACCATACTAATTCTCTTTGTGAATTAACTTCTTTTAGCAGACCTTCCTCGTTTTGTCTATCCGTTCTCGATGCCTTCATCATTCGCCTATAAAACCACAGATCCACAGCTTCAACATAACTCCTCACTTGTCAACTACTTGCCCATGATTCATTTCCATACTTAGGGATTGGCTGGATGTAGCTCTTAAGAACTCTTTCTCATTCGAATTACCAAAGCTGTTGCGCAGATGAATCCTTCAGCTTTTGAAATATTACATTTGCTTTGGCTATTCTACGGTGAAATTTCTTAAAACATCTTCCATCTTTATTAAAGTACCCATGTGGTGCTAGAAGCAAGTTTTTCTTTAGAATATGATTAACTCTTGTCTGTCATTTGCTATCATCTTCAACTCTAGGTTGATTTTCAACACAATTTAAAGTTCAGTACTTTGCCATCACTTTCTGAACGATGAAGTCCAAATGAGCGATGTAAGAGTTGATCCCGCTACCTCGCCGACAACACAGAAAATTTAAGAGCTAGAGCACTCTTTTACTGTCAGCAACTTCAACTGCCAGAGATGATAGCCAACTATTATCCCGCCTGCTGGTGATCCACTTGGTAACCACGATCGGAGTCTACTCTTTGATTAGGGTGAAGAAAGTTAATAAGTCCTTGTGCGCATACGATGTCTCTGGGCAATTGAGACCCACAAACAGTAGACAGTTCAAATCCGCTGTTCTGGGAAGGTCCTAATTTGAAAGCTCTATCCATAACGACATATTCATAGTGTATGTGTCACACACACATAAAAAAAAGAAGATAAACTCAAATAAAATATTCCATTAAAGTCGGATATGCTGGCCAGTATGCACAACTATCGCAGTTCACTGTAAGTGAACGTAATGCAAATATCGTCAGTTTTATTAGGAACGAATAAGAAATCATCATCATCATCATCATCATCATCAGCAGAAGCAGCAGCAGCATTATGATATACCCTTTCAAATAGCAACAGCGTTCCTGTGTCTCCGCAGATCTCTATTCCTGGTGTTCTTCATCAGTTTTATTGATGCCTTGTTTTCCATGCAGCTGTTTTAGGCCGTCTCGCATTATTTCTCTCGGTCTCTCTTCCCCTTTACTAGTTTCTAACGCTATATCCAGTCTCAGATCTCAGAAATCGGAGGGGGTTCGTCTAATGGTGAGGGACACTGGTAATAGGGAAGTCTAATCCACACGCAAAAATCAGCCCAGTGCACTAGAAGTAGTAGCACGTGTATGGACTACGCTTGAGTTCAAAGTGAGCATATAAAACAACAACAACAACAACAACAACAACAAGACCAAAGAGCATGGTCTATTTCTTATAGCTATATCTAATACTGTTCTTGTTTCCTTAGCTTTGTCCTGTTTGTTTCTGTGGCTATTCGTAATACTCGTCTCAGAAACCACATCTTCTACTGCAACCTCCAAATGTCTGCTAATTGTTCATGATTTACTTCTGTAGATCAAGATTGGTTCAATATAGCTCTTAAGAACTCTTCCTTACTTCCACTGCCAAAGATGAAATGCAAAGAATATTCTTCACCTAGTGAAATGCTGCCTTTGCTTTTTTTATGAAGTCACAAAAATAAACTACATCTTAAAAAGAAAATCTTTAATAAAATGTAATTCCCTCACCTAGAATTAAACACACAAAGTTGGAAATACACGTTAATGTAGATACTGCACTGCGAATATTCCACCAAAGGTGAAATCCACTAACATCGGAACGATGCACCCACAGCTATTTAAACTCTTTGGGTAAACTAACACCTTTACGGTCCGTGATTTTATAATGGTGAAGAGTCGAAATAATCCGTTTAATGATTTATCTTTTTCTTTGGTATCCGATAAGCTATTATCCACGACTCGAGCACAACAGATAATACTGACGTAAGTTCGAAAACGGAACAGGAGTAACCATTCTCGCATTGACAGTTTGTTTTTTCATATTTTGTTTTCACGGAAAATTTGACGTCACTGTAAGCTTTGAATAGTTATAAAATACTATATACAAAAGTGAGAATCTATTGACGATTAACTATACACACGCGTAGTTATTTTTCTCATGGTAAAACGTGCACTATTTTTTGCGCCTGAAGATAACACAGCGTTAGAAACGCTAAACTGTTGTTTTTCTTGACAAAATATGGTCTGTTTTGAACTCTGTTTGTTGAATAATAAATATAAATTTGATAATATATTCATCTGTTGTTTGTTTACTGGTCCTACGTCAGTGCAAATGGGAAATGTTAGCTTGTGCTATGTCTGTTACGGTTGATAGAGTGGAATATACAATTCCAGGCAACTACCGAATACTTCTTCTATGTAAATATTGAAATAGAATACATTGTATTTGAATAGACGATGGTGTTAAAGATAAACTAGACAAGTTATACATTTGTATTCTGGTGAATAAAACCGACAGCGTACACAAGAACGGAACACGTATATACACGCTCTTCTTCGTCTACAGTCATGCACGCTACAAGTTATCTGGCAAAATAATTGGCGTATCTAGTCATCATGAAAAAACAAATTTGGCTGGCAGATGGTAGAAACATCTGGACAAAGGCCTCAAATGATAACAACGAACAGGAGCAACGGCAAATTGCATAATACATCGGTACATTTGTATAGCTGACAGGAGACTGCAACTCCCAACAATAAAATGCCGATTGTAGCGTTCTTTATTATGTGAATTTTCTTTCTTTTCTTTTTTTCAGAATGTAACGTGGCATATAAAGAGGAATTTGTCTGAGCATAGGGTTTTCATAAAAGTCATGAACGGCTTTCAAATAATAATAGTGCTGGATGTAAAAAGGTTATGAAACTTTTCCTCCTCCCCCTCCTCCTTCTCCCCCCCTCTTCCTCCTCCTCCTTCTTCTTCTTCTTCTTCTTCTTCTTCTTCTTCTTCTTCTTCTTCTTCTTCTTCTTCTTCTTCTTCTTCTTCTTCTTCTTCTTCTGTCCTGTGCATCCCATAGGAGCAAAGACCATCACCAAGTCAAGGTAAGCCGTCCTAACTTTTGCTATCTCCTGCGGCTTTCCCCAGACCCTCCCCATATTTAGATCTAATACTATTTCGTTCACCTTGTGGTCACTGCTTAGAAGGAAAACAATGGAAAACTACCTTCTTTACAGATGCCTAGAAAATCGTGTTTAGTCAAATCAAAGAGAATCAGAGAAAGGACATAAATTGGTGCTCCATAGGAGCAGCCTCGAACCGTTAGCGATAGTCAGGTGCACTATGTAAAATGAAATGAGAAAAAGAGTGTTGAAGTGCTACACAGAACTTGTACTTTTGTATGGATGTGTAGCGTGGACAATGAGCAGAAGAGTTGAAAGTCAACTAATGGTAGTGGAAATGTAGTCTCTGAGGAAAATAAAAGGAATACCATGGACAGGAAAAACAAAACAATGAATATTACAAGAGACAAATGGAAACCATAAACTGATTAGAGAAATTAGATGTAAACATCCAAGATTTTTGGGGCACGTTATGATAAGAAAAAGAAATGGAAAACTTGGTCACAACTGGCAAGATTTAGGGGAAAGCAACAGAGGGAAGACAGAGGGGTAAATATCTAGAAGGTTTGACCACATGAAATAATCAAGATAAAAACACAGCTGATTCACATTTCTAGTGATCGGGGGAGATGGCAAAACATGATCACCCACGCTTAACGGCTAGGCACATCGTGATGATGATGGTGATGGGGGTTTCAGACAAAGCAGTATCTATTTATACTATCCTCATGTTTTTCAGTGCGTGTCGTATACAACGCAATGGTGCTGTCTCTCCTCCGCTTCCTCACACGAACGTGATCTTTTCCAGACTCGAGTTTCTCTCTACATACACAGAATATTTCATTTTCCTCAAATTCATGTGTCTTAATAAACAATCGACTTGAATAATTAGTTCTTTTTGTATAGATCTGTGTGTTCTCTTTGTTGTTCAATGAATTCTTAATACTCTTATGACTGACTGACTGACTTACTGACTGACTGACTGACTGATTGACTGACTGACTGACTGACTGACAAGTGAATCGGTACAATTATCTCGGAACAGTCATAACATCTGATGGGAGATGCCTTGAAGAGATTAGAACAAGAATCGCCATGGCGAAAGTAGCCTTTAGCCAGATGAAAAACATACTGACCAATAAAAAGATGCCAATTGAAATGAGAAAAAAGTGTTGAGGTGCTACATAGAGCCTGTTCTTTTGTATGGATGTGAAACTTGGACAATGAGTAGTCAAGCTGAAAAACATCTGATGGCTGCAGAAATGTGGTTTCTGAGGAGAATGCAAAGAATACCATGGACAGACAGAAAAACCAATAACCAAGTACTACAGGAGACAAATGAAAATCGTAAATTGATTAGAGAAATTAGACGTAGACAGTCAAACATTTTTGAACATCTTATGAGAAGAAATGAATTGGAGAACATGGTGACAACTGGCAAGATTGAAGGGAACAGACCAATGGTAAGACCGAGAAGTAAATACCTGGATGGCTTGGCTACATGGCATGGTAAAGACAGAAACACTGAGCTGATCCATGACTCTGGTGATCGAGTGAAATGGCGAGTTATGACCGCCCACGCTTTCCGGCATGGCACATGATTGATTGATAACACAAAGCCTGGGTTGAATATAGAGACCATGTGTTGCCCATGCAGCATGATCCCTCTCTCGGCCTGCCTAGTTTACTCCAGAGGAAAGGTAACACCAATACGTCTGGAACAAGACAAGCTGCAGAAGCTGCTGGATCAGCAAAGCAATGTTCTAACTGTCCGCCTGTCAGAGCTTCTATCCTAGACCAGTTGCCTACCAAGGCCCTGCCATGACATTTAGCCTGTAGGTTGCATTTCCTCACACTAGGGTACGGCCGAGTAATTAGGGTAGTATTGTAGGAATAGTTAGAGTAGTTAGGGTAATTGCACCCCTCCGCCCGAAGCCGTTGGGGCAATGTGGATTGTCGGGTTTGGTGATCGCCGCTCAAAATTCTGCGCAAACAGAAAGCAGGTCTACTGTTATACGGTAGGTCAGTCATGTCTGACTAAGACCTGACGTTAAATACTCTTATGCAGATGGATATATTATACAACATCAGGGAAATGCGTGGGCATTCACGGCACGTTCAGCGCGCCAAACCGTTCGGGACGCCAGGGTTGCACACTCTATGACCACGAGCATCATGACGATGGAGGTGAAGGCAGTAACACGGGCTTTCATATAGCTCGAATCACAGAATTATACCATGTGTGTGTGTCTTAAGTGACTCAATGAACATGATTCCAAAGGTCAAGGCGGGTTCTGTGAGTACTCTGCGGATCTAATCTCTTCACTTCGTTTCAGGACATGCGGGGGTTGAGGGAAATGAACGAGCTGAAAAACGTGCAAGCTCTGCATCCATTGCAGATGGCCAGTCCATGAATCTTGCCGATATTATTAATGCGCATAGAGAAATGTCGAGAGCGGAGGATTTTGACGCCAGTAAGTCCACATCATCATCATCATCCTCATCATCATCCAGTGCCTTGCCGGCTGGCATGGGAGATCATGCCTCTCCTCAAATTACGATCTCCGACGTCATGGATTCGTGTTTTGACTCCCTTCAGTGCCATGACACAAGACTGTCAATAATCTTTTTCATACTGTCTTCTTCGAAATAACATTGAAGTGAACCCGCATGCTTGTCTAAAATAGACTTTGGAGTCAAAACAGCCACAGCCAGACACGAGAGACGCATCGGTAGAATGAAGACCTCGCCATCCACCACAGAATTGATACTATTAGCCTCCGGAGGCTGATATATATGCAGGGGTTGGAGGGGAAAGCATTGAGCACCTATGGACATGTCCGGAGTGCAAGGATGATAACCAACAGGTAACTAACTAACTAACTAATTAACTAACTAACCTACTGGTGGAATTAAGCTACCCCCAAGCCCCGAATTCTCCAAGTTGTACACGATTAACCAATGTAAATCGACGAGTTTCTTTCACATCAACAAGCTACTTTGCCTAGTGAGAGAGTTTGATTGCCAACTTGAGCCACAAGGAAGAGGGATAAGGGATGAGAAAAGGGAGGAAGGAGAATGGGGAGTGGGGGAAGGTGGAAGCCGGATCAGTCGCTGGAATTGACTGGTGTGTACTATGGCAACGACGTCGTACTCTCTCTCTCTCTCTCTCTCTCTCTCTCTCTTCACTCTCTTGCTCTCTCTTTATCTCTCTTTATTTCTCCTTCTTCTATATCTCTCTTTATCTCTCTTTGTGTATCTGTTTCCCTCTATATCTTTATCTCTCTATCTCTCTTTATTTTTTTTTCTCTCTCTCTCTCTCTCTCTTTATTTCTCTCCCCCTCTCTCTATTACTCTCTCTCTCTCTCTCTCTCTCTCTCTCTGTCTCTCTCTCTCTCTCTCTCTCTCTCTCTCTCTCTCTCTCTCTCTCTACTGGGA
>OY992893.1:83984332-84009332 GCA_963921405.1 Cepaea hortensis
TCTATCTCTCTTTATTATTTTTCTCTCTCTATCTATCTAGCTCTCTTTATTTCTCTCT
The DNA here is from genome assembly GCA_963921405.1 of Cepaea hortensis. NCBI lineage: Eukaryota > Metazoa > Mollusca > Gastropoda > Stylommatophora > Helicidae > Cepaea > Cepaea hortensis. The sequence continues at coordinate 83,984,391 of OY992893.1, forward strand.
CCCCCTCTCTCTATCTCTCTTTATTTCTCTCTCTCTCTCTCTCTCTCTCTCTCTCTCTCCCTCTCTACTAGGATAGACTTACACAAAGCGAGCTTAGAGTACTTCGCAGTTCAGCTGTGGATCATTCATCCACATGATTCCCTATGCATATAATTGCAAACTATTTGAACACTAACTCAGTACATTAATATTAACAGCAATAATAATATTAATAATAATAGTAAAAACCCTAGTATAACAGTTAGTTACCTATAGATAACATATGTTCCCCATAGCTAGTAGCAATTGCCACATCATAATTAATATTAGTGAGTTATGTATTAATGAGGTTTGCTGTTTTCCCATGCCTTTATAAAGAATATTTTTATATTGTTATTGTTGTTCTCAGTTAGCCTCATAAGTGATGTATGCATGAAATAACGTATGAAAGAGAATGCTAGAAGGGCAGATTGTTAGACGAGCCTGCGTGCTGAATTCTCAACCCTTTAAAAATAAAGTTTGCTCGTTTGTTCGTTCGTTCGTTCGTTCGTTCACTCTGTCTCTCTCACTCTCTCTCTCACTCTCTCTCTCTCTCTCTCTCTCTCTCTGACCCTCTGTGTGTTTGGCTGAGTGGTTGGGGGTGTTTGGGTGTGTGGTGGACGATATGTGGGTGGGTGGGTGGTGGACGATATGTGGGTGGGTGAGTGTTGGTAGGTTATGGGATGGGTGGAGGATGTATGCATGTGGGTGGGGAGATGTGTGAAGGTGGGGGATGTGTGGGTGGGTGATGGATGGGTGGATGCATGCATGTGTGCCTGGGTTTGTGTGTGGGTGGGTGGGGGATATGTGTGGAGGGATGTGTGGTGGGTGGGAGATGTGTGTGTAGGTGGGGAGATGGTGTATGTAGTTGTGTGTGTGTGATGTGTGGGATGGGCGATGGGTGGATGGATATGGGCATGTATGTGCCTGTAGGTATGTGTGTGGTTGGGTAGTGGATGTGTGTGTGTGGGACACGCGGATGGATAGGGGATGGGTGGGTGGGTGATTTGTCTCATAACATGGTAACATGCATTTTTTATGTTTACAACATTCATTTGGCAATGTTTTTTTCCTATGTGAATGCACTATGCACTGATGAACGAAAGATGAGTGATTGGAAGGGCCGAATGTAAGACGGGCCTGCGTGCACAATTTGTTACCCTTTGAAAATAAAATTCATTCGTTCGTTCGTTCGTTCGTCCGTCCGTTCGTTCGTTCGTTCGTTCGTTCTATCGCTTATTCGGGCATAGGTTTTCAACCATTTCAACTCAACTCATCCTATTTTTAGCTTTCCCATAAAGCTCCGTCCATATTCCTTTATGCCTGTTTAAGTTGTGACTTAAACATGTGCAGACATTTTCCCCCACAACGACACAACTGTGATAATACCACATATTATACACTAATTTATTCACTGATTCAGAGCCTAACAAACAGTAGATTTTGACCACACATGATATGATATACAATCAAATGAAAAAAAATTTTAAAACATTAAAATTACGGAAGATACCACAAAACAAAACAAATAACACGATGATCATAGTATTGTGATATAGCCTCCCTTTGTCCAAAAAGGGAATTCAAAATAAGCGATATATTATCCTTCGGTACTAAATCAGTTAATAATCCCTATAAAACGAATATTGTCGTCGATGGCAAAGAGGTAGTAAACGCAACTTCACAATACCGACATACTGGACGCGATGTTAGACACAGAGGATTTGGCAACAGACCGTGATGTGTTGATTGAGTCATTGAGACAATGGCACATTTTGTTACTAGTGATCGTGGTCTAGTACAGCTTGGCGTCTAGTTCTAGTTTTTTATTCATTAGACATTTACACAAAGCCAAGAAATGTATGGATTGATTGTGACTTCTTGTAAATAAAGGCAACTAAACTACTACATTGAATTCTAAGTATTATTTTCAGTATTGTCAGACTTTAGTGGGGTCCATATTAATATTTGTGGATGCGATTTTGTGTGCATCATCCATTCATCCGTCCGTCCATCCGTCCGTCCGTCTATCCATCGGTCCGTCCGTCCGTCGTCCGTCGGCCTGCCAGCCTGCCTGCCTACCTGTCTGTCTGTCTGTCTGTCTGTCTGTCTGTCTGTCTGTCTGTCCTTCTATCTTTGTTTGTCTGTCTGTGTATCTGCATATCTTCTGTATGTCTGTCTGTCTCTCTTTCCGCCAGTCTGTGTCTAAGTGTGTGTGTGTGTATGTGTGTGTGTGTGTGTGTGCGCGCGCGCGCGTGTGTATGTGTGTGTGTGTGTGATTATGTCTATTCGGCTATCTACATTGTCATTCGTCTACCCATTGTCCAGTTCTTTCTTATTGCTTCGCCCAACAGCAAGAAACACGTATGTCAAATAACACTATCAAACCTCCCGTACGACGTGACAAACCCAAACAAAACAACATAGATTTGACAAACATCATCTGTGTCACCAAACACAATCTACAGGTGAATCTCCCAGGAGCTCCGGTTCTCATTGATAATAACTGGAGCCTACAGACGCCAGCTGACAAAAGGCTGCCACTCCACATGGTGCGGGAACCGTGTGTTCATTTATACACCTGAGCTAATACGTGGCGCAGTCGTGGTGGCTTGGTGGTTCAGCATGGTTGCCTGCCAGCGCAATGGCCAACGTTCAATACCCATCGGTGGTAGATTTCTTTTGTATTTCTTTCTGCCTATGCAACTTTTAGCAGCAGACCGTCTTACGTTGGTTTTCATACAATGATATGAGTGCCGGTAGTTCAGAAAGCAATGGGAAACTATTGAACGTAAAATTGCCAAGAATTCATAAACAGATGACAAATGATGGGGTTGACTGCGACGTCCTGTAAAGGAAATGCCACTAACTGTGCAGCGGGAGAAGAAGCAGAGAGACATTGGAGAACATCGTGACAACTGAAAAAATCGAGGGGAAGAGAAGGAGAGGCAGACCACGAGAAATGATGCTGGGTGGACTGAGACGGTGGCATGGAGGAATATCATCAGTTGATCCAGAACACCAAAGACCGAGATATGCGGAGAGATATGACCGACTACGCCAGCTGCCAGGACAAATGATGATGATGATGATGATGATGATGATGATGATGATGATGATGATGATGATGATAATGATGATGATGATGATGATGATGATGATGATATCAATGAGGATTGACCCAGCCGTAAGAAAATGGATGCCTCAGAACGTTCTAAGAGTTTTCCTTTTTAAATGGTGGTGAGAAACAAGACTGGCTATCCCACCCCATAATGCCGTTGACAAGAATATGTAATGGCGTAACACGTCACACCCAAACGTGTCGAGGTCTCCGCGACGTGTGGAGGTATATATGACGTGAGGAGGTCTCCGTGACGTGTGGAGGTCCCCTTGACGTGTGGCTGTCTCCTTGACGTGTGGAGGTCTCCTTGACGTGTGGAGGTCTCCGTGACGTGTAGAGGACTCCGTAACGTAGTGATCAAGCCGCCTCCATCGCGCTGCATGAGGTATGACTCACTAAAACTAATTTTGGACACGGCTATTATAATTACCTAAGGCAGATGTAACGTATCACAGTTAGGGGAATGTTTATTATACTAGTTGTCGTTTGGGATATATATTATTATTTATGGTTTGTTTTCTTTTTAAAGAGTGTATATAGTCTGTACTGAGATAGTGTTCAAGCAGGCTGCGACTGTATGTATAGGGATTGGTTTTGACTTTGATTTCTTGAAGAAGAGACGTGGAGGCAGAAATGAAAAATATGTGGGTACATGAACGGAACTACATGAAATAGTTGAGGATAGGAGGGTTTGAGGTGAGTTGTTTCAGGGCCTAGATCCCCATAAAGGGTGAAAAAAAAGAAGAGGTATGATGAGTATATGGTCAAGTAAAAGTAAGTAAAGCGAATATGTGCGCTTTAGGTGCATTGGGTATATGGGGGTGGGCTCATATTTTAATACTATTCTAAACACTATATCATTATCGTCATATACCATGTCGGTAAGCGTGGTCATGTTTTGTCATCTTTACGATTACCAAAGTCGTGGATCAGCCCTGTGTTCTTGTCCCCTCCATACTTCTCTGATTTCCTCTTGTTCATTTCGCTCTGTGTATGTAAATGACAGTTAGTGCTACCGTTGTCCCGATAGCTTTACTTCTCATTGTTGTCTAGTCTATCCTTTGATATATACTGCTGCCGTTGTCCCGATAGCTTTACTTCTCATTGTTGTCTAGTCTATCCTTTGATATATACTACTGTCCTAAGTCTTCCGTGACTTCCGGTCAGGATCTGTAACGAATAATTTATCATGTTTTATGACAAGAGCATTGACTGTCTTGTGTCATGGCACGGAAGGGAATCAACACACAAACTGATCCATGTCGCCGGAGATGGTAATTTGTGGAGAGGCGTGATCGTCCACGCCATTCGGTAAGGTACTGGATGATGAAGTTATCACAAGATACGTAGAGAGCAACGACAATCTATCCTGGCGGAGCTGCGAATTTCGTACACCCTTGTTGAAACCTCATGGACATACTTTGGGATGGATACTGACTGCATCGGAGGACTGAATACGAGTGGAGTGTCTGGTGTGAAGTTCCATCCTTTGACAAACACGACATAACATTTTGAAAGAAAGTTATTTGCAAATCCCTTAATGGACGTTACAGTCAATCCCAGTTAGCTATTTGTTATTCACTGGGCAATTTTAATTATGTAGTTTGCTACAGCTTTCTGAACAACCGACACCTCATACCATTGAAATCAACTCAATTTCAACGCTGATTTCGAACCGCCGACTCAGTATGTCGGGGAGATATGAAACAGCGCCTTTCACTATCCCTAAGCCACAGCGCCATTATATAATATAACATAATGACAATGTCACTCACCTTAACGAGATATTTTCCAACTGTTTTGATATCAGCCGTCGTCTTCAGTTACTAATTGATCCTAGCATATACTTTAACGCAATATTCAGTTGTACGTGCCCTGGAAATAAGATCATCAAGGTGGAGTCTGGTCCTTCTGCGTGCACTCTAGCTTTGTGTACAACCAGAAAAATAGATCAATATAACAGAAACAGCCGTTACCTGTCCAAGGTTGGGCCAGCCCCAAGTTCTGACAGACATTAAGTCAGGCATGTCTTTTATTTCGAATGGCTACTGGCGAGTGACGTTGTCAGATTATGCAGATGTCGAAACACGCCATAATGTGGACGTCATTAATGTAGCCAGATATTGTGTTCCTACAACAAAATGACGTCTTATTGAAGTGTATTACGCGAGATACAATGTTTTTGAGTTATTATTTGGTATCTTATGTTTTGTCTTTTATTTTAGTTTTTTTATTTTTAAGAACTCACGGCTGTATTCAAGACAAGAATGTTACTGAAATGATATTGTATAGTAGTATGTTAAGATTGCACGAAAATGTCATTTTATTTCTGCGATTTAGACAAATTAGATTTTTAAGAGCATGCCTCTTTCCCATTGCAACATACGCCTGTGAGACCTGGGCACTTACTAAACAAGCTGAACAGCGCATAAATGCCTATGAATATAAATTGTATAGACGAGTTCTAAGAATATCTTAGGTAAAGAAAAGAACAAATACATCCATACTTCAAGAGCTGAATATTGAAGAAGGTTGGCTATTAAAGACGATAAAACAAAGAAACTTGAAATATTTTGGTCATTTGAAACGTCACAAAAGTTTGGAGAGAAAATAATGGAGGGGTATATGTCTGGAAAGAGAGGACGAAGAAGGCCAAAGAGAAGATGGGTGCAGGATGTGGCGGATGATTCCAGATGGGTGTATCGGACGCGGGACATCTTGCTTATGATCGAGAGGTTTTCCGGAAGGTTGTTATGGGAGCGAGGTTCTGCAAAGGATATGCTACTGAATGAATGAATGAATGAATGAATGAATGAATGAATGAATGAATGAATGAATGAATGAATGAGACAGAGTGGCTCAGGGTAGCGTGCCCATCTCTACCATGACAACAGATCAATGTAAGGAGGTTTACGAAGAAGAAGCAGAAGAGCCCAGTTGTGAACGGGTTTTTTACTTTGATATTTAATGTTTACTGAATACTTGATTTAAGAATTGACATCGGTGCACAAGGGACAATTCCTCACATGCTCCGACTTAATCTTCAAAAGCCACAGAAGAGTCCACATGAGGATTATTTGGTCAACAGATCCCTGGAGTTTCCTCTACACCTTCAGAATAGTTTAGACCCTTCACTCACTACCTTTCCAGGTATGTCTCTACCCGATCCTAGGCATACTTCACAACATCACCTTTTCATCAAGGAAATATCTGTGGAGAGGAGTAGAAACAGTTAACCTATCAGACAGTTCATTGCTCCACACACCAGCATGACCTGGGCAGAAAATCCATGATATGCTTTAACTCCGGCCTATCGAGAGATGCCAGACACTTCATTTGAAACATACTGTTTTTCACTGGCTATGCTACTCTGCAGCCATCGAAAAGCTACCTTCAGTCTCAACTTCTGTTATCATGCTGGATGCTGTAACAACATATACCAAACGCTCCTGTTTTACAGTGTTCATTTGACTTTACGCAAAAATCCCACTAGCTCTTTTTATCACTTGCCGCAGATCCGTCAGTGTATATAATTACATCGCCAGTGTGCGAGTTTAAGTCAAGTCTTAGTAATGTATGACCAAGCTACCGTATGACAGTAGATGATATTACCTGCTTTCTGTTACCGCCGAATGTTCGGCGGCGCTCACCAAACCTTACACCCCACATTGTGCCAACGGCTTCAGGCGGAGGAGGGCGACTGGGAGGGTACAAGCCTTATCCTGGTGCGATGAACAACAATCGAAAGACTAAATGTTATGGTAAGGTAGATCAGATCTAAACCTTGGGTGCAACTGGTCTCACATTTAAAGCATTCATCATCATGTGCCATTCCGGTAAGCGTGGGAGTCACGTTTCGCCATCTTACACGATCATCAGAGTCGTGGATCAGCTCTGTATTCCCGTCCCGACCATGCTATGTGGTTAAGCCATCTAGATATTTACTTCTCTACCTTTCCCTTGCTCTTTTCCCCTCAATCTTGTCAGTTGTCACCAAGTCCTCCAGTTTATTTCTTCTCATAACGTGCACAAAAATATTCGACTGTCTTCGTCTAATTTCTCTAATTAGTTTACGGTTTTCATTTGTCTCTTGTAGGCATTGGTTTTTCTGTCTGTCCATGGTATTCTTTGCAGTTTCCTCAGAAACACATTTCCTCTGCCATTAGATGTTTTTCAGCTTGTTTGCTGAAAGTCCACGTTTCACATCCATACAAAAGTACAGACACATTAAAGCATTAGACACACAGTGAGATTCGAACCTGTGGCCTCTAAACGACTATAGTGCGACACTGAAAGAACAACTGTACTTCGACGCCAGTGACAAGATAATTTTTTGCATAACATACACAATACAACAGACACAGCAACTGATACATGTCGACAAACAGGGGGGTGGGGAGGGTGGAGAGGGGTTGTAAAAAAACTTGTTTTTCCAGGGTTTATTAAGGTCAAAGATGTGTTAGAATAACAGTTTATTTGTTGAGGCTTTCCGCCTGGCGAAAAAAATAAGGCACCACAATAAAAGATTGTTTATGTTTGGTAAACAAGATAGTCGGTGTTTGTGAAGCTGTGAAGGCACGACAAATTTATTCAACCGTGGTCAAGGCATCATGAATGGTTTGTCAGTTGTGATGGGAAATCAGATCACCGTTCACAGAAATCTTGGCTGCATTGTAATGATCGCTAAGTCTCGCTAGGAATGCAAAGTGAGGATTGGTCTATTCAAACAAAGATGCTGGATTTGCAAATATAAAACATACGATTAACTCATAGATAACTTTTATATACTGTTGGAATGGTATACTCTGAATATCAATAGGGGAACCCTTTGACTTTGAGGCCATCAATACAATTATTTAATTAATATACATGTATTGTTTGACCCCCATAGAAGTAAGGGTAAGAATTGGAGACTAGAAGACGCACTAGACAACATAAAAATTGAAAGTTATAATTACTGACTTTAGGTGTTTATTACTCTACTGGGCACAGCATTACGGTCTGATGTGTGTGTGTGTGTGTGTGTGTGTGTGTGTGTGTGTGTGTGTGTGGTTGTGTGTGTGTGTGTGTGTGTGTGTGTGTGTGTGTGTGTGTGTGGTTGTGTGTGTGTGTGGTTGTGTGTGTGTGTGTGGTTGTGTGTGTGAGTGTGTGTGTGTGGTTGTGTGTGTGTGTGGTTGTGTGTGTGTGTGTGTGTGTGGTTGTGAGTGTGTGTGTGTGTGTGGTTGTGTGTGTGTGGTTGTGTGTGTGTGTGTGTGTGTGTGTGTGTGTGTGTGTGTGGTTGTGTGTGTGTGTGTGTGTGGTTGTGTGTGTGTGTGGTTGTGTGTGTGTGTGTGTGTGTGGTTGTGAGTGTGTGTGTGTGTGTGGTTGTGTGTGTGTGGTTGTGTGTGTGTGTGTGTGTGTGAGTGTGTGTGTGTGTGTGTGGTTGTGTGTGTGTGTGTGTGTGGTTGTGTGTGTGTGTGGTTGTGTGTGTGTGTGTGTGTGTGGTTGTGTGTCTTTGTTTGTCTTTGTTTGTTATTTGACCTATGCTGGTTTAATATAAATTTTTGAGACCTGTGGTTCTATGGCTGGATAAGAATTCTGTCCGTATTCCATAGTTGTGGGTTCATGTGGATGATAGACCTGGCTAATGAAGACACCTTTTAAGGGGTGTCTAGATGGTCATGGGTCGAAGTACACATGTCCCTGTAGCAAGGCTCTGTCGTCATTGGGGGGAGGGGGGGGGATAAGTTCGAATCCCGGTTGGTAACTATAGCTTTCATTTGTTATGTTGTCTAGTGCGTCCTCTTCAGCCTGATGAATTAAGGTCACCTGGCTAGTGCAGTCGCTGCAAATTTTGCAGGTTATGGTTTTCTTTTTGATCGAGACAGAAAAATATCCATGGACTTACAGAGGATTTACACCCGGGTCTCCCAAAAGAGAATCCTGCATTCTAGCCACTCCTAATATTTTAAAAATTTTGTTGCGTATCCCTTACGGGACATTGCAGTCAACACCAGCATTTTTCAGCTGCTGTTGATGTACTAGGCGAGAGTTACGTTCAGTAGTTTGCTATTGCTTTCTGAACGACCGGCTCCCATACCAGCACGCCATAACACAATGCGACAATATACGATGAGCCTTAACTCATTGAGCAGTTGCAGCCATGTGGCTAGCACGCTTGAGTGGCGGACTGGTGGTCATGGGTAGTCGCGGACGGGGCGGATGTCAGCTTGCCCGATGGCAAGTAGGCCCTGTGGGGCTCTGATGAAGCGCCCCTTCCCTCCCCTATCTTCATTAGCACATTGCAGTCTTGATAGACGATAGTTTGTTGCCTTGTGCCAGGGATGGAGTTATTGCCTCTCCATAGCACAACGCCTGGGCTGAATTGTAGAAACCATGTGTTGCCCATGCAGCATGATCCCTCTCTGGGCTTGTCTAGTTTACTTCAGAGGAAAAGTAACAACAATACGTCTGGAACAAGACAAACTGCAGAAGCTGCCGGATCATCAAATCACTACTCTATCTGTCTGACTTTGGTCCTAGACCAATTGCCTTCAAAGCTTAGGGCCTGGTCTGCCCTGGCATGACATTTAGCCTTTCGGTTGCATTTTCTCGCACTAGGATAAGGTGGGTACCCTCCCACTTGCATTCCTCCGCTCGAAGCCGTTGGCACAATCTGGGGTGCTGGTTTTGGTGAGCGCTGCCCAACATTCGGTGCTGACAGAAAGCAGGTAGTACTTCTACTGTCATAGCTCAGTCATAACTGACTAAGACCTGACATAGCGAGCGCCCACACACACACACACACACACACGGACCCACACACACATACCGATAAAATACACACAGAAACACACACACACAGAGACACACAAACACACGGACAGATACACATAGACCCACACACGCGTACGTACTCACACACACAGAAAAATACACACAGCAACACACACACATATATATATATATATATATATGCGTGCGTAAGTGCGTGCGTGTGAGAGAGAGAGAGAGAGAGAGAGAGAGAGAGAGAGAGAGAGAGAGAGAGAGAGAGAGAGAGAGAGAGAGAAACCAGGCAGTTATTGCAGCCTGATAGGAAGAATTTGAGAACCCAGCACCTGTCGACACCAGCAAGATTGTGTTGCCACCCTTGCACATTAAGCTGGGTCTATGAACAACTTTGTTAAGGCAATGGAGACAACAGTTGAGGTTTTCAAATACCTCATCAGAAAATTTCAGATTGAGTGAAGCTAAAATAAGAGAACGAGTATACGTATATATATATAAAGTTCCATGCCGGCTGGCGTAGGCGTTGATGACTTTCCACAGATCTTGGTCATTGGTTTTCTGAATCAACTCTGCTGATGATATTCCTCCATGCCACCGTCTCACTCCATCCAGCATCATTTCTCTTGGTCTACCTCTCCCTCTCTTCCCCTCGATCTTTTCAGTTGTCACGATGTTCTCCAATGCCTCTCTTCTCATCACATGACCGAAGAAAGATGTTTGTCTTATTCTTATTAGTGTATATAATGTTCTAATTTCATTAGCCTCTTCTGGGCAGTCGTTGTTAGTTACTCTGGCAGTCCAAGGAATTCGCAACATTCCTCTTAGGAACCACACCTCTGTTGCTTCCAAGTTCTTCCTAATTTGTTCATTTAGATTCCAAGATTCATTGCCATACAGAAATATAGGTTCTATATAGCATGTTAGCATGCTCTTTCTTACATTCAAAGATAGTGACTCATTACATAAGATACTCTTCATTTTCCAAAATGTAGCCTTGGCTTGCCCTGTTATGTTCTTAATCTCTGTTGTGCATCTTCCATCTGATGTTATAAATGCCCCTAGGTATTTAAAACTATCCACCTGGTTAAGAATCTTCCCTTCTATTTCTATTTCACATTTTGGTGTCACCTTTTTCTTTGATATTACCATTGTTACTGTTTTCTTGATATTCAAGGAGAGTCCTTTCCTTGCACTCTCTGTTACTACCAATACGTACTACCATCGGTTGCATTTTCTCGCACTAGGATAAGGTGGGTACCCTCCCACTTGCCTACGATGGGTAGCGTTGTGATATTCTGTTGTGATAATTTGGTGTGTCCAGTGTGTGCCGCGTGGTTACACACCCGCTTCACACGCGTGATCCGGGACTGTTTCCGGATCCGGTCAGGGATATGCACTACTGACGAGCTCAAATGAGGGCGAAACTCGAGTATAGTGCTTCCATATTGACGTGGATAGGCCTTAGGTTTATATCAGAATGCGATCGGCGTTGCCAGTAGTGGGTTGTGCTCAATATTTAAATATCTAACAATTGTTGTAGATCTGTAACATTATCCGCAACCAATACTGTGTCATCTGTATAGCGTATATTGTTTATATTATAACCTCCGATTAGTATTCCTGGCTTCTCTTTGATCTATCTCATTACTACTTCGCTACAGGGGGAGAAGAGATCCGGTGACAGGACACATCCATGTCATACTCCTAGCTTTATGTCTTCATAATTGCCCTCTGTATTTCCCATTTTAATTGTTGCTACTTGGTTCCAGTAATTATTCTTTATTATTCTGAGATCCTTCCCGTCAATGTCAATATCTTCCAACATTTTAATCAGTTCATTATGGTTTACTTTATCAAATGCCTTAGTATAATCTATGAATCACAAATATATGTCTTTCTGTTGATTGATCTTTCTATTAGTGTTCGTAACGTATATATTGCATTGTTTGTACCCTTTCCTTCCATAAATCCGTACTGTTCAGCACCAATTTCCATTTCTATTTTCTTTCTTGTTCTTCTCATTATAATTCTGAGTAGAAGCTTAGCGATATGGTTTATGAGGTTAATTGTACGAAAATCGTGCATTCACTTGTTCCTGGTCTTTTTTGGTATAGCTATAAATACCGATTTCAGCATATCACTCGATAGATATCCACTGATGTAAATATCAATAATCATTGTGGTTAATATATCTACTGCAAATTCTCTCAGTACTGCTAATTCTTCAAGTGTGATTTCATCTGTTTTTTTTTTTTTTTTTTCATTTCTTCGTATGTTTAACAGCGTCAGCGACTTCTTCTTTTAGAATTGGTTGACCTTCTATGTTACTTTCTTCTATTAATGCTACCCTCTCTCCATGATATAATTCTATTATATACTTATTCCACGTCTTCATTATAGCATCGTCCTGAAATAATATCTTTTCTGCTTTTGATCACACACACACACACACATATATATATATATATATATATATATATATATATATATATATATATATATATATATATATATATCTTATATATAAAAGGCGATCTCCGTCCGTCTGTCTGTCTGTCTGTATGTCCCTATGTCCTTTATGCGCTCGCGAACGGCCCATCCGATTGAGATGAAATTTTCTACACGCCTTCCTTTCATTCCAGCGCAGCCCACTGTTATATTTTTTTAGTGTGAAATCGGCTGCTTACCCAATATTATTTCATTTTTCATTATAATTTCATATATCTCAGGGGACCTAACTCTGTAAAGTTATTTCAAGGGGCATAACTTTTCTGTATAACTTATAGTCATATTGTGGCATCGTTTTCAAAGATTTATAAACTCTGTGTCTATAGTTATGTACCGGCATATGAGTTATAATAAATAATGATACAATCTTTAAGGCATTTTCAAAGTTTTCATAAAAATAATGCACAATGCATAACATTGTAACTCATCTTTTTATGCTTAAGAAGTTACTGTAGTCATGCAGGTGATTAGAAAGAGTTTTCATTAAAAATAATGGATGGTGTGTGGAAGGACATTCTTTTAAGTTACTTTTTTTGTTGTATGAATTTAATGAGACGCTACCCGCCAGGAGCTGGGCGAAGCCACGCCGGGTCAGATAGATAGACAGACCCACCTTTTCGCTGCAGTTGTCTACTCCTCCTTTTCCTTCTTCTGCTGATGCTGCTGCCGCCGCTCCATTTACCCAAGTTAATTGTTGGGGAAGATGTAAAGATCTTTCAAGTGCTCTTTCTAATATGCTTTTTGTAAGTTGGTCTTCGTTTATCTAAGGTTGTTCTAACTGCAACCAATAAATGATTAGACAGACAGGCAGACAGACAGACAGACAGACAGACAGACAGAGAGGGAGGGACGGACAGACAGACAGACAGACAGACAGACAGACAGACAGACAGACAGACAGACAGACAGACAGTCGGGAACGGGAACTTATATGACTACTTATATGAATTAAATGAGATGCTCGCCATCAGGGGCTGGGCGAAGCCGGGCCGGGTCAGACAGACAGACAGACAGACAGACAGACAGACAGACAGACAGACAGACAGACAGACATATAGACAGACAGACAGACAGATAGATAGTCGGGAACGGGAACGGGAGCTTATATGACTACTTATATGAATTAAATGAGATGCTCCACACCAGGAGTTGGGCGATGCCGGGCCGGGTCAGACAGACAGACAGACAGAAAGACAGACATACATACATACAGACAGACATACATACAGACAGACAGACAGACAGACAGACAGACAGACAGACAGACAGACAGACAGACAGACAGACAGACAGTCGGTAACGGGAACGAGAACTTATATGACTACTTATATGAATTAAATGAGATGCTCCCCACCAGGGACTGGGCGAAGCCGGGCCGGGTCAGCTAGTATATATATATATATATATATATATATATATATATATATATATATATATATATATATATATATATATATATATATATATATATATATATATATCATCATCATTGGCACCTTGCCGTCTTGACAGACGATAGTTTGTGCTTTAAAAAGGCATAATAACTTTTAACTATGGCGGTAGCGAGTGTGACTGATAAGGCCAATTTGCGCTGTAAATGTCCGTTCACAGTGGGTGCATCTGAACACGTGGTCATTTCCACCATCGTGCACCATCTTACGTCTCAAACGCTTGGTGTGTGACTTTTCTGCAATAATTTTCTCCTTTGACTTTATTCCATTTCTGATATTTGCCCTCCATGCAACACGCTCAGCGGCGACTTGCTCCCAATGTGCATTATCAATGCCTGTATCAATCATGTCCCGCTTACACACATCTTTGTATCGTAGTAGAGGCCGACCCTGAGATCTCTTACCCATCTGTAATTCACCAAAAAAGATATCCTTTGGTATTCTACCATCATCCATCCTCCTAAGATGTCCTATCCATCTAAGTCTACGAAGACTGAGCATGGAATAAACTGTCACACAACCTGATCTTTCCAATACTTCAGTATTTGTGATTTTGTCTTGCCACTTAATACCAAGAATTCTTCGCAGACACCGCATATGAAAGCTGTTTAAGTTGTTCTCTTGGTGTGAGTAAGTTGTCCAGGTTTCACTGCCATAGAGAAGAGTACTAAGGACACAGGCTTGATAGACAAGGACTTTTGTTTTGGCAGTAAGCTTCTTGTTCTCCCAGACTCTTTTTCTTAACCTGTTCATTGTTGTTGCTGCCTTACCAATCCGGATGTTGATTTCCTGATCTAGGGATAATTTGCTATTTACCACTGATCCTAGATATGTAAAATGGTCTACTATCTCTAGTTCGGCGTCGTAAATAAAGATTGATGGTACCCCATGTGCACCTTGTGACATAATCTGTGTCTTCTTTTTGCTAATTGTTAAACCAAATTCAGAACAAGCATTGGAGAATGCAGATAGTAGACATTGCAATTCTTCCTCAGAGTGGGTGGTAACTGCAGCATCATCTGCTCTCTCCATAGCACAAAGCCTGGGCTAAAATATAGAGATCATGTGTTGCCCATGCAGCATGATCCCTCTCTCGGCCTGCCTAGTTTACTCCAGAGGAAAGGTAACACCCCTACATCTGGAACAAGACAAGCTGCAGAAGCTGCCGGATCAGCAAAGCAATGCTCTAACTGTCCGCCTGTCGGAGCTTCGATCCTAGACCAGTCGCCAACCAAGGCTTATGGCCTGGTCTGCCATGCCATGACATTTTGTCTTTAGCTTGCATTTCCTCGCACCAGGGTAAGGCTTGTACCCTCCCAATTGCGCTCTTCCGCCCGAAGCCGTTGGCACAATGTGGGGTGTCGGGTTTGGTAAGCGCCGCCCAACGTTCAGCGCTAACAGAAACCAGGTAGTACCGTCTACTGTTATACGGTAGCTCAGTCATATCTGACTAAGACCTGACATAGGTATGTGCGGTTCAAATCAATACGTGTCTAAACCCGTTTGTTCACTTTTCAGTGAGCTGGTTCAAGGCAGGTAACATGTTTCTGGGAGACGTGGCAAGGACTGACAAATACAATGGCGGACACAGGACACGATAGATATTTTAGATATACACAGTACATATTTAGGGGAATGTTACATGCGAAGAGAAATACTCTTGGAAACTTAGTGGCAATGCATGGGGTATGGGAACTAGAGCAGGATCGAGAGGTCTTCCAGCGTACTATGATGAGAACGGCGTTCTGCAAGACACTAACTACTTGATGATGATGATGATGATGATGATATATATATATATATATATATATATATATATATATATATATATATATATATATATATAATAAAAAATTAAGTACGCAACAACAAAACGCAGTCAGTAATTACTGAAAATTTCTCAAGTAACTTCAATGCTGAGATAGAGGTCTAGAAAATCGCAACAAAATTGCAGCAGATGTGTGATGTGACGAAAACTGGCGTTCCACAAAATCTGAATATTCACGAATGCAGATTTATAAACAGAATCATGTCTCACGAAATGAAATACTTTGGCCGTCTTAAGTAAGTTCAGAAGGGAGGCAGAAACCTTGTAAACTGCAGCAGAAATACTGTTGGCCGGGAAAAATAAAGAGACACAAACAGTTCTCTTTACAGATGCGAAGTCAGTTGATGCAATCCTGAGAGTCAGAAATAGCAGACCTCCGCGGATTACGTGATAAATCCAAAAGAGTTGTAATACAATGGATACCTTCACGTTGTAACAAACCAGGAAATGAGGAGGCTGACAGACTGGCATAAGAAGGTGGAAGATTGTCTCAGCCGGATATGGGATAACCTCTGAAAAGGCCAAGACGTTTATAAAATGAAATTAAAGAACGAAGTGTAAATCGTAGGATCCACAGCAACATAAAGATGATACAACACAAACTCAATTGAAGAGAACAAGTAACAATCTTTATTTGAAGATACAGTTTATGGAGGTGACAAAAAATGTCGATGGAAATGTCAACAAAGTTAATGGAGATATCAACAACGTTGATGGCGATGTCACAAAGTCTATGGCGATGTCAACAAATCTATGGGGATGTCAACAAAGTCTATGGAGATGTCAACAGTCTATGGAGATGTCAACAAACTGTATGGAGATGTCAACAAAGTCTATGGAGATGTCAACAAACTGTATGGGGATGTCAACAAAGTCTATGGAGATGTCAACAAATCTATGGGGATGTCAACAAAGTCTATGGAGATGTCAACAAACTGTATGGAGATGTCAACAAATCTATGGGGATGTCAACAATGTCTATGGAGATGTCAAGAAAGTCTATGGAGATGTCAACAAATTTATGGGGATGTCAACAAAGTCTATGGAGATGTCAACAAAGTCTATGGAGATGTCAACAAACTGTATGGAGATGTCAACAAATCTATGGGGATGTCAACAAAGTCTATGGAGATGTCAACAAACTGTATGGAGATGTCAACAAAGTCTATGGAGATGTCAACAAATCTATGGGGATGTCAACAAAGTCTATGGAGATGTCAACAAATTGTATGGAGATGTCAACAAATCTATGGGGATGTCAACAAAGTCTATGGAGATGTCAAGAAAGTCTATGGAGATGTCAACAAATCCATGGAGATGTCAACAAAGTCTATGGAGATGTCAACAAACTGTATGGAGATATTGTCTGTCTGGAGACATAAACTGTCTTGTAGATATTATTCATGTTGACGTCTGAATATGTACTAAGAAGATATATAATTTAGGGCTTCTTTTTCAGACAGTAGACCTGATCAGGCCAGATGTTTGCAGCAAATATGTCTAAAATTGTGTCCTTGTCTAAACCCCTTGTCGGCACCATGTCCTGTGACGTCAGGAAGTTCGTGGCGAAAACGGTGTCTTTGTTGTTCTTGCGTAGATATGCCCACTCCATTAACAGAACCTGTACGATTTACAGAAAATAATACAAAACAATGAAATAAATATGGTAGACCTTGATCCTAAAATAAGTAAGTTAGTCAGAGTTAAGTTGAATTAAGTCAAGAACTGACACCACAACACTCGGGACTTTCCGAAACGCGCTCAGTATGCATCTTCAACAGCCAGCGAAGAGTCCCATTACTAATGATATCCATAGAAGTCTGAATTATGTGTCCGCCTGGACTTACCTCGGAGTCCCGAGTGACGGACAGATCCTCTGGTAAATTAGTAATTGTGAGTTTAGCAGGTAAATATGTGAGAATGTAATAGTTAGTTAGTTAGTTAGTCGACAGATCATCCTCATTGCACATCGAACCATTCAGTCCATAAGTGCTCGGATCCCCTCCTCAGCAAATCCCGCAGCGTGTAGCGGCTAACGACGCCAGTTCTGTGTTGGTTTATCAATCTTCTTTGGCTTCCTGCGTAGTGTTCTTGTTTGGCCACCCCTCTTTTAATTTGCTGCTCTCGCAGTCTGGCCATTGTTGTAGATTCACAGTCTATGGAGATGTCAACAATGTCGATGGAGATGTCACAAAGAATGTAATGAATGGATCAGAATCAACATCATGATGTACCATTCCGGCAAGCGTCAGAGGTTATGATTCTACACGATCACCAGATTTGGATCAGATCTGTGTTCTTATTCCAATTATTTCATGTGATCAAGTCATCCAGGTATTTATATCTTTGCTGTCCTTGTTCTTTCCCGTCACGTTTGCCAGCGGTCACTATGTTTTCGTTTTTTGTTTTTGTTTGTTGCGCTCGCTCGCCTTGAACTCAAGGGTAGTCTACACACACTGCTTCTAGTAGTGCTGGGCTGAATTTTGCACGTGGATTAGCTTTCCCTATTAACATTGTCCCTCGTCATCAGGCGAACCGACTCCGAGTTTTCATGTTTATTTCCCGTCAGAATGTGCCCTAAGCTCTAGACCAGTGGTTCTCAACCGGCGTTAATACAACAACTGATTACTTGATGATGTTTTTCCCTTTATACTTTACGGTTCTGTACGTCTCACCCTTCTAAAATTCATTTCATAAATGTAAGTAGACCCACAAATCACATTTTATGTGGACGTCTAGACTTGTTTTAGTATGTGCTTCCATTATTACGTATACTGTGTAGGAGCGGGGGAGGGGGAATTTTTAGGTAGGAAATACGAAAGGGGGGAATGGCGTTCTGAAAATATGGTGAAGGGGGGCACGGGCCAAAAAAGGTTGAGAACCACTGCTCTAGACTGTTGACATCTAATTTTTCTAATAAAGTTACATTTTTTATTTGTTTCTTGAAGAGATGTGCTATTCGATTATATATATATATATATAATTCGAATATAATATATATTCGATTATATATATATATATATATATATATATATATATATTATTTTAACCGGTCTGTCCATTGTATTCTGTGCAATTTTCTTAGAAACCACATTCTCACTGCAATTTGATGTTTCACAGCTTGTCGGCTTATTGTCCGTGTTTCACTGTCAACAATTGTATAGGTTCTATTTAGAACTAAACCACATTTATCATCACTGCATTCGACAGCGATTTATTTGTTTTATGTAATCTGGCATGCCGAATATAGATGAGTGCTTATAAGTTTATGGTGGGCAGTTTTGAAGAGGGAAAAAACGAGAAGTAAATTTATAAGTAATAATCTGAACTCACAGAAGACAAGGGAAAGAAAATTCAATAAGATTATACACTAAACAAACAACAATTGAAGGCTTCATGTCAAATGACAACAGTTTCTCGCCGAAGTTCACAGAATAATTTGATGCACAGTCGGGGGTCACGTTGTCTTGAACCATGTCCCAGACATTAGTCTGGCGGTAGCCAATATCTGGTTTGGTCTGGCTTTGCAGGATCACTGTAATTGGGTCTCCAGCCAGGACTGTGCCGGTCTCTCTGGCTGTGGGGTTACAACACTTTCTCTCTGTAATCCCGTTTATCACGCAGAGTCTCGCAGCGGAGCGAGAACTGAGGTGGTTCGACCCCCGCTCGTGACTTGCGGATACTGAGCCGGCCGCTCAGAAAGCAATGGCAAACTACTGAGCGTAATCTTGCCAAGAGATCAACAGACAGCTGAAAGATGCTGCTGTTGACAGCTAAGTCCTGTAAAAGGATACGCAAAACATATAGCCAGGACTGTAGCACGGGCGGGGATTCAAATATGCGTATGTACCAGAATGTGCCTGCTCCGTGGCTAAGGCGATACGGACGCAGTTCTTAAGATATAAGTTGTGATTTTCACTATTCTTTTGGGTTGAGGTTATTAGGTATTCTATACCATTATGTGATGTGGATAGCAATATTGTATCATCAGCATATAGAATCTCTGGTATTTCATGACCAACAATATTTAGGGCATCGTATTGCTCCCTGTTTATATCATCTCTGACATTTCTCATTACATTTTCGGCGTACAGGTTAAAGAAATAGAGTGACAGCACCCAGCCCTGACGGACTCCTTGCTTGATGTCAAACAAATCCGATGTCTCGCCATCTATTCTAACCGCTGCTTGTTGGTCTAGATAGAGAAATTTTAATGAGTTGTATTACATGTGGTGAAAAACCCATATTCCTCATGATTTCCCAAAGTTTCTGATGTTGTACATAGTCAAATGCTTTTGAATAATCCACAAAACATGAGACTAAGTTTACATTAAATTCTCTGCACTTCTCTATTATTAAATGCATGTTGAGTATGTGATCTCTTGTTCCTCTTCCTTGTCTAAATCCAGCTTGAATCACGTTAATGTCTTCTTCCATTTTCTTATAAGTCTTCCCATTATGAGTTTTAGTAGAATTTTACTTGCATGACTGATCAGGACAACAGTTCTATAGTTGGTGCATAATTTCAGGTTGCCTTTTTTGGTATTGGAATGAAGATAGTTCTTTTCCAATCTTTTGGATAATACCATATTTCCAAATCTTTGTACATAATGCATGATATATGTGTATGCTTTCTTCTCCTCCCGCTTTAATTAGTTCAACTGGTATCTCATCACATCCAGGTGATTTATCATTCTTCAGGTTCTTTATTGCCCATGCAATTTCATCTAATGAGAGTTCAGATTCTGTCTCTGCTGTCATTGGTTCATGTATCTCATTCATATCCTCACAGTCATTCATATAATTCATTCCAGTGCAATATTCCTGACATCTTTCTAGAATTTGTCGAGATTCTGTTAAAGCAGTGGTTCTCAACCTTTTTTGGCCCGTGCCCACCTTCACCATATTTTCAGAACGTCATTCCCCTCTTTCGTATTTCCTACCTAAAAATGTGGCCCGCGCCCCCCTTCACCCTATTTTCAGAACGTCATTCCCCCCTTTCGTATTTCTTACCTAAACATCCCGCCCCGCCCCTACAGTATACGTAATAATGGAAGCTAAATTTAATAGCACATATTAAAACAAGCCTATAAGTCCACATAAAACGTGATTTGTGGGTCTACTTACTTTATAAAATGAATTTTAGAAGGGTGAGACGTACAGAACCGTACAGTATGAAGGGAAAAACAATATCAAGTAATCGGTTCTTGTATTAACACGATCTTGAAATAATCTTAATTCCCCCCCCCCCGGAAACCCTAAAATTCCTCTCTGGGGGGGGGGGGGGGATTTCCCCACCGGTTGAGAACCACTGTGTTAAAGTATTTCCCAACTTGCCACAGATAATATTTAATTGAGGTTGAACGTTTCTTGTTAATAACCTCATTTCTTTGAACATCTCGTAATCTCTTCCATTCTTATGATATTTCTCTATTATAATACAACAATCTTGTATCTACCTACCTACCTACCTACCTACCTACCTACCTACCAACCTACCTACCTATCTATCTATCTATCTATTTATCTATTTATCTATCTATCTATCTATCTATCTACCTACCTATCTATCTATCTATCTATCTATCTATCTATCTATCTAACTGTCTGCCTGCCTGCCTGCCTGCCTGCCTGCCTATCTGTCTGTTTGCTGTCTGTCTGTCTGTATACACTTTCAGATCTGCTTCTAATAACTGATGATCTGTATAACAGTCTGCACTTCAGGTTTTTGCCGATGTTATGCTTGATCTCCATTTTCTTTGTATTAAAATATAATCTATCTGGTTTTTGGTAGTACTGTCCGGGGATTTTCGTGTGAAAAGTCTTCTTAGGTGTTGTTTACAAAGTGTGTTGGCTATCGTTAACTAATTTTCTGTGAAAATTCGATTAATTTGTCACCTGCACCATTTCCATTTCCCAATCCAAATTTTCCTAAAACGTGTCTCTCATTTTCAGCTCTTCCAGTACTTACTTTTCCATTAACATCTCCCAATATTATTGTTTGCCGGTCTCTCTGGCTGTGGGGTTACAACACTTTCTCTCTGTAATCCCGTTTATCACGCAGAGTCTCGCAGCGGAGCGAGAACTGAGGTGGTTCGACCCCCGCTCGTGACTTGCGGATACTGAGCCGGCCGCTCAGAAAGCAATGGCAAACTACTGAGCGTAATCTTGCCAAGAGATCAACAGACAGCTGAAAGATGCTGCTGTTGACAGCTAAGTCCTGTAAAAGGATACGCAAAACATTTATTAATATTATTGTTATGTTATTAAGACTAATATTATTTAATATGTCTTGCAGTGTGCTGTAAAAATATCTTCAATTTCATCTTCCTCTGCTGTTGAAGTAGGTGCATATATCTGTGTGAGAGTTGTGTTTTTTTTTGGTGGCCTTTAAGTCTAATAGTGAGGTTCTACAACTAACTGGGTTATATCCCTTTAAAGCTTTTGCAGTTATGTTATCTAAACAAAATGCCACTCCACTCTGGCCCCGACGTCTAAAAAATATATATATAAATTGTATATAATAAAAAGACTTCCATTTTCATTTGTAAAATTTCCCTTGTCTCTCCAGCGATGTTCACTGTCATTTTAAAAAAATGACAATGAACATCGCTGGAGAGACAAGGGACATTTTAACATTGAAAATGGAAGTCATTTTTTTTGGTTCCTATTCTCACTCTGTTTCTTAGTCTGAATAGTAGTAGTAGTAGTAGTAGGAGGAGGAGGAGGAGCAGCAGCAGCAGCAGCAGCAGCAGCAGCAGCAGCAGCAGCAGCAGCAGCAGCAGCAGCAGCAGCAGCAGCAGCAGCAGCAGCAGCAGCAGCAGCAGCAGCAGCAGCAGCAGCAGCAGCAGCAGCAGCAGCAGCAGCAGCAGCAGCAGCAGCAGCAGCAGCAGCAGCAGCAGCAGCAGCAGCAGCAGCAGCAGCAGCAGCAGCAGCAGCAGCAGCAGCAGCAGCAGCAGCAGCAGCAGCAGCAGCAGCAGCAGCAGCAGCAGCAGCAGCAGCAGCAGCAGCAGCAGCAGCAGCAGCAGCAGCAGCAGCAGCAGCAGCAGCAGCAGCAGCAGCAGCAGCAGCAGCAGCAGCAGCAGCAGCAGCAGCAGCAGCAGCAGCAGCAGCAGCAGCAGCAGCAGCAGCAGCAGCAGCAGCAGCAGCAGCAGCAGCAGCAGCAGTAGCAGTAGTAGTAGTAGTAGTAGTAGTAGTAGTAGTAGTAGTAGTAGTAGTAGTAGTCATTATAAACAAAAATGACAGTGAACATCGCTGGAGAGACAAGGGACATTTTAAAATTGAAAATGGAAATCATTTTTTTTTTGGTTCCTATTCTCACTCTGTTTCTTAGTCTGACACATGAGATTTCCTTGGTAACGCCGTCATCACGATTACTAGTACTGGTCCCTGTGTCACACTCTTACTCAGTGTTATCTGATCTGAAAATTCATTGGACAGTCAAAATGAGTAATCTGGACATTCTGAGGGAGGCTAAGTCGCAAAGACAACTTGTCACAAACATCAGAAAGAGGCAGTGTTCATGTTTGGCCACATTACGAGAAGACACCGTCTGGCTCGCGCTATGATGGCTGTGGGTTCTTTCCGGGCCGCGTCCTTGGGTTCACGCGTGCATTTTTCTTTTGGAGCCTCCTGGGGGTTGTCGCTGGAGCTACGGAGTTCGTGCTTTGTGTGACGCTTTCCGCGCTGTAAAAAGAGACTAAACCATATGGGATAAACCCGGTGCAATGAAGTCGACCCTGTCGACTTTTAAGCGACTTTAAATGCGAGAGAACAAGAAGAAAAAAAAACAATCAAGCATGTTGTGATAACTGGAAAGTTTTGTGAGAAAGGAGATTGAGGAATACAGCGTGAGAAAATTATTGATAGTCTTGAGTCACGGCAAGGAAGAAAATCAACATACGAGATGATATATGCCGTTGTGGACTGCAAGATTGACGACGCATGATCACCCATGCCAGTCGGCAAAACACTTGATGATGATGATGATGATGATGATGATGATGATGATGATGATGATGATGATGATGATGATGATGATGATGATGATGATGATGATACCTTTCACTTTCTTTACATACCTGAACATTAACATGACTGAAAAAGTGCTCGGCACACTCAAAGAGAGCTGCCTCCGACCCTTCCAGATCAACCTTGAGAAACACTGTCTTTCCCTTCACTAAAGGCACCAGGTTGTCGAGGCAAATGGCATCCACCAGTTGGCTGAATATGAAGAAAGAAAGACGGTCCTTCTTTAATCTTACTTTTGGCGATGGTAAAAGTCAAGTCAATAACCGTTTAACACGTATTGAGGCCGATTGGATATCGTTCTAGCTTTTTCTTCTTCTTGCGTTCGCTTACGCGTGATTGCGTGGCATCCTGATTGTAATTAACGTCCCCAAGTGAAGGACGGCAGCATCTCACCTCCATTAAGTAGAGATGAGCAACGGCCAGGCTCTCACATCCAAGAAACATTGACCCAGAGGAGTTCGGCCATATTCCTTGGCTGAAAGCCCTCGAGCAAGTATCTTAATGAAGCATGTAGCATGCTCAGTATCTCACCTCCATTTTGCAATGGGTGAGTATCGGCCCGGCTCTCCGGCTTGTAGCCTCCGTCTTCAGCACCGTTTCTTTGCTAGAGCAGACTGTGGTCTTACTCGAGTTTAGATGTGTAGGCGCGCACACACGTGTATGCGCATGCATGTACGTGCATACACATCTAGAGCGTTCTGGTTATTTCTCAGCGCCAGTGACTCGCCGTCGCCCCTTCTCCTGTTAGTTAAAACAGTTCCGCCACGAGTTGGACTCTTTGGCCAGGAGTTGGACTTTAGCTGCAGAGGTGATGAATGCACGAGCCATTGGGGTATTTATGCAAGGTTGGGCGCTCACCCCAACCCCGCCTCTGACTACATACAGCAACATTTGGAACCTATCGTCATAGCAATTCGTTGTAGGGATTCGTAAGGCATTCCTTCTTTTGGTCTTACTATTCGTGGTGGTAAAAGTAAAGAACCATTTTACGCGTACTGAGGCCGATTGGGTATACATGCTAGACCCACAATTTTACATGCCAATCGCCACTCGATGGGTATTGAATTCATTTGGCGTCCAGAAATACGAGTGACCTGGCAGCGATAGGCTATAAAGGTCCGATCAACAAGGTCTTCATCTGCACAGGCGGTCACTATGGCAGAGTGGATAAGAGCACAAACTATTCTACTTCCCGTGTGCTGATGTCGGGCTAGCGT
>OY992893.1:84014332-84019332 GCA_963921405.1 Cepaea hortensis
ACAACAACAACATCAGCAACAACAAATTCAGCATCAACAACATCAGCATCAACAGCAGCAACAACAACAACACCATCAGCAACAACAATAACAACAACAGCAACAACAACAACATCAGCAACAACAACATCAACAACAACAACAACAACAACACCAACATCAAAAACAACAACATCAACAACAACAACAACATCAAAAACAACAACATTAGCAACAACAACACCATCAGCAACAACAAAAACATCAGCAACAACAACACCATCAGCAACAACAACATCAGCAGCAACAACAAAACCAACAACAGCAACATCAGCAACAACATCAACAACAACAGCAACATCAGCAACAACAACAACATCAGCAACAACAACATCAGCAGCAACAACAAAACCAACAACAGCAACATCAGCAACAACATCAACAACAACAGCAACATCAGCAACAACGTCAGCAACAACAACATTAACAACAACAACGACATCAGCAACAACAACAACATCAGCAAAAACAACAACAGCAGCAGCAACAACAACTTCGGCAACAACATCAACAACAACAACAACAACAACAACAACAACAACAACAACAACAACAACAACGTCGGGAACAACAACAACAACAACAACAACAACAACAACAACAACAACGACATCAGCAAAAACAACGACATCAGCAAAAACAACGACATCAGCAACAACAACAACAACGTCGGGAACAACAACAACAACAACAACAGCAGCAGCAACAACAACAACATCAGCAACAACAACAACAACAACATCAGCAACAACAACAACAACATCAGCAACAACAACAACAACATCAGCAACAACAACAACAACATCAGCAACAACAACAACAACATCAGCAACATCAGCAACAACAACAACAACAACATCAGCTACAACAACAACAACATCAGCAACAACAACAACAAAAACAACAACATCAGCAACAACAACAACATCAGCAAAAACAACAACAACAACAGCAACAACAACAACATCAGCAATAACAACAACAACGTCAGCAACAATGTCAGCAACAACAACAACGTCAGCAACAACAACAACAACAACAGTAACAACATCAGCAACCACGACCACGTGTACTCACCTCCATGCCTATTGTAGCGGCTGGTATGGTGAAGACGCCAATGTTGCAGCCCAGGTCCACGAGAGCAATGTCCGGGAACAATTTCCGAGCTTCATAGAGTGCCCGAACATTCTCCCTCTCCCAGGACCCGTCGCTCTGTTAAATGTTTCACGAGAAGCCAAATGTAGCAGGTCATTGGGGGGTTGCATGGGGGTAACAGAAGTTAACAGGGGCACATCAACGATGTGGAAAGAAAGAAAGAAAGAAAGAAAGAAAGAAAGAAAGAAAGAAAGAAAGAAAGAAAGAAAGAAAGAAAGAAAGAAAGAAAGAAAGAAAGAAAGTGGAGTAGAAGGAGGAAGGTAACGCAGAAAACGTGACAGAAATAGAGACACAAGTAAAGAAATAACTATAGACAGAGTGCAATGATGAAGTGGCCTGTGTCTTGTTGATAGAGATGCTACAAAGCAGACATGTTTAGCTGTCATCTAGACTATATGTCAACTGTTAAGTTAGTTGCTTGTCCTTTACAATGAGCGAATCAGTCAATTCCATGTGTGAGAAATGTAACATTAAAATAAGCATCGAAAATACAAGAGGGAAAGGTGATAGACAAACAATCAGAATCCCTGTCAATAAAAAGAAAGAACTCGAAAATAAAACAAACCAGCGAATTTAAATATCTAGGGTCAATTTTCACTTCAAATGGAGGAATGTATAGAGCAATCAACACACTTTGTGCAAAGACAAATCAGGTACTTGGACAACTAGCGATACTTCTGTGGCATAGAAAGATACCTAAAAGTACTAACGCAAATCACTTAAGAACTATCTTTTGTCCAACATTATGCTACCAATGTCAATAATGGACTGCGATGTCCTGTAAATAATATGCAACTAGCTTTAACTAACTTTGGTTTTGATCTGGCTAAGTAAATCTAGTCACAAACGGGGATTGACCATGAACCACTGACCACTACAAGACATCATATTTTCATCTTAACATCTTACCTTCAAATGTCCAGATACAATCACATCCCTATAGGGATCATGAATACAAATCACATAGGAGTCTCTTTCGTCGGGTGTTTTGATATTCAGGCATTCATTTTCGTAGGGGTCGACCACCGTGTAACCCCTATTGGTTACGCCTTTGAATGCTGTCACATTAATTTCCGGTTTCATTAAAGCTGATGGTATCAAGTTTATTCCAGCTTTACGGAGGATGGCAGAAAATCCTTGGTGTCTTTCAGACGGACAAAATATGTGGAATGTTCTGTAGAAAAATGTCCTCCATGTTAAAATCAGACATATGGTCAGTAATGCTATTGCTATAGGAATTTTCCCTCTGTGTCTCTGGTAGTTGGAGAATATTATCCGGTGTAGGCTCATCATTGCATCTCATGGTTTTTCGTCACCTTTTTTTTTTTTTCAGAGACAGGTTCAAGTATTAGATAAATACAAAGCATTGGTTGGTAGTATAGAGATCGATAGATCTGTGAGTTAGTAGATGTATGAGTAACGAGATCGATCGGCAGTTAGTGGGAGTGTAGTGAGGTAGGACTGGCTCCGTGGAGAAGGGGTTACGGAAGCAGTTCGTAATCCCGCATACCCGCGTTCGAAATACAGCTGTCAGCGATTTGGCAGCAGACCGACTTATGTTGGCTTCTTTACGAAATGGTATGGGTGCCGGTCGTTCAAAAATCAATGGCAAATTACTGAACGTGAACTTGCCCAGGAATCACGAACAGCCCAAAAATGCTGGCGGTGACTGCTTTGTCCTGTAAAGGATATGCACCTAACTTTTTAGTGAGGTAGGGTGGTTGGTTGGTGAGTCAACAGTCGGTTTTGGAGAAGGGAGCCGCCTATACTTTCTTCTTCTCCTTCTTCGTTTTTTCTTCTTCTTCTTCTTTTTCTTCTTCTTCGTCTTCTTCTTCTTCTTCTTCTTCTTCTTCTTCTTCTTCTTCCTCTTCTTCTTCTCTTCCTTCTTCTTGTTCTTGTTCTTCTTCTCTTCCTCTTCCTCCATTTACCCCAGTGAAATGTTAGGGGGAGGGTGGGGTTGTAAAAATCGTGTATGCGTTCTTACTAATGCTTTTTGTAAGTTAGTATTGGTTTCTCTGAGGTTGTTCTTGATACCATCGATACATCTTTAATGTGTCTTCCCCTTGCCGTGTATCCGTTATATGTCCGCAGTATAACTCTTTGTGGCAGATGGTACCAGGGCATTCTTGTGAGACGACCAAATCATTTAAACTGTTGTTCTCTAACTGATTCAATGCCGATGGATAATATATCGCCTAATGTAACCTTTCATTTGGGCAGAAGAACGATTTATCGCCATACCAGGTCATCGTGGGCACCCATTCAGTTGTTATGATTTTATATCTCCTAGTTTCATCTTGGGCATCGACTTTAAGAAGTTCGCCTCGATTGAGGATTTGAGCGTATGACTACCATGTAGGCTGGCAAGCGTGTTAACTACTACTCTGCCATGACAGATAGTTCGGCAGGTAAATATTAGATGGGCAGGTACTAGTAGGTCAGACTATGTAGATAGATGGATAAACAGGAAGACCGACATACCATATTACGGTGGGATTTACAGTTTCAGCTTCACGGATTCAGAGATAAGTAGCACATTTCGTTCATTGTTTTTTTCATTTTCTTTTCAGTATTCTCAATTTTTTTTTTTTTGATTCATCTTTCCATTCTTCTCATTTGGTTATTATGCTTTAATATAGTTACTGAAGCGTCTTCCTCGTGGTTATATGTTGTATTTTGTGCATTTGTTTGTTGATGAAGACTTGTCGCCGCAACGTATTTTGTTTTCAGTTCTGTAAAGTTGCATTGTTTCGTGTTATTTTATACAGTTTCTTATTTATGGGAAAACTTGTGCATTTATGGGATTGCCCGATTTTAAACTGTAGGAAATCCGTTACAAACAAAATAAACCCAAACCACTAAAAAGCAGTGTTATTTTTATTATCAACAGATGAGGTTTGTGACAAAAATACGAACTTGCCTCCTCTCTAGCCGCACCTGTACGTAATCATTCCACATAAGCTAATAGTGAGGAAGAATAATGCACTGGTTTCACGCTACAGTGCATTCAAAAATTCTTGACTATGATTATGAACAAGTAGGACAAGAGTCGTGTATCAGTATCAGTCACGTACCATGAAGCAAAATTTATTTAAGTTACCTTACCTAGCTTACCTATATCTATATGCAAACTCAAGTACAGTATAATAGTCAAGTATATTATTTTATTTGCAGACTTCATTACATGTCACGCATGTGGCGGTAAAGGAATATTGACAAACGCACACGAAACTCGTTCAGAATTTGAGTTAATCACAGAAACGCGTTCACATTCAATCTGTACACACGTTATACATACAGACAGCTGTTAGTGAACCGGAACTACACACTACCTGTGAACTGTTGATACAGCCTTTGTTGCCGTGTGTTCGTATTATTGTCTGTCACAAAAGCTGGCAAGCGACCTAGGTATAGCTATACTATGAGGAAAGGCACTTAGAGAAGACAAACAAAAAAATAAATAAATAAAGAAGCAGAAATGTAAGGACACAGTCATAGTTATGCAGCAAGTCCTTTGGACCAATGCCCTATCCCTATAGAATATCAATTCAATTGATTGGGGAACCCTTTGAGGTCCCTAAGACAGTTTATTAACAAACTCTCATGTATTGTGTAACACTCTTAGAAGTATAAGAAAGAATTAGAGATTAGTCGACGCACTAGACACACACAAATTGGAAGCTATAGTTACCACCAGGATTCGAACCTTTCACCTCCAAATGACAACAGCACCTGGCTGTAGGAATAAATTTATTTCGGAACTCCAATCCCTTTCAGATTAAAACCTGAAATGTGGCTGGCTCGGT
>OY992893.1:84024332-84051832 GCA_963921405.1 Cepaea hortensis
CTACCAATCATTCATCTTTCGTTCATCAACAGTGTATGATGCATTCACATAGGAAAAATAAAACATTGTCAAATGAATGTTGTAAGCATATATATATATATTTTTTAGCATATCCTTTACAGGACTTAGCTGTCAACACCAGCATCTTTCAGCTGTATGTTGATCTCT
This sequence comes from Cepaea hortensis, assembly GCA_963921405.1. Lineage (NCBI taxonomy): Eukaryota > Metazoa > Mollusca > Gastropoda > Stylommatophora > Helicidae > Cepaea > Cepaea hortensis. The sequence goes on from OY992893.1 coordinate 84,024,501, forward strand.
TGGCAAGATTACGCTCAGTAGTTTGCCATTGCTTTCTGAGCGGCCGGCTCAGTATCCCGCAAGTCACGAGCGGGGGTCGAACCGCCTCAGCTCTCGCTCCGCTACGAGACTCTGCGTGTTAAACGGGATTACAGAGAGAAAGTGTTGTAACCCCACAGCCAGAGAGAACGGCGTTGTAAGCATAAACAATGCATATTCTCATGTTATGTGACACATCCCCCCTCCCACACACACACATCCCGTACCAACCCACACACACACCCCTCACCTACTCACATATCACCCACCCATACCCACACATCCTCCACCCACCACATATCCCCCACCCATACCCACACATCCTCCACCCACCCCCACCCCCCCCCACTCACCACACATTCCCCACTCATCCCTCCACCCACTCACAGATTCCGCCACCAACCCAGACATCTCGCACCCACCCACACACACATCCCTCACCCACCCACACGCATCTTTCCACCCACTCACACATACCCCAATCCTCTCAAGCTCACCCACACACACATGCTCAACCCACCCACACACCCTCCAACCACACACACATACCCCTCATACACACACATCCCTCACCAATACACACATATCCCTCACCCCCTCACACATCAACCACCCATACCCATACATCTTTCATTCCACACACACATTTCCCAGCCCACCCACACATTTCACATCCACCCACACACCCCAATAGCCACACACACATCCCCTACCGACACACAACCCCCCACATACACACACATCTCCCACGCAAATACACATCTCCCACGCCGCAAAGACACACCCCCACCTACCAACACCCACATATCCCCCACCCGCCAACACCCAAGCAAGAAGAAAAGCAATGAAGAAAAAGAACGCAATGAAGAAAAAGAACGCAATGAAGAAAAAGAACGCAATGAAGAAAAAGAACGCAATAAAGAAGAAGAAGAAGAAGAAGAAGAAGAAGAAGAAGAAGAAGAAGAAGTGATGACGATGACTAAAGAAGATGAGGATGCTGATATGTGATAATAATGATGTTGAAGAATAAGAAAAGTATAACACAGCATCTATTAGTTAGTTAGTTAGTTAGTTAGTAGCAGTTCCAACTTCACAGCAACGGGTCATCCCCATTATGCTCCATTCCTGTGCCAGTGAATATCATACAAAACGCTCCCCACTGCCCAATGTGAAAAGTGGAAAAGACAGGAGTCTCGACAAACAACAGCCCGCACAGATACACTGTGCATAATGCCGCCGCCAGAATGTCAACACAATAGTCCCCCACAAAACACCCAGTTCATTTCTGATGGAATCTGCAGCCATTTTCCCATCTGGATGTTTCCTAGATGTTCACCCACACAGTCCACGAAATACAGTTCATCGTCGATGGCAGTGGCAGTCAACCAGAAGCCCAGCAGCCACGCATTTCTGCATAAGGCAAAACCAGTCAACTCTGGGACATAGCCATCTGCCATCACTCCGAACATGCAGTCACGTTCCAAAAAACCTCGGGCAGATTCAAAAGCTCTTCACATGAAACCCACAGCTCACAGTGTCGCACCACGCACTCACTCAGTAGCAGGGCGACGGAACCATCAAGCCTCCTTAGTCGCCTCTTACGACATGCATGGTAGGCTACAGTGTTGCTATTCTTTGCTTCCCTTATGGGCCCCGGCAACACATCTATTAGTATTACATACTTCTGTTTCTAACTTTATCCGTTAACAGTTATCACTTGTAAATTGTCAACGAAATAAAATGCAGCTTTCGAATATAATCTCAAACAGCACAGTTTGAAAAGAGGAACTATAAAGATAAAGATTCTGCCATTTGTAAACATAATGAGTCAGGAAAAACTATGGTTGTCTCCCTCTGGTCAGCCTTATGGTAACCAAGATGGCTGCCCAGGACAGAGAGGAGGCAGGGCGCGACCCAGACAATGAAGTTTGTTATGTTTTGCAGCTGTATCGTCTGTCGTTTAGTCTTTTAATGGCATCTGTTGCAATGAATATGTGTCTAGGTATCAACATGAACTGTTTTAAAGGAAACTGTTTGTGCATTGTATTTTAATTTGACCAAACATGGCTTTGAATTGATGATTATATAAAAAATTATATAATCGTTTCATATTTTGTTATATTTTATTATTCCTTCTGTTTTTGTGATATAATTTATAAATGACAGTATAGCTGCTTTCTTCTTCTTCTTTTAGTATAGCCAAAAATCTGTATTACTAATATTATGGTCGGCACCTGCACCGATGTCACCTTAAGACTGATGTGACTTATGCGCTGTGTGTATGACTGCAGGAGGCAGCATCATCAAGTGCCGAGCCGGCTGGCGTGAGCGATCATACTTCTCCGCAAATTGCGATCTCCAACGACCTGGATCATTTCTTGTGTTGAATCCAACCCGTGTCATGACACAAGACTGTCAAAAATGTTCTTACTCTATCTCTCTTTCTGCAAATTGTTCCGGTTATCATATGTTCCAGTTTTTGTCTTCTTAATGTGAAAACCCCCCCCCCCCCCCCCCCCCACAAAAAAAAAAAAAAAAAACGATGGCTGATTCTTTCTGTTTGTGATAAGTTATCTTTGCGACTTTAAAACAAATTAGTTGCATATCCTTTACAGGATGTAGTAGTCAACCCCAGCATGTTTTGGCTGTTTGTGATTCCTGGGCATGTTTACATTCAGTAGTTTACCATTGCTTTCTGAACGACTGGCACCCATACCATTTCATAAAAAAACCAACACAGCTGTGTTTCGAACGTGGGTATGCGGGATTACGAACTGCGTCCGTAACCCCTTCGACTCCCGCAAAATGTCCAGATCACACATTTTGGCTGTCCAATGAATTTTCAGCATTCTTCTATAACACCACATCTCCAAGGCTTCTAGGGATGTGTTTTGCCAGTTTACTAATTGTCCAGGATTCGCAGCCGCATGTTAAAACTGGATTATATGTCACATGCAAGAACTCTTTTTCTACTTCCATAAACAAGGACCTGTTGCATAAAATGTTCTTCATTTGATAGAATATAATTTTTGCTTGTCCTATTCTGTTCTTTATCTCTTGTATCTCTTTTAGTACATATATCATTAATATTAATTTAAAAAATAAATAAAATAAAGCCCTGTAGCTGGATTCTGCTATGGATCTGTGAAGTGTTAGCAACAGAACATTGTGTCGGGCCTGGATGCACGATGGAACAGATGGCTTGTCTTAAGCAATATCAATATTATTTATAATAACAGTAATATCACTGGAGAATCGCTTCCTACTTTTCTTCTTTTTTTTTTTCTTTAGAATTGTAATGCACTTTCTGTTATTTTAAAACAATTATTGTGAAAATATGCTGAATAGGTCTGACAAAATGAAATCCAATGGTAGATAATTTCAAGTTCTCTACATTATTTAGAGGTGGAGTTATTTGTATATTAATTTTCTGCTTAACTTTGGTTATTGGTAGATACAGACAAATATAGACTTGTTGTTCATGGATGTAGCACCCATGTATAAAGATGCCAGGTTTCAAAGTGCAGGTGTAGCTCCATCTATAAAGATGCCAAAGTTAAAAGGGAACATGTAGTTCCATCTATAAAGATGCCAGGGTTCAAAGTGCAGATGTAACTACCATCTATACAGATTCTGGGGTTCAAAGTGCAGGTGTAGCCCCATCTGTAAAGCTGCTGGGGTCCAAAGTGCAGGTGTGGCTCCCATCTATAAAGATGTTGGGGTTCAAAGGGCAGATATAGCTCCCATCTATCAAGATCCAAAGATTCAATGGAAACAGTCTTAGAGAAGTCAATACCATATTACAAAGAGTATCAAAAGGAGTGCATTAAAGATCTTTACATCTCCCCCATCACTTCACAGAGGTAAAAGGAGGAAGAGAAGAAGAAGAAGAAGAGGAAGTGCTTCAGAGCTATGAAGAGGAAACAGTTGCGATTAAATACTCTAACAGCAGTAGTATGAAGATGAAGAGAACATTGCAGATCTGTTCAATTTTTGTTTCAATTTCTATGTTTAGTTTCTTCTTATTATAAAACAAGTATTTTATAAGAAATATTTTTATTAAATTGTGATCTCGATACATCACGCCTTATAGATGGGCACTCTCCTGCCCTTTATATTTCACCTCAACACCGCAAGGGACAAGAGCAACAAGATGAGATGAGATCTGAGGGAAATATTTTTGCAGCTAATATAATTAAAACTACAACATTTAGTAGATGCGGTTGTTGCACACAGTGAACAACTAGGGTTAGAATTGAATTGTAAGAAGACAGATTATGGTCGTCACTAGGAAGGAAGAAATACCACAATGTAATATACAAGTAAATGGGAATATTCTTCAACAAGTGAATCGGTACAGCTATCTCGGAACAGTAATAACATCTGGTGGGAGATGCCTTGAAGAAATTAGAACAAGAATTGCCATGGCGAAGGTAGCCTTTTGCAAGATGAACAGCATACTGACCAATAAAAAGATGTCAGTTGAAACGAGAAAAAGAGTGTTGAAGTGCTACATAGAACCTGTTCTTTTATATGGATGTGAAGCGTGGACAATGAACAGACAAGCTGAAAAACATCTGATGGCTGTGGAGATGTGTTTTCTGAGGAAAATGTAAGGAATACCATGGACAGACAGAAAAACTAATGAACAAGTTCTACAAGAAACAAATGAAGATCGTAAACTGATTAGAACGAAGGAACGAACGAACGAACGAACAAACTTTATTTTCAAAGGGTTAAGAATTGGGCACGCAGGCCCGTCTAACATTCTGCCCTTCTATCACTCTCTTTCATACATTATTTCATTCACACATCATTCAAGACATTCATCATTCATTAGAGACAGATGTAGACAGTCAACATTTTTTGGGCATGTTATGAGAAGAAATGAATTGGAGAACTTGGTGACAACTGGCAAGATCGAAGGAAGGAGACCAAAGGGAAGACCAAGAATTAAATACCTGGATGACTTGGCCACGTGGCATGGTGGAGACAGAAACACGGATTTGATCCACGACTCTGGTGATCGAGTGAGATGGCAAAACATGACCGCCCACACTTATCGGCATGGCACATGATGATGGTGGATAATTAAAACTACAGGGAAAAAAGTCAGAAAGCAATGGTTTGATAGTTTCTTCACTTTTCACATGTTTATAAGACAAATTTTCTAAGAAATATACTAAAAGGATAACAATCTCAAGAGTTAAATTCTAGACCACATTCAAGTAAACAAAAGAATTATAGCACTCGTCTTGAAATAAGAAAATAAATTTGTCCCTAAGCAGTTTTCTTCTGTGGGTTTGTAATCTGTTAATGCCATCATATTTCTTAGGCCTGAGTTTAAAAAGTTAGTTGCATATCCTTTACAGGATGTCACAGTCAACCCCAGCATTTTTGGCTGTTTGTAATCTCATGGCAAGTTTAGTTCAGTAGTTTGCCGTTGCTTTCTGAACGACCGGCAATCATACCATTTCATAAAACACCAACACAAGGTGATTTGCTGCCAAATCGCCCGTAGCTTTGTTTCGAACGTGGTATGCGGGATTACGAACTTGTATCCATAACCCCTTTGCCACAGAGACGGTTCTTTGGCCTGAGAGCAAGGAGAAACAGCTGGCCAATCTTTCCTTCACTTTAGCAAGTGATGAGCCCAGATGTCGGACCTGCATTTGACAGTGCTCATGTTATTACCATTTGCAGTTCGCTATCAGATTTGCTGGTGCACTTCTGCACACATCTTTGCTCAGAATAAATTACTTATGTAATTAATTTCTTGCTGCTTTTCTTTTCTTTATTACTACGAAGACATCATTATCGGGGTGACCTTTATTGTGTAGAACTCTTTCTCCAACACAATCCTAACAAGTTTATCATAAGCTTCATAAGGTCAGCATGGCTGAATGAATAAGAACCCTCGTTGTTAACCATCCCATGTGCTCATGCCGAGGTGGCGGGTTCAACCCCTACACTGGACAGTTGGATTAAAATGTTAACATCTCATCATTGTCTTGGGGACGTAAATTACAAGTACCTCTAAATTCGGAGTGGGTTCACCTGAGGGACACTGGTAATAGGGAAAACTAATCCAAAAAAGTGGTTCCAAATTGCTGTATGTAGCCGGGGCGCAGTGTTGGGGTGAGCGCCCAACATTGCTTAAATACCCCAATGGCTCGTGAATACATAACCTCTGCAGCAAAAGTCCAACTCCTGGCCTTCACGTGGCGGAACTGTTTTAACTAACAGGAGAAGGGGCGACGGCGAGTATCTGGCGCCAGAAAATAACCAGTGTGCTCTAGATGTGTATACACATACATGCATGTGCAGACACGTGTGTGCGTGTGTACACATCTAAACTCGAGTGAGACCACAGTCTGCTCTAGCAAAGGAAAGGTGCTGAAGACGGAGGCAACCAGCCAGGAGGCGCACCACAGAAATCAGGATGCCACGCAATTACGCAAAATGGAATATGTCGACTGCTGCTAAACGTTATGGTGCTCGCCCTGCTTTGGACCCCCAGGCAGGTGCAGTGCCGGGCCCTATGTCTCGAAAGGGTCCAACCCCAACTACTGGAGGTCCTTCTCAGATGTCCTGTGGAGCCAGGGGACATGAGAATAGAACAGCTGGCCATACTAAACTAAGACTTAAAATAATGCACTGGAATGCGGAGGGAGTCAGCAACAAAAAAGTAGAATTAGAAAACATCCTGGACAAAGAAAAAGTAAGCATATGTTGCTTGCAAGAAACTCACCTCAACGAAAATATAGCCTTCAAAATCAGAGGCTACCAGTGTTACCGATCTGACCGAAAGGACAGGCGAAAAGGTGGGATACTTACCCTTGTAAAAAAGAACATCACTGCTTCCCAAATCAAAGTCCATATGGAAGGGGCTGAGTATCAGACACTTAAACTTAAAACAGGCTATACAGACCTACATCTGATCAATTACTACTGTCCAAGTGACCGTCCACAGGCACTGGACACACTACCATTAACAGAAAAAATGATTGTGTGCGGCGATTTCAACAGCCACTCGCAGAGTTGGGGCTATGATCACATGGACCAGAGAGGAGAGAGACTGGAAGACTGGCAGGATGAGAATAGATTCATCTTGGTTAACAAGCCGTCCGACCCACATACTTTCTACTCGAGATCATGGCACACTACAACTACACCTGACCTGGCTTTTCATTCACCAGACCTGGAGTGGAACATTACACGAATTGTTGGGAAACAACTAGGTGGCAGTGACCATCGACCAGTCTTTCTAACTGTAGAAAATGAGCTTGTAAGTGAAAGCAGCACCCTCTCGAGGTGGAACTACAAGAAAGCAGACTGGGCAGTGTACAAACATCGCACCAGCATACTGGTTAGAAACCTGAACACTGAGAAAGACATAAATAAAGTAGTTGAAGAGTTTGGGAAATGCATACTACAGGCAGCGCGAGAAACAGTACCAAGAGGAGCCCGTAAACAATATAAACCCTACTGGAGTAATGAACTGGAACAGTTGCATAATGATGTGGAAGTATGTAGAAAGCAAGCAGAGGCCACACCCAGCCAAGAGCACCACAATAAATTCCAGCATGCAAAAGCCAAATTTCAAAGGGCCAAGCTGCAGGCTAGATGGAAAAGCTGGCAGGAAAAAACAGAGTCTCTGAACTTTGAAAAAGACACAAGGAAATTGTGGAAGCTAATAAAACAGCTTAATGACGAGGGCACAGGGAGAAACTCAAAAATTACACTACATAAAGATGGAAACATCTTAACAAGAAAGCAAGCAGCTGACCATTTTGCGGACTCATTCGCACAAGATAGCAATATCAAAATCAGTCCAGAGAAACAACAAGAGATTCAAGAGAAACGGCAACATACAGGACAGAAGGAAATAGTACATGAGGTTCTGGAGGCACCCATCACAATCAGCGAACTGGAGCTAGCCATATCAAAACTGAAAATGAGAAAGTCACCAGGAGCTGATGGTATCTCCAATGAAATGATCAGGAACCTAGGAACAGAGGCCAAAGCAAAGCTGTTGCAGATCTTCAATAACAGTTGGACCTTAGGCAGTGTTCCACAAGCCTGGAGAGAAGCAATCATGATACCCCTCCTAAAATCAGGGAAAGATAGTTCCATTGCCTCTAGCTACAGACCAATTAGCCTCACCAGCTGTCTCTGCAAAACACTGGAGCGCATCATCAATCACAGACTGCAGTGGTACATTGAAAGTAAAAACATCCTTGTGCCACAGCAGGCTGGCTTTAGGCAGTGCTACTCTACGGAAGATCAGACAACCTACCTCTCTCAAGAAATTGAGGATGCATTCCAAGAGAAGAAGCTGGTGCTTGCGGCATGGATAGATTTGAAGAAAGCCTTTGACAAAGTCTGGAAAGAAGGTCTGATGAATAAACTGAGAAACTGCAAAGTCAATGGAAGAATGTACACATGGGTGAAAGCATACTTGCACAACAGAAGAGCCCGAGTACAGATAGACGGACTAAAGAGCAAGAAAGTACTACTGCGTCACGGAGTTCCCCAGGGCGGAGTATTGTCCCCCACACTCTTTCTAATCTTCATCAATGATCTCGTTGCTAATCTACCGCATGGAATTAAAGCTGCAATGTATGCCGATGACCTGGTTCTATGGAGCACAAATGAACATGCATCAGTGGCCACCAGATTACTACAAAGAGCTGTAGATACATTTGTTGCATGGGCAAATAGATGGTGTGTCAGCATAAACACTGACAAGTGCAGCACCACCCTATTTACCCTCTCTCCAAAACAAAAGGCAGGGACCATCCAGATAAATGGAACACCCCTACGAGAAGATAAAGAACCAACATACCTTGGAGTAACATTTGATGGCAGGCTGACATGGAGAAAGCACATCAACAAAGCAGCAGCAAAAGCCAGAAGGAAAATAGCCATCCTGAGAAAGCTAAGTGGAACCACATGGGGAGCCAGTGGGAAAATACTTAGCAAAGTTTATCAACAGAGCATACAACCACACCTGGAATACGGGTCAACTGCATGGTGTTCGGCAGCAAAAACCACACTACAAGAGCTGGACAAAGTGCAAAATCAAGCACTTAGAGTCACCACAGGAGGGATGAGATCAACCCCTATAGTGGAAATGGAGAAGATGGGGAGGACACAAGCACTGAGTGAGCGCAGAGATACGAAAACGCTAATACAAGCAGAAAAGTTCCTCAGCTTGCCAGGCCACCCTATGAAGAACAGATTTGAAAACCTAGCTATGGGGCGGTTGAAAAGAAGTAGTTTTATCCACCAGGCCAAACGACTCTGCAGAGAAACCACCGATCTGCCCACAGTTGGTATCCCCCTAACAACTATTCCAGAGCGAACTCCATGGAAAGATGAGCATAGACTATCATTACAAATCCAGACAAAAGTGAGAGGAATATTTGACAAGGAAGATCAGAACAGTGTGCAGCGCAGAACAGCCACTCTCAGCTTCCTTGATGAAGAATACCCACAGGACCTCTGGATCCGTGTCTACACAGATGGGTCAGCACAAAATGCTGTTCGAAATGGAGGAGCGGGAGTGTACATAGAATACCCAAATAATACCAGGGACATAGCTAGAGTACCGACAGGAAAGTACTGCCATAACTACGATGCTGAAATTGAGGCAATCAAGATAGCAACAGAGAAATTACTAAATACCAGCAATGGTACACAACCTGTGGTGCTATTGACAGATGCAAAATCAGTACTCGAGGCGCTCCTGTCTGGGAAATTGCCAGTACTAAGGACACTACTTTCTGAACTTAGCAGTCAGCATAAGGTCACCATACAGTGGATACCATCCCACTGTGGAGTACCCGGGAACGACAGAGCTGATCAATTGGCTAAGGAAGGAGCCAAAGAAGAACAGCCTGATGTGCCTGTAACATACCACCAAAAGAAAAGAATGATCAAATCAGTCAGAAAGCCATCAAAACCTGCTCAAGATGACTACCACGTTATGGATAGACCAGAACAAGTCATTATTCTGCGCCTCAGAACAGGGCACAATAGATTACGCAACCACATGTATTCAAAATTCAAGATTGGTGAAACAGCCATGTGTACATGTGGATTGGCGTCACAGACAGCAGAGCACATACTCCAAGACTGCCCAAAATATAACATATCTAGGCAAACCTTCTGGCCTAGAGAGACGACAGTGGAAGATAAACTCTATGGACCGCTGTGTGAACTGAAAAAGACAGTTCAATTCATACAAGAGACAGCACTGCAGTTATAGACATATTTCAAGCGAACGAAAGAAGAAGAATCCAAAAAAGTAATGCAAAATTCTAATTATAATGGGTTCATTATGGGTTATTATTACCCATAATGATTAATCTACATAGGCCGGTTTTGTGCAGACAGAAAGACTGATTGTCAGTTTGAAATTACCATGGTAACCAATTGACATGACTGTGTGAACATGTGTACATTTCAGCTTGAAGGATTTACCTAGTTATTTTACTTTATGTTGTGTGAATTTGGCAGGATGTACCTGACGAGATGCAGTGAAATATGCCAGGCAATAAATCGTGCAATCTATTGCTTGTGTCTTCGTTATTCAAATTCACTATAAAAATATGTTTCTAGCACTGTATGACTGAACGAATGAAGGAACAAACAAACTGTATTTTCAAAGGGTTAAGAATTGGGCATGCAGACCCGTCTAACATGCTGCTGCCCTTCTTTCACTCTCTTTCATACATTATTTCATCCACACATCATTCAAGGCTAACTGAGAACAACAACAATATGAAAGTATGCATTATAAAGACATGGGGAAAATGCAAAAATCAATACTACATGACTCAGTAATAGTAATGAACGACATGGCAGTTGTTATTAGCTATGGGGAATATACTGGTCTACCAAAATGGGACTGGCTGTTACACTAGGGATTTATTATTATTATTATTATTATTCAGGGGGAAGGTAATCTGTACTGAGATAGTGTTCAAATAATTTGCGATTATATGTATAGGGATTGGTGATGCCATGTCTTGTGGAACATTGTTCCACAGCTGAGTTGCAGACTACGCGAAGCTTGTTTTGTGTAAGTCTATCCCAGACTTCGGAATGTGTAATATATTTAGTCAAATACTGATACACCTTAAGGTGTAAAAGGGTCCTGTACTTTACTTACATGACTTTGAAGGGCACACGATGATAATGGTGCTGTTTGATTGATCTGTGTGTTTTCTTTTTGGTCTAATGAATTTTTATAACTTGTATAACACATTCAAAGGCAAATAAATGCAAGTCAGCTGATTTATTACATGTTAAAGTTTCATATCTATTTGACTTGAGTCAAGAACTGACATCACAGCGCTAGGGTCATTCCCGTACGTGCTCCATCCTCATCTGCAACAGCCAGCGAAGAGTCCCAATACTAACAGTACCAGTATCAACCTGAGTATGTGTCCGTCTGGCCTTTTTGCGTGTCAGCCAGATCCTATGGTCACTGCCTGCAGCACCATTCTCTCCAAGCAGTGATAATCAACCCTGTCATCTGCACTATACATACGACCCCTAATGGCCCAGACCGCATGTGCCTTATTATGCACAAATACACCACCAAGGGGTGCAGACCCAACCAATCTGTCTGCCTGCTTATTTCCCACCACACCAGCATGTCGTACCTGTATTTTGTCATTTACATTTCTTAGAAATTGAAGCACACTTGGAGAATTTTATTTTTGTAATATTTAATAATATAATTAATACAATTATTAAAATCAAATTAAAATTAATAGACATTAATAATATAATATACAGTAATATAATTTATTTTAAATAATGTTTTAAAGTATATATTATTTAATAATATTTTTATAATAATCTCTTCTTGATGTTAACAGGAATTTGAAGATGCTCTGGATAGCCTATCACCAACAGGGTATGTTATGTACTGTAAAATTGTGCATACTTTACCTAGCATAGAGAGGGCTGTGGTGGGGCACAGTAACTAGCACACTTGCCTGGTGTCCTGGCGGTCACATGTTTGAGTTCCCGCCAAGGGATATTTTGTAAACTTGACCTTTGCTCCCAGGTTAACCTGGTCTAACACGGAAACCTGGAAAAGTCCTGGCAAGTAAATGCAACTAACGTGATAATGACCAAGTCACCCATGGAGTGGTGATTGATCTATATAATGACCATGTCACCCATGGAGTGGTGAATGATCTATATAATGACCAAGTCACCCATGGAGTGGTGAATGATCTATATAATGACCAAGTCACCCATGGAGTGGTGAATGATCTATATAATGACCAAGTCACCCATGGAGTGGTGAATGATCTATATAATGACCAAGTCACCCATGGAGTGGTGAATGATCTATATAATGACCAAGTCACCCATGGAGTGGTGAATGATCTATATAATGACCAAGTCACCCATGGAGTGGTGAATGATCTATATAATGACCAAGTCACCCATGGAGTGGTGAATGATCTATATAATGACCAAGTCACCCATGGAGTGGTGAATGATCTATATAATGACCAAGTCACCCATGGAGTGGTGAATGATCTATATAATGACCAAGTCACCCATGGAGTGGTGAATGATCTATATAATGACCAAGTCACCCATGGAGTGGTGAATGATCTATATAATGACCAAGTCACCCATGGAGTGGTGAATGATCTATATAATGACCAAGTCACCCATGGAGTGGTGAATGATCTATATAATGACCAAATCACCCATGGAGTGGTGAATAATCTATACAAAGATGGGGCTAGCACACCCTCCACACCCAGAGGCATGTTAACGGGTCAATTTCTTGACTGACTGGCACCAGGCCGTCTTGGCAGACGATTGTAAAATGGAATTATGCTGCTCCATAACACAAAGCCTGGGCTGAATTTAGAGACCATGTGTTGCCCATGCAGCATGATCCCTCTCTCGACCTGTCTAGTGTACTCCAGAGGAAAGGTAACACCAATACGTCTGGAACAAGACAAGCTGCAGAAGCTGACGGATCAGCAAAGCAATACTCTTAACTGTCAGAGCTTCCATCCTAGACCAGTTGCCAATCAAGACTTAGGACCTGGTCTGCCCTGCCATGCCATATAGTCTTTAGATTGCATTTCCACAGAGTAAGGCTTGTACTCTCCCAACTGCACTCCTCTGCCCAAAGCCTTTGGCACAATGTGGGGTGTCGGGTTTGGTAAGCACCGCCCAACATTGGCGCTAACAGAAAGCAGGTAGTACCGTCTACTGTCATATGGTAGCTCAGTCATATCTAAGAACTGACACGAAGGTCCATTTCTTATTTCTCGGCTTATTGGGTCTAGACTTGAAATATGTGGGATGCCATTGTTCCTGACCCAGTATATGCTTTGAAAGTTAAATGGTAGCTATTTTATTGGTTTGTTGGTTGATTGGTTGGTTAGCGGATCCTCTGAAAGATTGTTTGAACTCTTCTACGGCTAAGAGTACATTTCTCTCTAATTGTGTGTTTTTACTACAGATACATTTATCTTCTTAATTTTGTGTGTTTACTACAGATACATTTACTTCTTAATTGTGTGTGTTTACTACAGATACATGTATCTCCTTAATTATATGTGTTTACTACAGATACATTTATCTTCTTAATTATGTGTGTTTACTCAGATAAAGCCACATTTATCTCTTCTTAATTGTACATATTTACTACAGATACAGTTTCATTTCCCTCTTCTTAATTGTGTGTGTTTACAACAGATACATCTATATTTATCTTCTTAATTTTGAATGTTTACTACAAATACAGCTAAATTTATCTGCTAAACTATGTGTTTTTACTTCAAATAAGACTACATTTATCTTCTTAATTGTGTGTGTTTACTACAGATGAAGCTACATTTCTCTCATCTTAATTGTGTATGACATCTTCATACCTTCACATTCTAAGACACAAGGAAACATCAAAGACAACTGTTAGTTAGTATTTCCTCTTGAGCCTAAGGCGGCGCATAGGGCAGAAGTCATGGCTCTCCATGCCTGGCGGTTCGCTGCTACCTGTTGTAGATCTTGGATGTTTACTTGGCCGTTGATGATGGTTCTACGCAGGGTCTCTCTTGGTCTTCCCCATTTTCTTTTTGCTACTAAGACAACTGTGCTTAGTAAAAAATAAAAGTAACAGGCAGACCAAAGAAAACATCTATACAGCAGGCATTCATACTTGTAGATTTATCAATGAAGACATCTCATCATCTCATCTCATCTCATCATGTTCCTCTTGTACCTTGCGGTGTCGAGGTGAAGTATAAACTTTGTGAGAGTGCCCGGTTATGGGCTTCGTATATCGACATTCCCATGGATTCTGTTATTCCCTCCGTCCAACGTTTACGTGGTCGGCCTCTTCCTCTGTTTCCATCTGGTCTGTACATCATTGCTTGTTGTGGCATGCTGTTGACTGGTAGCCTACTTGCATGGCCAAACCATTTGACCTTCTGCTTTCTAATAAAATCTAGAGCAGCTTTAACCCCCACTTTAGTCCTGATTTCTTCATTTCTGATCTTATCTCTTCTTGATACGTTGAGTATTCTTCTCAGGAACCTCATTTCTGTTGTTGTGATTTTTCTTTTCTCTTTTTCTGTCATTGTCCAGGATTGGCATTGGTAGCACAGAGTTGGTAGGAAGATTGTGTTGTAAAGTGCTTTCTTAGCAGTTATTGATACATGTTTGTTCTTTAGTATTGGTGCCATTTGTCCAATGAGTTGATTTGCCTTATTGCACCTATTTTCGATCTCTCTTCTGATCTGCCATTTGATGATATTATACTTCCTAGGTACTTGAAGCTCTTTACTTGTTTCAAGGGATGTTCGTTTAGGTGAATTGTTGCTGTTTGTTCTTCTTTATGAAGACATATGAGATTAAAAAGAACTAAACCAGAGAAACACCTATGCAGCAAAATGAAGTGGAAGCTGCACGACCAGCACACAGGTTGAAATACTTAATAGTATTAATTGGATAATGATGACGATGTGCACATCATCGTCATCATCATTATCATAATCCAGTGACTTATCTTGTGTAGAACTTTCCCCTCCTAAACTGTCTTTCAGAACGTCTCTTTATCATAAGTCAGTCATGTGTCATATATTGAATCCATCTGTGTCCTGGTCTGCCTCTTCTTTAATAGTGATAATACTTGATAGTATTAATTCTGTGATATGCACATCATCATCATCATCATCATCATCATCATCATCATCATCATCATCATCATCATCATCATCATCATCATCATCATCATCATCATCATCCAGTGACTTGTCTTGTGTAGAACTTTTCCCTCCTAAACTGTCTTTCAGAATGTCTCTTTATCATAAGTCAGTCTTTTATCATATATTGAATCTCTCCAGTTGTCTTGACTTGTCTTGCCTCTGGATTCAGATGGACTCCGGCGAGAGAGTGTGGTCGACGAATAGTGCAACTTTTCCTCACTTTAATCCATTTTATAATGCAAGTCATTCTTCACCCAACTTCAAAACTTTCAACCCCACTGGATGAAATGAATGGTCATCACTCTTAAGGGACAAACACCATTGAATCCATCTGTGTCCTGATCTGCCACTTCTTCTCTTCCCCATGATGTCTTCCTTCATAATTCTCCTTTCCAAGCATTCATCTCCTTTTAACATCCCAAAACATTTCATTTTCCTCAATTTTATTTGTTTTAATAACCAATGATCTTCAATATTGAGTTGACATATAGGTAGCAATGTCAGAGTCACCGGGTTTTCCCGTTTACTTCCTGTTTCGTTTTCGTAATTTCGCGAACTTTTAGTCGCGACCAACGATTTCACTTCCGGTCTGAGCATGTCCTTCTAAAATATCCCCAAAAAATGAAAGAAACGTGGTACTATGAAAGGGGAAGTTATTCTAATATTTTAAGTATTGGATCGTCTACTTCGCGGGAAAGTGATTGCGCCGAAAAAACCGTTTTCTCAAGATTTTATTTGATTAAATTCACGAATATTACGGTAATCTGTCTTATAACTCTTGTAGCTTAAAGAAGCCTAAACTTTTTATTGTATTTTTGAATGCCTCGTCCAATTTTACATAAATATGAAGAGTTTCAACACAGCTGCTGTCAGCTGAAGTTCAGGGGGGAAAAATTAGTGACATCGCAATGGCCGTCATGTAAGAATAAGATTGCGGCCATTTTAAATTGTTAATTAGGTCACGGCGCATCCTATAAAAAAAAATTAAAAATACGTCAAGTTAGGCCTCGCCGCCCCGGACGCAATGATATATGGCACAATGTTGTCCGTTTACAAATAAACAAGCCACGGTAATAGAAGGCAAATAATAAACAATTGGCGGCCATTTTAAATTGTTAATTAGGTCACGGCGCATCCTATAAAAAAAAATTAAAAATACGTCAAGTTAGGCCTCGCCACCCCGGACGCAATGATATATGGCACAATGTTGTCCGTTTACAAATAAACAAGCCACGGTAATAGAAGGCAGAATTTCTCAGCTTCCAATCTTAGGGCTGACTGACTTATCAGTTAATTTATCATTGCACTTCCTGGTATTAAATTACGTCACCAGAAAATTCATAACTCCGCTTGGAATTAACACACACTCTTCGTTGAGATACCGTTGGATTCGTCTTGTCAAGCTCTATCTAACTGGTATGATTTCATAAGTAAAAACCCAATTTTTAAATATTGACCAAAATTGCTAATATAGGTTGTTATTATTCATAAAAAAAACTTATGTTTAAGTGAGGGTGTATGCGTGTACGCTTGTCTGCATGCGTGCATGTATGCACATGTATTTTTGTTCATAAAATGTCAGTCTCTTGCAGCGTCAGCTGTTTATGTTATAGCTGTCTCATGTTCGAGACAAGTCACATTCATAATCAAAATTGATAACCTTTGTTGACCTGGCGAACTTATCTCACAGTATTCACAATGTTTGTTACATGTGTGAGGCCTGTTTAAGAGTCACCTCTTTACATATGCAGATCTGTTTCAGTATCTGCTATGTCATCATCATCATCATCATCATCATCATCATCATCATCATCATCATCATCATTATCATCATCATCATCTGCCAATCTGGGTGGCACAGAATATTGTGTTTCTCCACAAATGTTTTTTAAGTTCTTGATAATGTTAGTCACTGAATGTCTTTTAATTTACTCAACGCATCTAGCATTTGTAGTCCTCTGTTTCCGAAAACTGTAATCTTCCCAGATATCACAACATTTTCATACCATCTCTTCTGGTAATTTGTCTGAAATATGATGATTGTGTGGTCCTGATGTGGTCACTGTGAACTTGTGTCTTGTAGCACTTGAATGTTACAAGAATTAGGCGTAGACAGTCAAGATTGTTTGGTCATTTGTCACTGTGAACTTGTGTCTTGTAGCACTTGAATATTACTCATGATTGCTTGGTCATCTGTCACTGTGAATTTGCACCTTGTAGCACCTGAATATTACAAGAATTAGATGTATACAGTCACGATTGTTTGGTCATTTGTCACTGTGAACTTGTGTCTTGTAGCACTTGAATATTACTCATGATTGCTTGGTCATCTGTCACTGTGAATTTGCATCTTGTAGCACCTGAATATTACAAGAATTAGATGTATACAGTCACGATTGTTTGGTCATTTGTCACTGTGAACTTGTGTCTTGTAGCACTTGAATATTACTCATGATTGCTTGGTCATCTGTCACTGTGAATTTGCATCTTGTAGCACCTGAATATTACAAGAATTAGATGTATACAGTCACGATTGTTTGGTCATTTGTCACTGTGAACTTGTGTCTTGTAGCACTTGAATATTACTCATGATTGCTTGGTCATCTGTCACTGTGAATTTGCATCTTGTAGCACCTGAATATTACAAGAATTAGATGTATACAGTCACGATTGTTTGGTCATTTGTCACTGTGAACTTGTGTCTTGTAGCACTTGAATATTACTCATGATTGCTTGGTCATCTGTCACTGTGAATTTGCATCTTGTAGCACCTGAATATTATAAGAATTAGATGTATACAGTCATGATTGTTTGGTCATTTGTCACTGTGAACTTGTCTTGTAGCACTTGAATATTACTCATGATTGTTTGGTCATTTGTCACTGTGAACTTGTGTCTTGTAGCACTTGAATATTACAAGAATTAGATGTATACAGTCATGATTGTTTGGTCATTTGTCACTGTGAACTTGTCTTGTAGCACTTGAATATTACAAGAATTAGATGTACATAGTCACAATTGTTTGGTTATCAACCACTGTGAATTTGCATCTTGTAACACTGGAATATTACAAGAATTAGATGTACATAGTCACAATTGTTTGGTCATCAACCACTGTGAATTTGCATCTTGTAACACTGGAATATTTCAAGAATTAGATGTACACAGTCACAATTGTTTGGTCATCTGTTGCTGTGAAGTTGCATCTTGTAACACTTGAATATTACAAGAATTAGATGTACATAGTCAGGATTGTTTGGTCATCTTGTAGCACTTGAACGTTACAAGAACTAGACGTAGACAATCAAGATTGTTAGAGCATGTTATGAGAAGAAATAAACTTGAAAACTTAGAGACAATTTAGGGAAAACAGCTGGGAGCGCAGGTGGGAGGGTACAAGCCTTATCCTGGTGCGAGGAAATGCGACCTAAAGACTAAATGTTATGGCAGGTCAGATCAGACCCTAAGCCTTGGTCAACAACTGGTTTAGGATCGAAGGTCTGACAGGCAGGCAGTTATAATATTGCTTTCCAGATCTGGCAGCTTGTCGTGCTCCAGATGTTTTGATGGTACCTTTCCTATGGAGTAAACTAGGCAAGCCGAAAGAGGGATCATGCTGCATGGGCAACACATAGTGTCTACAATTCAGGCTTTGTGCCATGGAAAGGTTATTATGCTTTTTTTTTGTTTGAAGCACAATAACTGTCTATCAAGAAGGCAAAGTGCCAATAGTACAGTCAGTGGTTTGGAAAGATTAGTGATGGAAGCCTGGTTCCTGGAAGAAGTGGCAGGGGACAGCTTCCAAACACTCTCTAATTTCTTCATTCACTTTCCATGATTCGCTACCACACAGCAAAACATGCTCTATGTAACATTTCAGCATTCTCTTTCTTACATTCAGTCCGTCATCTGCCTATAACACTTTGCAGTGTAGGATAGTGGGATCTTGAGCCAGAGGAATTAAGGCCGTGAACTGTGCAGGTTAGGGTTTTCTTTTTGCCCCTGACAGAAAAACATCCACACCTTATCGAGAATTTGAACCCGGGTCTCCCAAAGGGAAAACTCCGCATTCAAGCCACTCAGCTAGCCGCTCCTTACATTCAGTGATAGTGATTTATTGCATAAGACATTTTTCATTTTCAGAAATGCAGCTTTTGCTTGCCCTATTCACTTAATATCTGCCATGCATCTTCTATGTGATGTTAAAATAACCCCTGGGTCTGCTATTATATTAGTGTTAAATGTGTTTCTCTGTCTGTAATGCTTATTCTCGTGGCTGTTCCTGCAGTAACCTGTCACATAAAGAACGTGTACATCTGGACATATGTATCCGAGAAGCAGATCAAGCTCTTAGCCTGTTCTTTAACAACAAGTTTACCCAGGCGAAGGACAGGATGCAGCCATGGTTAGTTGATGTTGTTGTTGTTTCTTCCACTTACACCATTAGCCATCAGATGTTTTTTCAGCTTGTCTGTTCATTGTCTACCTTTTATATCCATGCAAAGCCCAGGCTTTGTGCCATTTTTGAAGCACAATGTAACAAACTATCATCTGTCAAGATGGCAAGGTGCTTGTACAGTAGCACATATGTTTTTCAGCTTGTCTGCTCATCGTCCACGATATTGCAGACAAAATGGGCAAGAAACAGGAGACCAAGCAATGGAATCGAAAAATTTGTTGGCAGGTTGTCATGAGAGGGACGGTTTACAAAGGACTTACTACATGATAATGGGACAAAGAAAGGAAATTTAGTCCACAGGAGTTTCTTCTTCTCTTGTTCCCTTGAAATTTGTCTATATATCTGCAGTGTTGTCTCTTGTGTGGATTAGTATGCACTTCACTGTCATGTTTAGTTCACTTAGTGATCCATAGAGTTTCTGTTACTGTTGTTTCTCTAGGCCAGAAGCTTTGCCTAGATATGCCATATTTTGGAGACTCTTGGAGTATGCGATCTGCTGTCTGCGGTGCTAATCCACATGTGCACATGGCTGATTCGCCAATCTTGAATTTTGTATACATTTGGTTGCGTAATCTATTGTGCCCTGTTCGAATGCGTAGAATAATGATTATTCTGGTCTGACCAAACAGTAGTAATCATCTTGAGGGTCCACAGAAACAACTCTAGAAAACAAATTGTGGTTGGTGAGGGTGAAAACTTCTGGCACACCATGCTGTTCATGACCATCGCTGGAATAGATGCATAGTAAACATTGATCACTGAAGAGGAAGAACTGTTTATATATACAATGTTTTGCTTTGTGATTATAATTCTGTGTTTCTGCTAATTAGACTCTTTTGTTAACGCTGAAATTCTAACCAGTTTGTTTTTGTGATTATAATTCTGTTTCTGCTAATTAAACTGTTTTGTTAATTCTGTCATTATAACCAGTTTGTATTTGTGATTATAATTCTGTGTTTATGCTAATTAGACTGTTTTGTTAGCACTGAAATTTTAACCAGTTTGTGATTTAATTCTGTGTTTCTGCTAACTAGACTGTTTTGTTAACGCTGAAATTTAAACCCGTTTGTCTTTGTGATTATAATTCTGCATTTCTACTAATTAAACTGTTTTGTTAACACTGAAATTGTAACCACATTTCTGATTCCAGGGCAGACGTCAGCATGTATCACGCCTTAGGATATGGGACCATTCTGTACATCCAAGCAGTGATGACCTTTGACATGGTAACCTTGTTCTTCTTAAACTGTTCACACAATGCCTGCTATATTTTTAAAAAATATCCATTATCATCAGCCTCGTCATAAGACTTGTCTTATATTGGTTTTTTCTTGACAGAGCTGATACTAAGGCTCTTCTAACAAATCCAATGGTATTCAGTCTCCCTCAGCAAATGTAGATTAGTACTATGCTACAGTTTCTGTAGGATACATGTTCAGTTACTCAATCAACAAGTCAAGCAATACACAGAAATATCAATTGTTGGGGAACCCTTTAGGCTATTGTAGTAGCATGAGAAATAACATGAGAACTAAATCTACAGGTATTGATTGAATAACAATAACCAATAGAGGGGAACCGGGGATGAACACAGGGCCAGATTTAGACTTGATAAGGCCCTAAGCTATTTGAAATATGGGGCCCTTTATAAGTCCAGATATTCTATGTCATATATACATATATGACAATTACTCACTCAGACAATATTTTTTGGGTCCCCCACTTTCTTGGGGGCCCCAAGCTATAGCTTGTGTAGCTTATACGTAAATCCTGCACTGGATGAACATATGCCTCTCCATAGCACAAGCCCGAGCTGAATTGTAGAGACCATATATTGCCCATGCAGCATGATCCTCTCTCAGCCTGCCTAGCTTACTCCAGTGGATAGGCAGCACCAATATATCTGGAACAAGACCAGCTGCAGAAGCTGCCAAATCAGCAAAGCAATACTCTAACTGTACACCTGTTGTTCGATCCCAAACCAGTTGCCAACCAAGGCTTAGGGCAGGCCTGGTCTGCCCTGCTATGACATTTAGTCTTTAAATTGCATTTCCTCTCTTTGAGATAAGCTTGAACCCTCCAGATTGTGCTCCTATGCCCAAAGCCATTGCCACAAGGCTGGGTGTTGGGTTTGGTGAGTGTGCTCAAAATGTGGCACATGATGTACTGTCTACTGTGATACAGTAGCTCAGCTACATCTGACTGAGACCTGACATAAATCTTATTATGTTCATCTTAAACTACAACTTTAATAACAGTTAACGTTAGTTGTTATCTTATATAAAGATCTCTTAATGGTACAATGAACATATATTTCCTCAGGCAGACATAGAAGTTGCCATAGAGGCCATCAAAAAATCTGTAACGCTCTGTAGCAAAATCCGCAAGAAAACCTCAGTGATTGGTTCCCTGACCAAGTTCAACTCCAAGGTCAATTATGATGAGTATACAGAGGGTAAAGCTATTGTGCTGTCCATTGTTGCTGGCTTTCTATTCTTTCTTTTCTTGGTAATTGTCAAAGAATGTCTAGGGTGTTTGTCGCCTGATAGATGATGAGTTTATTTTGTATATGTTCAGGGAGTGGACATGAATGTAGTGGTGAGTGAGCACTCACACAAGCTAGTCATTCTTGAATTTAGCTACCAGGAATCACCCACAGCCAAAAAATGCTGGAGTTGACTGCTACGAACTGTAAAGGATATGCAACAAACTTTACTAGTCTATGTTTTTCATTGTCACAGTTACAGAAAAACTTATATACATCTCCTTGATGGTTTTCTAATCTATTTTTGTTTCATTGTAACAGTTTCAGAAAAACTAATATTCATTTCCTAGATGGTTTTCTAATCTGTTTTTGTTTCCTTGTGCCTGTTACAGAAGAAATACATGCAGAACTGGTCTATGCAGAGTGTCTCTTGATACGAGCATTCCTGACTTTTATACAGGATGAGAATCTGATTAGTTTTGTGAAGGGCGGCTTGAAAATCAGAGAGTGCTACAAGACATACAAGTGAGTTATTGTGGTTGATCTTAATTCCATGGGAGTTGGTCTCTTAGATGTGGTCAGGGCTGTATCGTGTTATGTGACTGGTCTCTTAGATGTGGTCCGGGCAGTATGGTATCATGTGACTGGTGTGAAAGAACAGATAACTCATTATAGTCTGGAGGGAATGGGGAAGTGGGAGTGACCAGAGAATCTGGCTGATATTCATCACTCTAAGGAATCAGACTGCAACTGGTATCATTATTATTGGGTCTCTTCTCTGGTTGTTAAAGATGGGGGAAGAGTGCTTATGGGAATGTCCAGAGTGGTTATGGGAATGTCCAGAGTGGTTATGGGAATGTCCAGAGTGGTTATGGGAATGTCCAGAGTGGTTATGGGAATGTCCAGAGTGGTGTGATCTCAAATTTTTTGGTCTATTTTTTAAAATGTTTGCTCGCTTTGAACTCAAGCACAATCTATATTTATGCGCTACACGATGAAGTCAATAAGTAAGTCAGAAATAGCTGTAGAAAAATAACTAAATATGATAACAACTTGAAATCAGTTTATTTTTGTACATACATTGTCCCTTTATTTCTCAACATAATTTCCACCAACATTGATGCACTTATCCCATCGTTTTATCAGTTCTCCCAAACCGGCTGCATAGAAATAAACACGTTTTCACTTCACATTCAACTTCGGCGTCATACGCAAAATGTCTCCCGCCAAGGTGGGTTTTCAGTGGACCAAAAAGGTGGAAATCGCTAGGGGCTAAGTCGGGACTGTAAGGTGGATGTTCCAGAACCTCCTACCTTAGTTGGTTAATTTTCTCCTGAGTTAATCGAGCCGTATGTGGTCTGGCATTGTCATGAAGAAGCAACACTCCTCTAGTCAGCAGTCCTGGACATTTTCTTCGAATTGCATCATGAAGCATCGATAGAACCATGTGAGCACCCTATTGCAGATGCTACAGAGTCTATCGTTACTCGCCTGTCACCTTTAATTATCTCCTCCACCTGCTGTATGGATGCTTCTGTTGCAATCTCAACAGGATGACCAGATCGGATTTCATCAACAATTTTAGAGCGTCCGTGAGAAAATTATTCTAACCAGCTTTGCACCGCTTTATGGGACAAACATTTGTCAGCATAAACAGGAAGCATTTCCTTATGAATGTTCTTTGCAGGCAGTCCTTCTGCCCACAAAAAACGCACAACAGCACGTTGCTCTTTGGTTGTACACTCTGTAAGTGCAGTCACCATTTTGTTTATGCGCTGCGCATGCCCATGCGCATGAGACACCTAGCGCCACCTGAGGAACGGGAATATAAATTTCGATGTTGCTGTCACCTAATGACACCTGTAGAAATCACACCTCACAGAATGTGTGACTTACTTATTGACTCACCCTTGTACGTTTAGTGCACTAGACTGATTTTTTGCATGTGGATTAGCTTTCTCTATTACCAGTCTACCTCGCTATCAGGCAAACCCATTCTGACTTCAAAGGTACTTGTAATTTCCCTCCCCGAGTCAAGGACGAGAAATCAACTGACTGGTGTTGGTGTTGAACCCACTACCTTGGCATCAGCACACCACGTTTAAAAAAAAATCCATTTGGATATGCAATTAATGTCAGTAGTATAAATATATGAGCAGGAATAGAACTTCAACTATCTAAGCATATTGATAACATTATATTTCAGATGTATCACACAGATAAAGAACAGAAGGGTAAATAAAAACTGCATTGTAGAAAAGTGAAGAATATTTTATACAATAAATCTGTCATTGGATGTTAGAAAAAGAACTCTTGCATGTTACATGCAACTAGTTTTAAATGGCTGTAAATCTTGGACAAGAAGCAAACATGCAGACAAATTCCTCGAGGCCTCATAGATGTGGTTTTACAGAAAAATGCTTAAAATTTCCTTTGACAAGCAAAATTTTTTGAAAGAGGCTAAGAGACAAAGGTAGCTTTTCATCATCATCAGAATGAGGCAGCTGTCATTTTGTGGTTACATTATGAAATGACTTTGGCAGACTGTACAAGAATGTATGGGACAGAAATGGAATAAGCCTGCAAACAAAGCTGACAGTCTACCAAGCAGTTGTATTATCCACACTGCACTGCTATATGCTTGTGAAACCTGGACTGTTTATCAGCGACACGCTAGGAAATTAAACCACTTTCACACAGTCTGCCTTAGGAAGTTACTAAAGATTACATGGCAAGACAAGATCCCAGACACTGAAGTCCTAGAAAGAGTGTCCATACCCAGTATCCACCCTCTACTAATGAAGAATCAGATTCACTCGGCTGGTCACTTGACTCGCATGCCAGATCACAGGCTCCCTAAACGAATTTTTTACGGCGAGTTGCGTTGTGGTAAACACTCCCAAGGCAGCCAGAGGAAACGCTTTAAAGACACTCTGAAAATTTCACTGAATGCTTTTGGAATTCATCATGACACCTGGGAGACTGCAGCCAGAGACCGAAATTCATGGCGTGCATCATTACGCAAGGGTGCAGTCACTTATGAGGCAACCAGGACTGCATGAGCTGTGAAGAAAAGACAGAACAGAAAAACCACTGCAGAAAATCCTCCAGAAATGTCAAGCATTCTTTGCCCACATTGTCAAAGAACATTTTGAGCCAAAATAGGCCTTATCAGCCATCTTAGAACTCATGGCTCCATACTTTCAACCCCACTGGATGAAATGAATGGTCATCATCATTCTTGATGGACAAACAACAGACGCACATGAAAAGACAAAGGCACCAACATGCTGCGACAGCTGAATTTATATGTGGAAAAAGAGAACGTGAGAGACAGCCTTTTTTTTTTTTTTGTCATTGCACGGAAAGATGTAATGAAGAGAACTGATTACTCATATCAGAAGTAGGCATCCACATTTCTTTGTTATGAGAGGGGGTATACTTGAAAATGTGACAACAGAAAAGTTGGAGGGGAAAATAGACAAGTGTAGTTCTGAAGAGAAGATGATAGATAACATGATGTTGTGGAATGGAAAAACATCTGTGTCAAAAGTTATTTGCAACATTTTTCACACTATCATGGTCACTTTTTCATACTATCAGGGTCACCTTGTCATGTTCTTTATTCTTTTGTGTGCTTGGATATTTTTTAATGATTGTAT
The DNA here is from genome assembly GCA_963921405.1 of Cepaea hortensis. Classification (NCBI taxonomy): domain Eukaryota; kingdom Metazoa; phylum Mollusca; class Gastropoda; order Stylommatophora; family Helicidae; genus Cepaea; species Cepaea hortensis. Next base: position 84,050,385 of record OY992893.1, read on the forward strand.
TTACTTTGGTTTTTCTCTTCATTTATATCTCATATTTTTATTTTTATTTTAATGTCTTCTCAGCAAATCAAACTTCTACTCTTATTTTTCTGTGTTGTGAGGTTTGATTAATTTTCTTGACCATGGTTATGAAACATGCCAACATATTGTTTTGTTTGTTATTCCTCATTTATGACTCATCCTAAGTGTTTATATTTTTTTGTTTTTGTTTCAGGGAATGCCACAAAATTCTTCAACACAGAAATGTATCCACGGATAAACACAGAATTCATTTTGAGAGCGGTGTTTGCATGGGTGTTGGAGCATTCAATTTAGTAAGACATTCTTTGTTGTCAGAAATAATGTGCTTTTTTAAGCAGTTTGCTTATAAACTTTCTTCTTGTCATTCCAATAGTAAAATGTTATCATCAAGGCACATCAATATAAGTGTGTTGTTTTCATTTTCATAGTCTTGATGTGCACTTAATATAGGTAAAGGTGAAAATAGTAGATACGGTAGTGTGGGGTGTGAAAAGATAGTTTCACATATAGTAAGTCATGGGTTTACGTTTTTCCATTATTGCTTACTTATAAACGTAACTATGGACAGTAGTTATTCGTGTGGTCTCAGTGCTCTATTCCTCGTTCTGAGCCATGGATAGCTTGAGAAAATACTTTTAGCTTTCATCTGTGCTGCCTTCAACAAATAAACATTGGATGGCAGGGAAAAGACGACATCTGTGGTCTTTGAGGCAGTGAATGCATATCAAATTCAAAATCATCTACAAGCGTTTATTTTCACAATGCTATGAGCTTCAGTCGTTCAGAAAGCATTGGGAAAATACTGAACATAACATTGCTTAGAGCATCACAAACAGCCAGATAAAATGCTGCGGCTGCTTGTGACATCCTGTAGATGACATGCAACTAACTTGTGACATCCTGTAAATGACATGCAACTAACTTGTGACATCCTGTAAATGACATGCAACTAACTTGTGACATCCTGTAAATGACATGCAACTAACTTGTGACATCCTGTAAATGACATGCAACTAACTTGTGACATCCTGTAAATGACATGCAACTAACTTGTGACATCCTGTAAATGACATGCAACTAACTTGTGACATCCTGTAAATGACATGCAACTAGCTTGTGACATCCTGTAAATGACATGCAACTAGCTTGTGACATCCTGTAAATGACATGCAACTAACTTGTGACATCCTGTAAATGACATGCAACTAACTTGGTAGGACATAATAACAACCATTGAAGTACTTTATTGCTGTGTTTGTTCGCTTTGAACTCAAGCGTTGTTGATACATGTGCTACTACTTCTAGTACACTGAATTGATTTTAGCATATGGATTAGCTTTCAGTATTACCAGTATCCCTCGCCATCAGGTCAACCCACTCCAACTTCTGAGGTATTTGTAATTTATGTCCCAAAGTCAAGGATGAGA